>JADMNL010000029.1:38570000-39002500 GCA_016271365.2 Neoceratodus forsteri | reverse complement strand
GCAGACCCTGAAAAAGTCTTACAAGTTAACAAAAACAGAGTGGAGGATTGCTCCAATAATTCTTTCAACCAAAACTAAGTAATTTTTACCAAGGACTGCAACTTATAAACTTGAACTGTACCACACACCCTCTGCAACTTATTCCATGGTTATGTTCAACCAGTAAAGTCACAATGCTCTAACATTCCTGGACTCTGAACTAAGCTTACAGGCTAAATTTGTTCTGTGTTTAAAATGTATTTTATGCATTACGCTCAACACTAAAATTGTACTATTGCAAAAAGGCTTATGTTTCACGTTTATGTTATAATGTTTTGATATACACCTTGCTACACTGTATCAAGTGTGTATTCAGAAAAGTGCTCCCAATGTATAAATGTTTTTTTTAATGCCCATAACTAAACCTAGATACTGGGGCCAGCATTGCTGACCCATCCCTACAATATGTTCCAAGCAAAACCCCAGACAAATTAATACTCTGTCTCATTACTCACAGGTACCCCTGAAAAATAAGTGCACTCTATGCAAGTTTTGTAATTTTACATCTTAATTATAATAAGCAGAATTTAGATTGTGCTCCAAACCTATGCTTCAAGCCTTACCTCACTCAGTACTTTGGAGTATTTCACTATACAGGGTAAAGAAGGTAGACCCTTTCACTTGTCACAGGTTCAATAGGCACTACTATTAGTTGGCACAGGCCAACAATATATAAATTTGTCCCACTATTGCATAGTGTAACAGGCATATTGCCATAAACTATATGTTTGAAGCATGTTACTGTAACATTACAAGATTTTATAACTCAGGTCTCAGGCCTGCTAGCAACAGACAGGGAAATCATGTTCATCACTATTACCTCTTCTGTGATTTGAAAGCAGGGTGTAACCATAACATTGTCATGGATTCACAGATGGTCAAATGGTATAACTGGACATCGGCCTGCATCCCAAGTGTGCAGCTGACGTCCCATTTTTAATTTTTCTCTTTCCAATTGCCAGAATTTAGGCTCTATCACACCACTTTTTACAAAACAAAAAAAGTCACTGGTTTAAAAGATTATATGTTCTTAACTCAGCTTCTAACACACTTTGCAAGTTTGCAGGTTTCCACGGTGTGGCACACAACATCTCCACGTACAACAGCAGTAACACCTTCATCTTTTTCCTGAAAAGAAAACAACTGCCAAAGCTTCAATGTCAACATCTTTGTGCCTGACTGGTTCCGTATAAGGACTATGGCATGAATCAAGTTGTTACTACCTCTGCAAATGTAATGTTTTCAGCAAAATTACACCTGTTTGCAGAACTTTAAAGCAACTGAGGAAGGTCCAGTCAGTTCAGACTCTGCAATCAAGCTTATCGTTTCTGCTTACTATGAAGTTAAGTCTGGGGTAGAGGCAATCCCCTAACTTCAGCAAGAAGATTTTTCTTCAATTGATCTTCAAGCAAGACATCTATTTTCTTCACTGCTGCTCATTTCAAACATGGCTGGTACTTTCTACAAACCTATTGCTCTATTGTGGACTGTGTTCTTAATGGTTTATTGTAAACTATTACTTTTTTATGGACTGTTAATCTTTGTGCCGGGGTGTAATCAACTGCCACAACACAAATGCCATGCCAGTGTGTGTGTGTGTGTGTGGCTAGTCCATTAAAAGGACTCAGTGCACAGTCTAATGCACCCCTGGCCAGTGTGTGTGCCAATCAGCCATCCAGCAGCCAGCAACACTGACCTTTCTACTATGCTGGTGTTCTGTTTTTAAATTACTGTCTGCATTGCCCCATGTGCCTTGTGGGGTTACCACCGTTCTGCAAATGACATTTCACCTGTACTGCAACTACACCAACTTGTGGTTACTTATATGAACTTATGAACTGTTAATTTCATGAACTGTTATTCATATAAACTTTTTAAACTAGTCATCTATGTTTTATAATGACCTAACAAAAGACATTAACAAATTTTGCAATCAAGCTTCAAGGGTGTGCCACACCTCAACACAAGGTAGCATCTACCTTATCCACTCTCAAAGTGGATTCCATGAACTCTTCTTCATCAACAAATGTTGTTACGTCATATTGTGTTATATGTGGTATCACATGTTAACATCTTTTCACATATTTCAACTGTGGTGTTGACATCCCTGAGTTCTGCACTATGTTTTACAAACTCACCATTTGTGCTCCATCTGTAACCACCCCGTACCAACTCCAGAACAGGATGCTTTTTATAAATGCCTTGATTATCTGTATGCTGGCAACCAGTTTTAACAAAGGTTTTTCATGTAATCAATTATATACTGTTTTTCTAGCTTTAAAAAATTGTAGTTTGTATGACAGCTTAAAAATTATGTAAGGTAAAGTATTAAAATGCAATTAATAGATTAAGATCAAAAGTGTTTAGTTATACCACACTTATATACTAATCAAAGTATTATCTATGGGGGTTCAAGACTCCCCTTACCGGTCTTCCCTCACCCCCATAATCAGAATTGTTAAAAGTGTTCCCAGTTAACACCAGGGCCCCCCTAGCCAATTAACTGCTACTTTAGTACCTGAAACCCTTATAAATAATGAACAATTTCTGCATATACCTGTTGTCTTAAATGTCTCCCACTGGAATATGGCTAAGTTTGGACATTGCACATAAACTAATGTGTCCTTATTTTATGTCTCCCTAGTAACAGGTGTAATAGTAACCCATTATCAGAGATCACAAGATAGAATCACAGGGCAGTAAGCTCTAAAAACATTTATTTAATAATTAGCATCTTTATTTTTATGTTTACTTTTGCGAAGGCTCAGGTCCCCGATATGGGTCCCCTGCCTTCGAGGTGGGGATTGTTGAAAGTGGCCAGTGGCCCAAGTTTAGTGACCAGTGGCCAAGGTTTTAGTGACCAGTGGCTAAACTTTTACCAACAATATGTAAATATGTAATTGGCTAACCAAAAGGTTGAGGAGATAGGTGTAAAATGGCTAGTGTAGAGGCAGAGATATTTTGTACAAAACTTTCCTTCAACCAAAGGTCATAGCCAAAATAAGGTTCAGCTGCTTCAAACCACTGCAGCTTAGATACAGTCTCTCATTTTATAATTTCTTGTGTTTAAAAAGAATGTGTAACAGAGAGTTGTTAGGAAACGGTTATGTCCTTGTTTTGGCCACTGTCTAGTCAGCAAGTTATTTAAAGTGAATGTGAAGTCCCCTCATATGTTTTCTGTATCCTAAAGTAAGTATTTTTGATAAATAAAAATCCCCATATCACTTGTTTTTCCATTTAAGAATAACTGTATGTCTCGGCAAAGTGGCAAAAGTATCTTATGACCAAGGTAACTTATGGCCAATGTATTTTTGAACCAGAGTCTTATGACTTGTTGAAGGACATATTGTCTGTGTTTACATCTGCTGTCATAGTTTTTGGGAAATTCCAGCCTTGAATTTTTTTTCTAAGCTTGCTACAAATAAATATGGGACCTACGGTTATGTCCAGCATCCCTTCGAGAAGACGCCGTCCGAGACTATCCATAGATTGCTCGAGGGATCCAGAGATATGTGGTTTCATAGCTCTCTGAAAATCTGTAGCCCTGTAATGCAAATATTACTAGCTGTCTAGATTGCATGATAGAAACACCCCAATGGGATTGTTCTATTGGCTATAAGATTAAATTGTATCAGGTACACTTGGGTAGTAGCAGGCTACCTGATGCCTAGAAATGATATACTATTTCAATAAATTACAACTAATTTGGCAAAGAAATAGTGTGGTGGCTTTATTGAATTACTGAGAATTACCAACCAGAAATCTGTATAATTGGGTCCATTTTACATTAGCGGGGTCTGTAGACTGGAATTCTGTTGTTCTGACATGATAAAATGGCACAGCTCTATGTAATGCAGATAATAAATCAGTTTGCGGGAAGAGCGTCACCTGCTGGATTTGTTGAAGGATATCACCTGCCCACTGGTGAGCAGTTGTTACAGCCGCACTAAACCTGCCTTTTTCCATCTAAACTGTAAGGGTAATCAAGGAGTAGTAACTCACTGAATTAGAAACACAGAAACATAGACTTTGATGGCAGATAAGGACCGCTTGGCCCACCTAGTCTGCCCACTTCCCTATCTAGAGGATAAGCTGCAGATCCTATTTAACCAACAGTCTATTTCTTCCTACTCCTCTCAAAAATTGCCTTATGTCTGTCCCATGCATTCTTGAATTCTCCCACAGTTTTAGACCCCACAACCTCCTCAGGAAGGCTGTTCCATGCGTCCATCACCCTCTCTGTGAAAAAAAATACTTCCTCACATTGCCCCTGAGCCGTCCCCCCTCTATCTTCAAATTGTGTCCCCTTGTTCTTGCACATCTCTTTTTCTGAAAGAAGCTACCCTCTTGGACTTTGTTGATTCCACTAAGGTACTTAAACATTTCTATCATGTACCCCCCCTGCTTTCCTCAAGGGTATACATATTAAGTTCCTTCAGCCTTTCCTCGTATGGCTTCTCTTGCAGACCCTGCACCATTTTAGTTGCCCTCCTCTGAACTGCCTCCATCCTGTTTATGTCCTTGTGGAGATGGGGTCTCCAGAACTGGACGCAGTACTCCAGATGGGGTCTCACCAACTGTCTGTACAGGGGGATAACAACTTCCTGTTTTCTGCTGGTGATACCTCTCCCTATACATCCCAGTATCCCCCAGCCCTCCCTACCACCTTCTCACACTGCGTGCCCACCTTAAGGTCATCTGATATGATTACCCCCAGGTCCCTTTCCATTTCTGTTGTTGTTACTACCTCCCTTCCCCCATTGTGTAATCTTCCCCTGGGTTTTTGTTTCCCAGGTGCATTACTTTGCACTTCTTTGCATTGAATCCAAGCTGCCATAATTCTGACCATTCAGCCAACCTTGCCAAGTCCCTTCTCATCCTTTCCACGCCTCCTTGTGCATCAACCCTGTTACAGATCTTTGTGTCATCTGCAAAGAGGAATACTTTTCCTTCCAGTCCCTCTGCAATGTCACTTATAAAGACATTAAAAAGGACTGGACCCAGTACTGAACCCTGTGGTACCCCACTAGTAACCCCTCTTTCTTCAGAGTGGACTCGATTTACAATTATCTTCTGTATCCTGTTGTTCAGCCAATGTTTTACCCAGGCTACCACCCTGGGACCCACTCCAAGGCTGGTTAATTTGACTACTAATCTTTTGTGTGGGACTGTGTCAATGTCTTGCTAAAGTCTAGGTAGGCCATGTCCACAGCCCCCTCCCTGGTCTACTACTTTGGTCACCCAAAGAAATCAATTAGATTCGTCTGACATGACCTTCCCGCTGTGAACCCATGCTGCCTTGGGTCCTGTGCCCCACTGGCCTCTAGGTACTCAACAATTCTTTCCTTCAGAAGTGATTCCATCACTTTCCCAACATCAAACTGACAGGTCTGTAGTTTCCTGCCTCTGTCTTGCTCCCACTTCTGTGAAGGGGGAATCACATCAGCCTTCTTCCAGTCCTCAGGTACCACACCATCCTCCCATGATTTGTTATAAAGGGTAGTCAGTGGTGTCACTAGTTCTCTGCTTAATTATTTTAGAATTCTGAGGTGAATTCCATCTGGCTGCATTGCTTTGTCCATCTTCAGTTTTAGGAGTTCTTTCAGAACCCTTTCTTCTGTGAAAGGACTGGGATTGACCCCCCCCTCTCCAGAGTGCTTCTGTTAATTGGATAAGGCACCTCCCTCACTTCCTCTTTTGTGAATACTGAACAGAAGTATTCATTCAGTATCCCTGCTTTTTCACTGTCACTCTGCCCACCCACCATCCATTCTACTCAGCCTCACTATCCCTCCCTTTGTCTTTCTACACTCCCTGATATACCTATAAAAGGTTTTATCCCCCTTCTTAACTGAGTTGGCGATCTTTTCCTCAGTTTGTGCCTTTGTTATTCTGACTAACCCTCCCTGCTTCCTTCTGCCTTAACTGGTACAGCTCTCTGTCCTGCTCCTTCTGTGTTTCCTTATACTTCCTAAATGCTATCTTTTTCTTCCTAACCTTCACCGCCACTTCTTTTGAGAACCATAGTGGCTTTTTCTTTCATTTTGATTTATTTGCTTCACACAAAGGCTTGTTGCCTCTGTGATGGCAATTTTGATATTTCCCCATTGTTGCTCCACCCCTCCTTCTAGCCCGTTTGTTAGTGCTTTTCTAAGGCACTCTCCCATCTTGCCAAAGTCAGCCCTCCTGAAGTCCAGAACCCTCACTTTTGTATGGCTTGACTCTGTAGCGGAGTTTATCGTGAACCACACTGTTTGGTGGTCACTTGTTCCCAAATGGCTACCCACTTCTAGATCAGAGATCCTCTCACTGTCCCTATTTGAGAGTACGAGGTCTAAGACTGCTCCCTCATGAGTAGGTTCCAAAACTAGCTGTTTGAGGCATGCCACATGAAGGGCATCAAGAATGGCCCTGCTTTTGGATGTGGCTGCAACAAAGGTGCTCCAGTTAACATCTGGCATATTAAGGTCCCCTATCAACAGTATCTCCCCTTTCTCTGTCCCAAATATCCCTTCAATCATATCCTTGTCCATTCCTTCCCCCCGACATGGGGGTCTGTATACAACCCCTGTGCGGATTGTGGTGCCATTTCTAGTCTCTAAGGTAACCCACAGTGCCTCCTCTCCTCCCTGTTTACTGTTTTGTTCAGTTGCTTTTATCCCTTCCCTTACATACAGAGCTACCCCCCTTCTGCCCTCCCTGTCTCTCCTGTAGGCTGTGTACCCTGGTATGTTAACATCCCACTCATGGTTCTCTGTGTACCATGTTTCTGTGATTGCTACAATATCCAGGCATCCCTTTTCCATCAAGGCCACCAGTTCAGGGGGCTTGTTGCCCAGCTTACGGGTGTTGGTACTCATTACCCTCCATTTCTTGATGGCCTTGCCCCTTTTTGCCCCATCCCTGTCCTTATTGTGTTTGTCACTTTCTCCATTTACCCCTGCGCGTCTCCCTATTGACATCTCTATGTTGGTGTCTACCTCATCTAGTACCCTGATTTTTGGGAGGGCTAGGATTTCCCTGCTCCTTTCCAGTGCCTCCCCCCTTGGCTAGTTTAAATGCTTGCCAATGAAGTATTTAAACCTATCACCTAGGATCCTGGTTCCCCTCCTGGACAGATGCAGACCATCACACCAGTATAGGCCTGCATCCGTCCAGGTACATCCCCAGTCCCCAATGAAGCCCAATCCCTGAGCTCTGCACCAGTTTTTCAACTACTGATTGAATCCCAAGGTGTGGAGCACCCTAGCCTCATCCGTGCCATAGACAGGCAGCACCTCCGAGAAGGTTACCATGTGTGCTATTTGTCTAAGGCCCTTCCCCATCTCCACAAATGCTTCTTGCACTGCTCCGATCCCTTTCTTAGCCACGTCATTTGTCCCTAGGTGGACAATGACATCCAGCTCCCTCCCCTGTGCAGCTGCTCCTGTGATCCAAAGGATTCACTCCCTGTCCCTCCAAGCCATGGCGCCAGGCAGGCACCTTACCTCCCTCTCCTCCCCTTCCTCCCCCAGTTCTACCTTCCCAACAATGGAGTCCCCCACCAGGAGTTGTTTCCTTCCCCTGTGGGGTCCCATGTCACCCTCCTGTGGGTCTCCTTTGCAGAGGTTCCCAGCATCCTCCTTGGTCTCCACTGTGGGTGCCTCCATAGAGGAACCACACTTTTCTAGAATGGCATAGAAATTGTGAAGAGGTACAACTGGAGGGATGCACCTCTGTTCCACCACCCTCACCCTCCCTGAGCCCACTGTGGTCCAACCACTCCTCTTTCTTGGCAACCTCTGAGGCAACGGCAGTGACTCTGGTGGTCCTTGGGTGGGAGAGGAGGTCCCACAAATCCTGGCCAACTCACCCTGGAGATGAGCAACCTCCTCCCTCAGCCCAGAGAGGTGCCTGCAGATGGGACAACATTGCATCCTCCAGAACGTCTTCCAGAAGACTGCTGCTCCACAGACACTGCACTGCACCACTCCCATCACGTCATTTTTCTGGCCCCCCGTTGTTTGGAATACTTACTCTTTCCTCTATTTATTTTCTTTTTTTTCCCCTTCCCCCTATATACTGCCTCTGTGCCCTTTTAGCTCCTGATCTTCCTGTTCTAAGACAAGAAGTTCCTACATTTCTCAGTAGTCTCCTTACTTGCTCAGAATCAGACCTCCAGCAGCTAGGGGGGGATGGAGAGCTATTATTGGCCCTTCTAGGATGGTGAGTCTTTGGTGGCTTTGTGATCACTCACTTTCTGCTCCCAAACAGGAAGTTCCTGTTGTCAGTTAAATCCTGTGCCTATAAAAGTAGAACTGGTTTAGAGTGGAGGGGAGGGAAGGAGGGCAATATAGTCCCAGTAGAGAAGTTTTAGTTTTACCAGTAGCTCCTTCCTCCTGGTGTTCTGTCTGTTCTCTGGCAGAAGCTATCTAGGGCAGTGCTTAAATCTGGTTTTAACCTGGCTCCTTCTAGCTATGCCACTCCCCCTACTTTGCAAGTCTTTCTACACTTAGTTAATTTCACAGATAATTCCCTTCCGACACCTGTGACAAGCACCAAGATAAGTACACCGATAATAGATAGCAATTTACCTCAACTACCTCTGACAAACACAGTTTTTTTTTTTACCCTAAATTGAAGGTTCCAGTAAAAGATTTCTAGTTCTTAGTCCCAGTAGAGAAGTTTTAGTTATACCGGTAGCTCCTTCCTCCTGGTGTTCTGTCTGTTCTCTGGCAGAAGCTATCTTCTTGCAGGATAGGACACAAACACACAGCAACTGCTCCTTTGCACATGGCATTTAAAAAAAAAAAAAAAAAAAAAAAAGCAGTAAGATCTATACAGCTACAAACATTACAACCAAAATCAAAAAGGAAAACTCAAAAGCAGTATCATTATGGCTAAAGTTAATAAATAAAATGCAAAAGGCAAAATAATAGGATTATGCTATAGCAGGGGGTCAACCCTAACTTTTTTTTTGCACTAGCCAGCCGGACAAGTTAATTAAAAACTGCAATAGCCAGCAGATGATTGCACTAGCCTGCAATAATAATGGTCAATTTTGATCGGTTAAAAAAGGAAAAATGCTAGCCAAGAAATACATGATTATTGCATATTTATCCTGCTCCCACATTGCTTCCTGCCACAGCAAAAAAAAAAAAAAAAAAGTCTGCAGTCCAATCACCTGCAGTGTGTACCCTCATTTTTTTTTTTTTTTACCATGTGCCCCTTGCTTCCTCTTTCTTCACCCCTTCCCCGCCAAACCGAGAATACCATAATAGCAAATGTTCAATCAGGCAGTTCTAGCTCTGCACACACAATAGCCACATCATCATGCACGTCACCTCAGTCCCACCCTGACCTGCAGGGCAATGTACAGAATCAGGCACAGAAAGACACTCTCATCCCCTACCCTGTGATTAACCAGAACTGCACTTCTGGAAGTTTTCTTACACTGCAAAGTGAGCCAGGGGCAGTTCTAGGATTTCTTTGAAGAGAGTTAAACAAACACAGAGGCCTTGTGATGTAAGAAACTTTGACATATCTGTTTATATATGCCAGGCACAAAAATATTGATTTAACATGCTCTGCCCTAACAAACAGATTTTTCATACCAGTGTCCTTTCATCAGTCAAAGAGGAGCAGTATACAGGCATGATGCTGTACTACCTCTCTTTCTATAGAGGTGATCTATGCACACCAGGAATACCTATTTTAACCTTTCAAATCATGTATTTTACTAAGGTTTTGCTTTTTACCATACATGCTCCAAAACATTGTTTTTAAGATGAAATGACATGCTGGGTGGTACTGCATTGATGGCATTAACTGGTGTGACCGATTAAGAGGAGCTGTGAACCATACACCAGCCAGTAATGGCAGCTATGGGTCTATGGATGGCCACTTCAGAGCCTATTCTGCAGTGGCGTCCAGAGAAAGTACAGAGTGGACAGACCACCTGGCTGGGCAGACCATGTATATATGATCGCATTCTGTCACTGCAGTGTTGGATACAGGCACTCAATAGGTTGGGAAATGAGGCACATTGGTTTTAATATTGTGGGACAAATCAAAGACAAGTTCAGCAAACTGGAAGCTAGTAACTTAACAGCACTCTGCCCTTGATCACAGCATGCACACTAGCTGAATATCCTAACAACTGAGTGAGAATGACTCACATTGAGTCTTTTGTTGGATCCCCCTCTTGAACTGCTAGATAATTGCAGCTCTTAATGAGCTGTTAATCACACCAGGCCACCTGGAACACTGAGGGAGATTAGCAAAAGGACTACAGCTGGCTAAAGTAGGGACTTTTTCCAACTTCATTAACAGCCATGAAAAACCTGCACTAGTCAAGACGGACAAGTAGAGGGTTAGCTGCACTAGCCCTGGCCAATTTGCACTACGTTTAGGGCTAGTAAAACAATGTTAAGGTCAAACCCTGTGTTATAGACCTGACTAGATAGATTTGGACAGTCTGCACAAATCAGAGGCAATATGACATAAGCTACATCATTTTTATAGGAGAGATGAACATGAATGACATACATGGCAAAAACCCAAACAAGTAAAACATGTTTGAAAGTAAGAATTAAAGCTTGTTCAACATGTTGCATACCCAATTCATGCAGACAGAATATTATATATACTACAGAATTGTTAATGTTTAATGCTAATTTAACTTTACTATATTGGTAAATGTGGCACCCGAAGTGAAATTAAACTTACATTTAACACTGACAAACAGTTGTTAAAACCACGTGGTTGGTGGAATGGCATTTTCAAGTAGCGTCCACCACAACAATGTTGCTACCATGTAAAGCAAGTTAAACAATGTAGTGTGAATACAACAGTTTTCATACAAAAATCTTTATTAAAGTAAAAAAAAAAAACCACAAGTACAAAAAAAAAAAAAAAAAAAACAAGCATACATCACAAAAATGCAGACACTGTAGTGGACAGCGTGTGTATAGCGGTTGCTGATACTGTAAGCCCAGACTTGATAACCACAGTCCCAACTCATAACATACAGTACTGTACATACATACATACATAGTACATACAGTACTGTAACAACAGTTCATCAGTTCAAATGCTCATATGTTCGGACAAGGTCTGGAAATGTTAAGTGGAACGTGAACTGTTTCTGACTTATGCTATACAAGACAGCAAGTGTACAGCAGCTACAAGTCTCAGGTTTGTGTCAGTTATCAAACACTCAAAAGTTCAGAAATGATGAATAAAAATGTTACTGACTCAATGTCGAGGCATTCTGGGAGTCCTGAGAATCCCAGCCTGTCTGAATCCATTTATGCAGTCAACGGATGGGGCACACAACTTGCTTAACACAGTACCCAGCCACTGCGCAAGCTTAGTTTTCAGCATGATCATTCTCAGGCTGGCCATGTCAGATGTGGATTCTCCTAGGTTCAACGGATTGGAAATCAGACTGACACACCACTGAGTGAACTGCTCCTTCATGATGTCCTTGAAAATGTTATTAATTGTAAGGTTGAGAGGTTGCAGCATATCCATACATGATGCTGGCAGGACAATGGAAAGGATGTTTGCAGTTTTTGTTTTTTTTGTTTTGTTTTTTTAGGACAGGTTCAGCTGTGTGTGCTCTGAAAAGATTAACAATCAAAAGTGAGCGTTTCTCCTATGGCAAATCTTATTTCTCCTTTATTGACTCTATATAGGGCACAGGGATTTCATCAATTAACACCAGCATGGTCTCAGAGTTTGCCCAATGATTTTCTGAATGGGTTATACTCCAGTTGTCTGGAAAACTGTATGCTCTGAGACAGTTTATAATCTTGCCCTGATCAATAATAATTTGTGGAGGAAGAAAGCTACCATCTAATTTGGGCCCTAAAATCAGCAAGAGCTGGTGCCTGTTGCCCAAACCAGTCACCTCTACTTGCTTAGCTCAAGACTTCACCATCATCCACTGCGAGGATGGCACCAGACTGATCCTTGTCTTGTCAATATTTAAGCAATAAGGCATGACAGAGTGTAGGTTATTGGAGAATTTACCCACGCCTTGTGTGGTGTGTCAAAGGTGCAGCGGTGACAACCGTGAAAGAAGTGGGTAACTCTAATAACCTACACCCTGGAGAGCCTTATTGCTTAAACTGTGTACACAATGGACCCATGTGTAAAAATAAATTTTAAATGTGTTTAAGTATGTCTTTTATAAATGCCATTTCTCAGCCATGGGTTATTACAGGTTATACCATGGTCATGTGATGTGTTTTGATCAATAAGGTTACAGGATTTTCATACCCCATTGTATAATTATAACTAACTCCACAGGGATCAGTTCCTGGCTTGCAGCCCTAACAATTCCACCAAGGAAATTTGCCTTTATTGTTTAAAAATCTTCTGGCATATTTCTCCCCACTCTGGTACCTTCCTTCTTACGGTAGCTCACAGGACTGAAGAACTGTCATGCCGACTGCCTTGTAAATGAGATGCCCCCCATCTCTGTGAGGAATTGCTGGTTTGTTTTACCACACTGGTTTCAACAGCAATCACCACCCTCACATTTAGCCTCTGCTCCTTCAAAATGAAAGTGCTGATTTTTTTTCCCCAACTCAACCGAGACAGTAAGACATCCTCTTGATTTAAGGAGAAGCTGGGACAACTGAGTGGGGGTGTGGGGTCAGTTGTAGGTTTTCCAGGTAGTTAGCCTTGAATTTACAGACTGTACTTTTGTTGATGGTAGTGCCGTGGCTTTCTGTTGTAAAGTCACACAGCACTCATAACGCCAGACTAAGCTGCATGTATTCCAACGAAAAAAATTAACCTTTGGAGAGTAAGGAGTGTACGTGGAACACTTCTTGTAGGGAGGCTGGACCTCGGTAAGCTCACAAACACTTTCTGCCACTATGACAGACGCATCAGCAGCTTTATGGAGTTACAGGTGTTAAGAGCAGTGACAACTGCAACATGTGTTTCATGTTCCCTTTTCTGTGGCTTGGAGTGAAATAGCCACTGATGCACAAACAGTGAACAACTCAGGTAACACTACTTATGTGAACTCAGATAACCTCTGTTCCAGTATCTGCCCTATCAAACTACCTGCTGCTATTAATAGGCAACTGTTTTTAATGACAGCCAATCAGCTGATCACCCAGCCACTGTCTTGTGAACTCAGGTAACCCTGATCTTCAGGGTCAGTGTCAACTGGATTCCATGTCAATATAGTGAGAATTACAGGGAGACTATGATTTGAGCAACATTATTATACCGACTGCAATTACAGTGACCGCATATCCCGGGGCATGTTTAAACAGGCTACTGAAACATCAGCGACAATTAATGTAAGGCAAATATCACACATATCAAACATGCACCTGCAGATTTCCACCTCCATCTTGCACCACCTGCCCCCCCCATGATCACACCCAACGTTATAGCACACCTCCACCCATGTCATCCAGGGGGGCTCCACCCCTGCACCCCCCAGGGGGCTGTGCCCCCTGAACCCTCCTATCTTTAGGATTACAACTCCACGGCACTCCTGGATTTAGGGGTAGGCTATATGTATGGTCCCCTATCTGATGAGTCGCTCTATTACCCTAATCAAATTGTACATTCGCTCAAGTAGTTACTCGCTGAGAGTTGTCATTCGCCCATGGCGTTTGTGCTGTTTTGTATTCACTCAATTGCAGTCACTGTAATCGCCACGCTGTATTGTCATGACACCCGCCAACTGTTCCGTCCGACGTGAAAACTGATTACTGCTTTGCAGCAGATGTGATTCCACCCATGAAATAAAGCTAAAGCTAAAACAGTTCTACAATAGTTCAGAGTTATGCACTGCCAAGTAAAACCGCTTTTAGCGAATAGCAATCAGAGTAGGGTTGATTCACCAACTTCCAATTCTGGGAATTACTGAAATATATCTATATAGACAGTACAGCAAGCATAGCAAAAATGAAGGGATCTATAAGGAAGATAGACTGGAGTACAGAATTCAAATATAAATCAGTGGATAAGATGTGGATATTCTTTAGACAGTAATAACTATATGTGATAAATACCCTAACTGAAATAAAAAAATAAAAAGGAGTAAAATCAAGATGGTTAAAGGAGTACTACAGTCAGAATTTGCAAACACATATGTTGTGCAAAGTGTTTTGATTTGTGTAGTCTTAGTGTGTCCTGTGCGTTGTTTGCTATTATGAGTTTTTTTCTAAATGTTACTAGTTTTATGGCCCCTGGGGATCTCCATGTACATTTTTTATGACTCTTCTCTTTCCTACAATACATCCTGTCCCATGTGACAGTGATACATACAGGACCACAGATTCAGCAAGTACTGGTTTAGAGAGAATTTTACAGCAGTGACTGTAACTTCCCTTATCCAGTGAGCACTAAAGACTACATTTAAAATTTAGCAAACACCTGAGGGATAACCAAGTGGGTTATTCTGTAAGTAAACCACCAAAGTCTTCACTAATTACAGCACCGAAGACCTGAGGTGATCCGTGTCCTTTTTATGGCCGTTTGTAGTATGATTAAATGAAAAGCTTGAAAAACAAAAACAAAACAAAAAAAAAAAAAAAAAAACAGAATATTTACTCCTGCTGGCTAGACGCACACACATACCTAGAAAAGAAAAATACTGAATTAAGAGTTATTTAATTGAGGCCAGAACATCAGACTCCCAACTGCAGATTACTGCTGCAGCAGCTTTCCCTCACTGAATCTGTGGTCTTGGATGCATCACTGTCACATGAGACAAAAGGCATTGTAGGAAATAGAAGAGCAATACACAATGCAAACATGGAGATTTCCAGATGCCATAAAACTAGTAGGAAAATCTAGAAAAAAACTCCTAACAGCAAACAAATGGAACGACACATAAGGACCACACACACACACACACAAAAACACTCTGCATATGATTTTTTGTTGAAAATGCTGACTGTAATACTCCTTTAAATATAAAAGTGTAAAGAGATTCTTTTAAAAAAAAAAAAATGTTAAATTATATAACAGATATCAAACATTTAAAACTCCAGAAACATGGGAACTATATAAAAATCAGTCTGAAAAACAAAATGTAAAAACAAAATAAAACCATCAAAAAGAGATATGGAATTTGATTTAGCCAAGCAAATAAAACCACAGCAAGCAGTTTTTAGCTTGTATAAGCTCACATGAAACGACAAAAATAGGTCAAGTCATCGGCAATAGGGACATAATTATCTTACTGACAGAGATGGCAAATCATTTCAGTAAATACTTTGGTTCTTTTTTTCTGAAGATAGTCAAATTCATCAAGATGAATCATAACCAAAGCTGAAACAACTGAAACCTCCAAGAATGATATACAGTATGGGACAGAATAAAACTATATTTAAAAAAAAAAAAAAATCACAGTTCACCTGGACCAGATAACATCTCATCACAAATCCTGAAAATCATAGCAGAAAATATACTCAAACCACTACAATATATGAAATATTAAAAAATGGGAGTGTTCCTTGTGATTGGAGAACAGCACAACATACTGTATAAGAGAATGAATTCACTGCTCTTAAATGTCACCGTTTTGTCCACTATGACATTCTCACAGCAGTGCAAGGGCAAGCTAACTTGTCAATTGCAGTATATATTTTTACACTGGCATATAATTTTCACTGGATTTTCGAAATAGTGAATATAGCTAAAATTGTATTCCAGCAAAATAATGTTATACAGTAGTACCAATATAAAAAAGGCCATTAATGGGATGTTGAGAACTATCAGCTGCCATACAGACTTACATTGGTACCCGAAAAGATCCTTGAATCCATCAAAGACAATAGAACACCTGACCAAACACATGGATGATGAATAAGATGGATTTACCTCGGGTAAATCCTGTACATCCAAAAATTATAATTTGTTTTTATGAAAAAGTTAGTAAGACACTGGACTGCAAACTTCCACTTGATATAGTTAGTATTCCTTTAACTTATGATCATATCTGATGACTTAAAGGTTACCAAATAGTGTGAGAAGGCTGTGGGGAGAGCCAGTGGGATGCTAGGGTGCACAGGGAGACATATCACCGCCAGAAAGAAGGAAGGAGGAGGTGATGCCACAGTACAGAACACTGGTCAAACCTCATCTCGAGTACTGTGTCCAGTTCTGGAGACTGCATCTCTGGAAGGATATACAGAGCAGAAGCAGCTCAGAGAAGGGCAACAAAAATGGTACAAGGACTGCATCAGAAGTCACAGAGGACAGACTAGAGGACCCCAATATGTATTCCCTGGAAGAAAGGAAAGAGAGGGGGATACGATAGAGACCTTCAAATACCCCAAGAGTATAAACAAGGTAAAAAGAGAGTAGCATCTTTCAGAAAAGAAAATATTCAACAAGGGGCCATGATATGAGAAGAGAGGTGGGTAGACTCGGGGTAACGTGAGGAAGTACTTTTTCACAGAAAGGATGGTGAATGCATGGAACAGCCTCCCTACAGAGGTTGTAGGGGCAAAAACGGTAGGGGAATTTAAGAATACGTAGGACATAAGGGAACCCTAGTGATAGGAAAGGCACAGTAAGCCACAGATCAATTAGGATCTGCGGTATATGAAATAGGCAGGGAAAACGGGCAAACAGAGGGTCAAATGGTCCTTATTTGATGTCAAGTTCTAGGTTTCTATATTTGTGAAAGGTTTTTGGTATGATCCCTCATTGGGCTGTGAAAAAAAATAAATAACCTCGCTAAAATTCTCATCATTAACTGGGTAGATAATTGATAAAACAAAATAGAATGCAAAAAGTGATAAATCATATAAGGTAAAGACAGTCACAAATCTCTAAACTGTTTCCAATCATGTCCCCCCTGCCACTTGAGCCTGCAGATATCATCAAATAAATATACTATCATGGGCACTAGATAATACTTTATGGCATGATAATTTCACCAAGATCATAAATTAGAAAATTTTTGCAATGAATAAGCCTGTAGAGTTTTTCTATCACTCTATTTGGGAATCTCTCAAGATATACCTGAGAGGCTGGATCATGGCTCATGGTAGCATTAGGAAAAAACAAAACAAAGAAGAGCTAAACAAATCAGAGCAAGAGCTGTTGCTGGTGAAGTTAGAACATTCAAGGACTGGTTCAGAACTGGACCCGATTAAAGTGATGTGTTTGAAAGAGAAAACAAAATGGAGAAAACTAATTATTCAGGCAGAGGGGGCAATGTTTAGATCAAAGGGCTCATTATTTTTTTTGGACCTACCAAACTCTTAGCTTACCAATTAAAATGTGAATAGAATCAAAATAGGATAGATAGAATTAAATTAGATGATAGTTGCACTATCACCGACCCAAAAAGTATTAATGAGGCATTCAAGGATTTATACTCCAAATTATACGTTCCAGAAAATACTCCTGATATGCAGAGGATACAAGATTATCTGACAGGCTTAATCTTATCCCATATTTCATGGATCGATGCAGATTCTCTATATAGAGATATTACCATCCAAGAAATTTAAGAGATCTTAAGGGTCCTACCATATGGAAAAGCCCCAGGAACAGATGAATTCAACTTTGATTTTGATAAAAACTTAAAGAGATATACTGGCCCATTATTGAGGGAACTTTTTCAAGATATCCATCTGTGTGGTGCTATACCTCCCTCCTTCAATGAGGCTAATATGTCACTGCTGCTTTTTAAAAAAAAAAAAAAAAAAGATAAACCACCTGAATCATACAAATCATCTTACTGTTAAATAGTGATTATATCATTTTTGCAAACATTTTATCAAATAGATTACCTAAAGTTCTACCAAAGATTATCCATGAGGATAAAACAAGGTTCACTGAGGGGAGGATGTTGCACAAAAATATAAGAGCCTTTAATATTGTACAGAGTGTTTTATGAATTAGCACCACCATGTTATCTTCAGACACAGGAAAAAAAAAACTGATAGGGTTTATTGGCCCCCATCTTTTCAAAGTATTGAAGGTTTTTGGCTTTGAGGGTAGGTTCCTGGACTGGGTAAAGTTTTTTATATTCAAGACCTCGGGGTAAGAGTCAAGATCAATCAGGACATTTCAAAATTTTTATCGCTTCTTAAAAGGTGCCAGGCAAGGGTGCCAGCTCTCCCTTCTGTTATCTGCCATTTTTCTGAAACATCCGGCAATAGAAATTTGCTCACGTAAGAATTTCATTGGTGCAGAAATAGGGGAAGACTTATACTATATCATTATATGCAGATGACTTATTACTTTTTTCTGTCTGCTCTGAAATTTTCCTACCCCTAGGAGTCAAAAATTCTTACTCAATATGGTAATCTTTCAGGGTATAGAGTTGGGAGAAAAGTGAGGCATTATTCTTGAGACATAATCAAGACTCTCTGGGTAACTCTCCTCTATCATTGCTACAACAGCAAGCAATTAAATATCTTGGGCTACAGGTCTCAAATGATTAAATTAACTTACAATTTTAATTTCCTACCAGTTATGGAAAAAATTAAAAATGATCTAGAAAAATGTTGATCGTTACCCTTAGTGCTCACTGGCAGAATAGTCTTAAATTGAATATTCTTCCAAGATTGCTTTATCTTTTTGAAGCAATACCATTAATATTAGAACAAATAATTTTTTTTGTTGAGTTAGAGAAGATAATTAGGAAATTCTTATGGAGTCAATAACCCAAAATAGCCTTGAAGAAACTGTATCAAATCGAGGGAGATGGGAGGGCTGAGATGTCCTCATTTTTGGTGGTAGAATCTGATGGCTCAATTGGAATGTGTATATTATTGGTTTAATAGTCTGAGGGATGAAATATCGTGTTTTCAGATTGAAAAGGGAAGGATCCCATTTCATAACTTAAAAAAATTCTCTTATGGTAAATCTTGCTAGCTCACATTGTTATAAAGATAGCTTCTTAGCTACGAGAACCACAAATAAGGCCTGGCACATAGTGTAGAAATTGCTCGGTGATCCTCATCATTTATCAAAATTCACTCCGATAATTTACAATGCATATTTTCTGCCGTTAATGACAGATAAAACATCTATGGACTGGTACAAAGAGAAGGGTATCCATCAATTAAAATACCTTTTTGATGAGTGGTTTCCTGTATGAAACCCTGAAGGGACTCTGTAATCTTTCGGATAGTGCAAGATATCAATAGCTACAGGTAAAATATTTTGTATCTAAAAGAAATTGTGGTTTAAACATTTCCTCACTATCCAAATTGGAGGAAACTGTTGTCAGTCTAGTTACTAGTAAACATGTTATTGCTAAACTTTATAATGCATTTAGAAAAGAAAATAATACTATATTATTAGAGTTGAAATATTCTTGGGAAAGGGATACTGGACAGAAAATACTGGAAGAAAAATGAAATAATAGTATAAATCTTGCCAGTTTGGAAGCAAGAAACAACAGTTTGAAACATTCATATTGATATCTGACCCCAGTCAGACCTAGTAAATTTGATGCAACAATTTCAGATAGTTGTCAGAGGTGTAAAACAGAAAGGGGTACTTTATGGCATAAGATAGCCATGTGTAAGAGCATTAACGAATTATGGGGTAGGGTTTTCTCTATTTTGGAGAATGTTTTGGGCAAGGATTTTCCATTTGCTCCAGGCACTATCATTTCTGGCATGGGGGAAATAGTAATATTCACCACAAGCATACAATTTTAATAAATTTAGGAATAATGATAGCTAAAAAGGTAATCCTTCAAACGCTGGAAGGACGAAAAACCACCAGAATATATGGAATATTTAGGCCTCGTGCTACATTTAAGTAAAGTAGAGAGAGCCTTCTATAAATTAGAAAATGAACCTATGAAGTTTGAAGACATCTGGTTGCCTTTTCTTATAGTTTTAGGAATGGGCAGAATGGAACAACAGGAATAAAGTCAGTCAGTGTTGGCTGGGTTTGAAAGGGGCTGAGGTAGTTTGGTGATGATGAAGAGCATGGTTTTATGAGTTTATACTGCAAAGCACCTATGCTCAGAGACAAAATAAAGAGTGGCATTAGCACTTCCTTCAGTTGTATCCACCCAGAATCTACATAAAAATTCAATAAACGACCTATGGGCACCATCTGTGCAGCTCAGTAGTATGGTTTAAGGTCTGGGACACCCAAGACACCTTTTCCTGTCATAATGTCATTACTTTAACCTGGACTTCCCCTTGCCCCATATAAACTTAGAGATTGTGACTTAGAACTGTTTCCATACCCTGTCTGGGATAGCTATGGGAAGTGAAGTGAAGAGAAATAAAAATCTGTGAAGGATATTCATCTGAACAGTGTCTTTCCAGCTCATAGGGTAAGGTGGAAGACTTTCCGCATCTCCCAAGATGTACTTCTACTGCTGCTAATAGTCATAATTAAGATGATACAACTCATCCAGCTAGGTTGATATCCTGACCACATATGTGCACACTTCATCTACTGCTGCTAATAAAGAATCATAATTAAGATGAAACAATTGATCCAACTGGGTGGAGATCTTGACCCCATCTTTGCGTACTTCATAGGTACAGCCTGTAAATGTTCTTGTGTCTTCTCCTCACTTAAGACAAGTACCTCCGATTTGGCTTTGTTAATTTTAAATCAAGAGGCAGTACCATATCACTGTACTAGTTAAAGTAAAGGGGGCATTCACGTAACTGGATCATTAATATAAAGCAGTCTCATCCACCTCTAGTTAAAGCTTAAAGAACTAGTGTACTGCCTGGAATAAACATTAACCTTCAAAAATAATCTGCTTTCACTTATATCTGAAGTATCATGTTTTTTTCTGTTTTGCCAATTAGATTTCAATGGGATAGTACTGTGTGTGATGTGTACAACAGCACCATACTTAGAGACGGCCAAAGTCAGTTCTATAATCTTCCTTTTACACCATGAGTGGTGTGACCTCACTTACTGTGACATCCCCAGTAAACAAGAAGAGCCAACCTTTTGCTGCTCGATTGGTAACTTGTGACACGTTACCAATGAGAAAACAGAACTTGAGATGTAACGATGAGGGAGGCCACATGTTGATAATGTAGTGAAACAGAACTAGATATCTGTTTGCAGGTAGGGCACTGCTTTTCACATTACATCGCATACGGTTACTTAGAAAACCATATAATGAGCATACAGAAAAAAAAAAACTTCAGAAATAAAAAATAGTAATGGACCACTTTCCAAAATTATTAGCATTTTCTACCTGTTGTTTTTGGCTGTATTAGCTCTTTAACTTCTTCCCCACTAATGATAATGACCAGCTGGAGTAGATCTGCATGCAGATGGCAAATGACGGGGAGGAAAAGGTATACCGCCTCATATTGAGATGAATGAAAATATTTTCTGTAAACATATCATTTTCTCTGATTTTAGCTGTGGGTGTGGAGTAAGAGGCCCTAATCCAGTTACTAAATTTGTTCCTGAGTGAAGCAGTGACTGAAGGGCTATGAAACTCTGGTATTCTATACATGGTGGCAATGGAAAACTGGACATAAATATAATAAATAAACAAATCTGAATCCAAACTTTTGAGTTTATTCTTCCACATTTGTGCCTTATAATAAAAGCATCTAAAAAAAAAAAAAAAGGGTTGACAGCTTTTTCAGCATCTATATCTATTGCAAGTTTTGGACTTGAAAACTATCTTGGGGGGCAAAAACATACTCAAGTGTTACTGTATATAGGCCACCCTTGAATGAATTATGTCTGTTTATTAGCTACCAATGCAAAGGACTGTAACAATAGCTTCCCTACACATATTTGGTGTAGCAGGATTATGCCATGTTCCACTGCTGTGCTCCCAGGTATATTTATTTTTGTAATTCATAAAAAGGCTCCATTGCATAAGCCTGATTTCAAATGTGGTTTCCTGGAGTGGTACAATTCCCTGTGTTTTGGGTGGGCAGCCCCGTAGCTTACTAGGTGACCTGTCTTTTTAATTCAAACAATATTTCTTTTAATTGAAAAAGGGATTTGAACCTCCAGAGCTCCTGTGTTAAATGGGAGGGTTGTTTAAGGCAAATTGGTGAAGCCTGGGTTATTGGAACTACTGGCCTAAAACAAAGGGCCCTAGCTTAAAAGTCAGCATTTGTTTTTCATACTTTTATTGAATTATCTTTAGTACATACACTTCTCAAGACTCATTTAAGGTGCCGTGGAGTCTACATTCCTATTGTCTGAGGACTTCTGCAACTGACTGAGTCCAGCTGAGCGAGAGTAATTACAAAAGCCACTTAAGGACTAAGTGGCTTACTGGTAACAAAAGAGTTTGGACTAGCAAAACCAGCAGGGGATGAGACATGCCGACTCCAGTCAGGCCTGTGTGCACTTCTTGTATTTTTTCCCCAAAACCTGGTGGGGGTACCTGTCTTTCCCTACCCCCCCAGCTGGGAAACATTCAGTTAGACTTTTAAAACTTGATCATGGGTGCTGGCTGGTCCTTTCTCAGCATGTGACAAGGCCAGGAAATCCCAGCGAGGAACACCAGAGGCAGTAATTTTGAACTTTCTTAAAACAGCCTGCAGAACTTGCCAGAGAGACGAACATAACCTTTCTTTCAAAAGACACTACTGGAAGCAACAGCAAAATACTTTGGACCCCGGTCTGTATTTCCACCAAACAGAAGGGAATATCAGAAACCTGCTAAGAACACGTTTCATTTCCAGCATTAAGGACTTTTTCAAGGTAGAACTATATTCGCTAGAATTTAAACATATATTTTTTCACATTTCCAAATTTCTTTTCATATCCTGTAACCAATATTAAAAAAAGGTATATACATTTTTTTTGTGTGTGTGTTGTTTACAGTCCTCACAGACAAATTAGTAAAGCTTTTGGCTTACTTTAAACTAATTCTACCAATGTCTTGTGTGTGTGTGTGTGTGTGTGTGTGTGTGTGTGTGTGTGTGTTGGTTTGGGAAAGTTTGTTCAAATTAATCTACAACTGTCTACCGCTTAAGGGTCAGACACTACCAAAATTAGAATCCAAAAAGGGATTCTGAATGAAAGGAGGAGGGAATACAAAAGGTCTCTCAAAAGGGGTCTGTGGGGTTTGAACCAGTCTCTGAGTTTTGTCTGGGAAAAGACACATATAGGGTGTCTAGGGCATTCCGGAAGGCCTATACATGTCTGCAGCTTTTCTGGTTCACTGTGCAGTGGCCAAGAGGGTTCTCTCCCAGGAACACAGACTCGAGACTGCTATATTTGCACCCCTCACACAAAGAGTGGAAGCCCGGGACCTCCTTGGCGGATGTTCAGTTGTGAAACAAGAAGCGTTCTGGAAGGATAGGAGAGGGAGTATTCCTGACCCAGATCACAAGGTGATTCACTGTAGCCCAGGGAATCCTGTCCCACTGGAGTGGGCTTGTGCCATCTGGCAGATCACTAGTTTTGTGACAGTTCTTTAATGTTCATATCAATATAGCAAGCAAATCCAGTTGAAAGGTTTTGTAAAACTCAGCCCCAAACCCATCGGCCCCTGGTGTTTTCCTATTTTAGCTGTTTTAATGGTTTTCAAATATGCATCTTGCTCATAAGTAGATTCTTTCAATGTGTCTCCCTCTCCCCCTCTTCCTCCTCCTCTTCCAACAGAGCCTGAAGTTGCAGTGATCCAAAACAAACTCTGCTATATCATCTGGTTTCCTAATTTGGTTCCCAATCGCATAAGTTGGAGTAATACGGTTGGAATTCTGGCACTATCAGATCTTGCTGAATTCAGTCCTTTCAAGCTGCCACCTCATCTGACAGGGCTGGAAGTTGTAGCAGTCCCAACAACTCCACTTAGTGTTAATAATTTACTGGTCCTGTTACCACCTGTGTAATAGCTTTGGCCTGCAAACTGTAATGGTCTTTTTGTCTTTATCTCTAAGAAATTACTGCAATTCCTCTCTGGTCTGTGTTAACTGAGAAGTGTCTGAATCTTGTTTGTTTTTGTCTTTGTTCCAGAGCTCCTAGGATGGATTCAAGATTCAGAGTTCCGCAGCCTGCTTTTTGCTTGTGGGAGGCATATAAGATGATGTGTCCTCTCAGAACAGCTTTCACACCATCCCATGCATATCTGAAGATAATATATACTTATGTATTGTATTCCACATACATTATATTACCCATTTGATATTTTCAATTAAGTTTGTGTCATTCAGTGAAGATGTAATAAATCTACACAGAGTTGTTTTGGGTGCAATATCCAAACTTAGTATCAATGTAATGGTTAGAGACAGAGATGCTATGAATCTGACTACTAACTATGGTATGTGTCCACTGTTGATGCACATGTATTCTTTCAATCCTAGAATAAGTTTTGTTTGGATAAGAGTAGAAAGGAGAAGTCTCTTGTCATAGGGTGTTGGGCACACCAAATATTTACCATTGCAGATTCCTTGCTTATAATCTTTAAGGTCATACTACTGAGTTTAAACATGGTTTTGTTACTAGAGGAGCCATCCAGTGAAGGACTGTTGACAGCTGAACTATCCCCCGAGAATAATCTGCCCTGATTCAAGGAAATAAAGTCCATCAAACAATGATTTTACAAAATCTTGTAGTGCGAGTTGGGCACATGTATGTTTATAACATGGACGTCAGAAATGCGCAGTTATAATTATTTGCCTTCCCTGCCCAGCTGTCTAGGGTGACAGGATTTGTAACAGAAGTCCCTTCCTAAATAATTTAGCCACTGCCACTCTCTTAGCAACAGGATGTGCCATTGATCTACCTATTTTTTCCAGAATTTTAGATGGTCTCTGGGTTGGAGATGCATTTCCTGAATAAACAATACCCTCCCTTCAGTGTGTTTAATTTATTCAATCATTTATTTTTTTTTTTTTTTAATGACTTTTATTCCTCAAACATTTTTAGATTTCACCTCAAGGTTGATCATTTTGTAAGTAGGATGTGTTGTTCTTCCCAACATTGACATATAACAATTCTAATGTACTATTTAAGGCCACAAAGCCCAGTACAAATTCTTGTCACAGAAAGAGCTTCCCCAAGTCTTAAATGTATACCTCAAGGAAGACCATAAACCATTATCAAAATAGTGGAAATAGTGATACTCTATCCTATTTCTCCCTCCCATCAGTGATCCTGTTTATCAAGCTCCTAGTGTTGTTTATCACCTTCAACCCTGTACGATAATAAACATACAAAAAACCGAACCAACATTATAACCATGTAAATGAACCTTGCTCTCAACAGTAGCAGTGTAAACAAGTTCAGCCCTGGGTTCTCAGGGATAAGACATGGAATTGTGGCTATCCCAAAAGGGGTACTTCATATTGAATACATGCTCTCTCCATCCTCTTGGATACCCAAGCACCCAGAGAATGACTAGGGACTGGAGGGAGAAGAAAAAGGGGGGGATAAAGGGAGCAATACCATCAGTAAGGAAGGATGAAGTAACAGGGACAGTAGTTTCTGGAGTCCCACCCAGATAGCAAGTCAGTGCTCACAGTTACTCTGGTGTCCCCTCCCAAAGCACAGTATCTACTTCATTAGTGATATGTCCTATGGGGTAAAGCAAGTAATAAATGCATTAGTTACCGAAACACTGTTTTGAACAGTAGATGCAATCATAGGTTATTTATATGCTGCATCATCCTAACTGCCTGGGCGTTCAGGCAGATTCTATGGCCTGTTGACCAGCCAACAAAAAGTGACAACAATCCCCAAGTGCTTTGATCCAGAAAAAATAAAAACAGGCCTGTTTCCCATCAATCTGCAATGTCTTCCATGAAGGTCTGGTATACTTCGAGGCATTATCTGAATGCAAATTTCAGGTTATTCCTTCCAGGGATAAACATGGCATTAAGTGCGCAAAAAAAAAAAAAAAAAAAAAGTTCAACACAGAAATGCCTCCTCAACCCTAACTATAACAGTGTGGTATTAGTTCCATCTATGTTATATCTAGATATATATATATATATATATATATATATATATCATACATACACACACACACACACACACATACACATATTATGTATATACATATATATACATACATATATATATGTATACATACATATATACATATATACATACTATATACACACACACACATATACATACACATACATATATATATATACATACATATATACACACACACATATACATATATATATATATACACATATATATATATATATACATATACATACACATATACATATATATACATATACATACACATATACATATATATACACACACACACACACACACACATATACATACATATACACACACACACACACACACACACACCTGGACTAGTCATTAATCTCTGGTACATGGACAGTTTGCAACTAACCTGCCCTAATCTACTTAATAACAATCTAAATAAATTATATTTTATCTATTGCATTAATAACTATCCATTATATAGATATCAGATGGTATTTTGCCCCCTTTTGATTACATTTACAGTCACTTCCAGGTTTTGTTTTTGAATATTTTGCACTACTGTCTTTGCAAGATGTAATGGCATTTTTGCTTTTTTTTTTTTATTAATTTTTATTAATTGCCCATTTAGTGTAGGGTCCTCCTATAAAACGAGTCATGACTGTGGCAATCTGTCATTTAGTTTGGCATGGTTGGTGCTGTAAAGCACTGTGGTATCTGCGGTCAGGTACAGCTAGGCATCTACAGTTGGGAGCAGCATAAGCAGAATTTTTTGTGCAGTCTAGAGTCTGGTAAGAAGCAGCGTTTGAGCAGTGCATTTCCTGTGGTTTGGAGCATGGAGGGATGGTCTGGGAGTCTTAAGAGTGTCCTGTGGTTAAGTGTTTACTGGTGTGGGAACTGGTCCAATTGGTTTGATAAGTATATTAATATGTGAACAGGACCACTGTAAACCTTCTGAAGTAACCAGAGAGCCACAAAATGATGGCATGTGCTGAGGTGACCAGCAGAATGAACATATGTATTTAAATGTCTAATATGCAGACATCGTGGCGTGAGTACGGTTCTGTCTCTATATACTCCAATACTGCAGCCCATATAAAACTAGGCACCTTATCCAGAGATCAATATGTATCCTCTCAGATGGAGTCTCCCTGGGCATGGCAATTTACAGCTCTTAACCAACAAAACTTTATTTTATTTATTCATTTGTTAACCAGGTAAGTACAGTGATCCCAGGGACCGTTTTCAGGCATGACCCAGGCCATAAAGATGGTGCTTATAGCGAATAAAAAGGTACAAGACATGGGTAGTTGGAATATACAGTACATCAGGGTGCATCAAGTTAGGATACAGATTCAAAGGTCCTGTAATACATACAGTGCTTCAGAGTGATAACACACTGGATACAATACAAAGGTCTAGGAACTATACAGTGCATCAGAGGGCTAACAGGTGAGATGCTATACGAGTGACTTGGAGAGCACAAGTGGTACAATCTAATGGTAACTTGGCATGTAATATCTAGCAGCACAGAAAAGCTAGACAATAGGAGCCACATAGATCATATAACAGTCAAAGTAAAGGTGCAGCAAGCAGTAGCAAAACTAATATAACTATATGTGATGGGAACTTGACAGAGTCTAGAATAGATTCTGACTGAGCCAGGGTATCCGGACAGACAAGCTCAAGGAGTCAACAGTACTGAGGTCAGGCGACACCTGTAGGCAGATGCCAAGAGCAGAAAGTTTATCAGGTTTGTTCTAAAGGCAGATGGGGAGCCAATGGACAGAAGTGAGGCAGAAATGCTGTTCTAGAGTTTTGGGACAACGATGGAGTGGGCTCTTTGTCCCATATTAGTGGAGGATCTGGGGAGGTCAAGTAGTCATTGAGAGGCTGACCTCAGCTCCCTTGTGCTGTGTTTAACTGTAAGAAATTTGGCTAGAAGAGATGCAGCTCCTGCACTTAAGGATTTGTGGACAAGAGTGCCCAAGCTAAGGTCATGGTGGGCCTGGGGGAAGAGCCACCCTAGTGAGCGACATAGGGAGCAGTGGTGTGAAGTAAGTGGAGCAAGTAGGATAAAATGACATAACTTGTATGCAGTATTGAGATGGTCAATTAGACAAGACGAGGTCTGGAATATAACGGGGGAGCCATAGTCTAGAAAAAGAGGTAGGAGTGTGCCCCGCCCTATTGCTAGGTGCACTTCCAGGGTCAGAAAGCGTCTCAGGCGATAGACACGGATTTGTTGACTGATCCTTCTTATTGTCATCCCAATGTAGTCACAGAATGTAAAGGAGGGGTCCAAGATGACTCTGAACTACTTGTAGCTGGTTACCTGTTCAAGGGGGGGTTCTGTCTGGGGCATGGATCGGAAAGGAGTTGGGCTGGTCCCCAGAGCTTTTAACAAGCTTATTTTTGGATCCCAAAAGCATGGTCTTCATTTTGTTTGTATTGATCAAGAGTCTGCTGGCTGTGAACCAGCCAAGGGTGAGTGAAAAATCCTTGGAGAAGGACAGAGAGAGATAGACTATGAGGACTGTGGCCACACCTGAAAAGAATTAGGTCACTTGCATACACGATCCTGTGGTATTCAGGACTGACATCAAATAAGCTGTTAAACAGGGGAACCCCTGTGGGACACTACTCCACACTTTAAGAGGACCAGATGCTATACTCTGATGCGAACGTGCAGGTCAAATAGTCTCAGCATCTACACTGTTGGTATCTTCAATCGCCATTCTAAACTGGACTAACGATCACGTCCAAATGCAAGGACAACTCTTCTCCAAAAATTACTTTGAATCTACAAGGATATAGCATTTTTCTCTAATTTAATGACCTCAGGCCTACAGAAGAGAAGATCAACTTCTGTAGTTCTGCTCGGCTTGGAAAACATCAGGGTAGATGGAAATGTTAGAACTCGTAAAATTAAAGACACCATTTGTCCTGGCAATCTTAGGACATTTGCACAGTCCAAAATAAATGTGAATACAACTAAAATTGTTCTATCTGGCACTCCTGTTCTGAGTTTTAAGTAAAAGCATTAACTGCCAGCTAATTCACAAGTCATTGTTTATGGGGAGATGGAAATATTTTTTGGAAGGGAATTTCAGGGTTTCAACACAGAAGTCTCTTATTGGGTCTCTTGATAACAGAGAAATTGTCTGAACTCATGGCATTTAATAAATGGTACAGCATAGCACAATGATACAAAAATCCAAATCAGGGAGTATTTGTACATTTTTATTTTATTTTGCTAATTTTCTTTCAATTCATAGCAGTGGACTACTAAACATTTTAATGTGTCCGTGGCGCGGCTCGCACTGATAAAACTGAATGTATGAGTTTTGAAAATTTTTTGTTTTCCTATTCATTCACTGACATCGGCTATGCATTCTTCAAAACCATTTAGCAATGCGAATCAGTCTTTTGGAGTTAATACCCTATAACCCCAAGATGTCTTATGTTAATGATCTGACAGGCATTTTCTAAATCCTCCAATGTGTGTCTTTGAGAGGCAGTCTCTAGAGTTAACATGTTTGTCAAGGCTCCAAGGGACCATAGCTACTGTTTATTGTAAGCTATTTCTGTAGTACTGGCTGTCATGTTCTTTGTAAGTTATTTGATTCAGCCACCAAAGCATCCAAATCAACTACTGGTCAAGCTTCTCTTCAAAGGTGGTTAACAGTTTGAATTAGGGTAGGGTATGTAGTGTTAAACGGAGTAAAATTATGCATCTCAGAAGGCAAAATGCTCTAGGCCAGAAAAGCTTCATCTGCAACTGTCTCAGGGAGGTGGAATGCTAGTGTTGGTGGCCTTGCTATTTCAGAACTCAAGGAACACAAGACTAAGTGGTCCAATAGCCCTTTCCATGGTGTAACCAGACTTTCTGTAAAAAAACGATTTTCAGTTAGTTTCCCTTTTTTTTTTTTTTTTAAATTTATTAAACCTTTTGTTTCAGCTTCCAGGATCCTTTGTTTATATTACTTTATTTTCAGCGTCAACTTTGAAAGAGCTTCAAGAGCTCGCATGTGATGCTGCCGCTTCTCCGTGGGGACCATCTGAGATTTCCTTTTGTAGCCGTCCATCCATTCATGCACACTAAACTTAAGCCTTCTTTCAACCCCTTCAGGTGGCACACTCGTATCCCGTAGTGTGTCCCGCTGGCTGCCATGTAAACAACCTTTTGCTATCCAATACTGTGCCATCTCTATTTTTTTCTGGGGACACTGATCCAAACCTATGGGGTGAGATTAACAATCTGGGAAGGGTCCAGAAAACATTTACCAAATCAATTCACAGACGCAGGAATCTGATCTAGAATGCAAGATTAAGGATACTAGGTCTACATAGCCTAGAAAACAGCCAGACTGAGGGGGTCCTGATTTTCACTTATAAACTCCTGGAGGATGACCTGCCATGTGCACAAATGGGTACTGAATTCAAAAACAGTGAACACTGCACTAGTGGACACAGACAACTCATGGGGGAGTGCTATATAAAATAAAGAGAGGAACTGTTTCCAAACAGAGTAGTTGAGCTTTGGAAAAAAAAAAAAAAAAAACACTTACATGAGGTTGTGAGTGCCCAAGCATTGAGAATTTCTAAAAATTCAGTGGGATTTTCATATGGATAGGGAAGAAACCTCGGCATTGACCACTGAGTAGTGAGGAAGTAGGCTCAATGGCCCTTAAGACTTACTTCTACTTCTTTTTACCACAGTAAAATACTCACTTAACCAGTCATCTGTTTCTCTGTAATTATTATGTAGCCAGTTTTGTGATCTTTAAGTGATCTCCATTATCTGCATTTTCTTCTTCTCATTAAAGAGAGACTCTGTGAGGTAACATATTGGGCTTCATAGCCTGCTACCCTATGGCGGCGACAGCCCCTCTGCGTTAAAATTATATATTTTCACTCACACTCTAAAGTTTGGGAAGGGATCGTAATTCTGGCCGAACTGTGGGCCAGCTGGTTCCTTCCCACTTCCCGGTCCACTTGCTCTGCCCCCATGCTCCCTCGTTTTGTGACGTGGTACCAGGAGAGCATGGGGCCTTTTACTCTAAGTCTATGGGGCTCATTTTTCAAACGATTTTCCAAGCTTTGAACTACCTTTTGATAAAAATGAAAGCCACTGCTCAACTAATAGCATCCTTATTAGTTGAACGATGGCTTTCATTTTTATCAAAAGGTAGCTGTATACTGCCCAGGTTAGGCTGCATCTTGAGTATTGTGTCCAGTTCTGGAGACCCCACCTTAAGAAAGATGTAGCACCACTGGACAGTGTCCAGAGGAGGGCGACCAGAATGATTCAGGGCATGAGGCGGATGCCCTATGAGGAGAGGCTGGAGGAGCTTGGGATGTATGCATTGGAGGAGGAGAAGAGAGCCGGGGGAGGTCATGATAGAGGTCTTCAAGTATGTTAAAGGGATAAACAAGGTGGGAGCTGATGAGGTGTTCAGGCTTGGGGAGGCAATTACAGAAGAGAGCATAGGAGACATTACTTCACTGAAAGGGCGGTGGAGACATAGAACGTCCTGCCTAGGAGGTTGGTGGAAGAAAGCACAATGGAGGGTTTCAAGAAGGGCTGGTACACGGGGATACTGAAGCTGTGGAAGACCATCTTTGGGACTGGGGTGGTGGTAAAGTGAGTTCCCAGTAGGAGGCTTGCTGCCGAGCAGACTAGATAGACCAGGAGGCCTATTCTGCTGGCTTTTAGTATGTTAGTAGTTTAAAGTTTAGAAAAATCGCTCCCAAAATGAACGCCACAGACTTGTATGAGGTGCATCCTCACACAAGTCTCCCTGGTACCATATCACAAAATGGGGGAGCGCAGGGGTGGAGCAAGCGGACCAGGAAGTGGGAAGGGATCAGTTTGCCCGAGTTCAGCCAGAATTACGATCCCTTTCCAAACTTCAGAGTGAGTATAAATTTATCACTTTAACACAGAGGGGCTATAGCCGCTCCAGGGTAGCTGGCTATTAAGCCCAAAATGTTACCACAAAAAAAAAAAATAAATAATAATAATGGTGATTTTTTTTTTTTTTTTTTTTTAATTTATTTAGTTTTTGTTGACCGGGTAAGTGCACTAGACAAATCCTGCCTATTTTCAGGCATGACCCAGGGAGGGGATACAGATGAATGCCAACTGACCTTGAACCAGATTAAGCTGTTGGTGCTATTTTTAGTGAGTGAGGGAAATTTGGCCAGGACACCGGCGAACTTCCCCTACTCTTTTCCATAAGTGCCATGGGATCTTTAACATCCACCTAAACTACCAACAATCCAGGCAGATGGGACCTCGGTTTTAATATCTCATCTGAAAGACGGCACCTCAGAAGTGCAGCACCCCTCTCATGTTGCACTACAGTGTCAGTACTGGGATACTAACCCAAGTGCCAAATGTGGGAACTGAACCCACAGCTCTCTGATCTCCCGGCCTCAGAGGTGAGTGTGCTACCTACTGAGCCACTGACACCGATAGGAGTTCTCCACTTGATCATTGTAAAATCTTCTCTATTGTTGTGCTGATCTGGTTTCCCCAGATGCTTGTTCCCTTATGATCTTGGGTGTCTAAAGGTCACACTAACATATCTTTAGACTTTTTATTATTGCATTTGACAACTAGCACTATGTGCTCTTGTACGATTTATTTTGCACCCCACATTCTGCATTTGCTTCTCTGTGTTTGTCTCTGAAGCTCTATTTTCCCTAGTGTCTTGCTGTTCACTCATGTTGCAGGGCTCCACCAACTGTGTTGGAGTACCTCCCACTCTTGCCATGCCATTTTAGGTCTTCTAATATTGTACTTTCTCTTTTGTGGGATACATTCTAGTATTCAGCTGCCTAAATAGATTCGGAGGACGTCCCACTGTTGAACACATCCAGTCTTGAGTCTGCTTTTCCAAGGTACCAGTGCTCTGAGCTCCATTTTCTAAAATCCACCTTATGTAGAAGAAAGCTACATCTCCCTCCCTCCCTTCATGTTCTCTTTCTTTCCAATGGTGAATCTGATGATGGGTTGGTCACAGTTTCATAGCATCTATCCAATTTCCACATGTGACTAAATCATCCTTATTGCAAAACATTAGATCAAATGTCACTTGCTCCCTAGTGATAGCTTTGGCAAGTAACAGCCGTCTTTCATAATACCCCCAAACTGCCTGCTCTATCAGGTCTTAGTATGTCCCTCCTCTGTCTAAGCCTGGGTAATTGAAATATCTCATGAGCCCTATACTCACTTTGACCACCATCTTTAGATTGCCTTGCGATATGTACATCTTGGTTCTCCTTCCATTCTGGTGGTCTGTAGCATAGCCCAACAGTGAAGACACTGTCTTTACTTCTGAGACCTTTAGCTAGTGTCCTGATTTCACCTGTGCTAAGGTCTTGTATTTAGTTACCAACAATTGGCTTTTGAGATCTAGTGATATCCCTTCTCCTTTCTAACCAGGTCTAGCCTTCCTATATAGTTTATAGTTGTCTTAGCTCCATTTCTCGCAATCCAGGAAGTAGGCACACACCAGCCAGAGCCCCTATATAGGCAGAAATGCAAGTGAAGCCTTCAATATATATGCAAAATAAATTTATTGGCAAATCCCAGAGGCAGAAATAGACAAACCACAGCCCACATAGTGTGAGACAGTTATCCCACCATGGTCCAGATGCCCTGCTCAGGTGGAGCTTGGTCAAGGGGTCTCCCTTCTTCACAGGTCATTTTCATTCTGCCATACCTTGGTTATTCATATTATGTCCTATTCTTCCATTATGACAGATGTATCAGTTCACCCAGTCCATTTTTCTCAGTCTCCTTGCATTAGCGTATACATAGCTCCAGTTGCAGTGGTTTCTTTTGGTCAGACAGCAGTTTAGCTTCTTGAATTGATTGCCTCATCTCTGAATTACACTGTCTGAAAGTATGTACTTAATTTCCCTCTCCCTGTTCCTTTTTGCTCCACTGGCCTCTTCCAGTATCTCTCCACTTGATCACTGTAAAGTCTTCTCTACTGTGCTGATCTGGTTTCCCCAGATGCTCGTTCCTTTATGATCTTGGGTGTCTAAAGGTCACATCTGCTCATGACCGCATTTTAAGCCTACTTATAACACTGCAGCTCCTTCCCTACTTTGTGTTGCTAAAACATAGAAACACAAGACAATGACAGCAGAAAAAGACCAAGGATCCATCTAGTCTGGCTGGAGTTTCCCCATCAACCCCGGTACCTACAGTCGATACAGGGTTTAATGCTTCTCCCTCCACCCTGATTCCCGCCCTACTGCTACTGACCTGAGCAGTCACTTCGCACTGCACTCTGTCTTAGCCATGCTTGAAAACATTTATGGTCTTGGAGCTCACCACCTCCACTGGCAGAATGTTCCTTGGATTCACCACCTTTTCTGTAAAATATCATTTTTTCACGTCCTTCTTAAACTTCTCCCCAGTAGTTTCCACTTGTGATCTCAAGTTCTTGACTCTGTACTCCTGCTGTACAGTATGTGCAGTTCACCTTGTTTATTCCCATCAGGAACTTTAAGGTCTATCATACCCCCCTCAAAAAAAATGATCTTCATAAGGTCTGCCCTGTTGGCCCTGAATCACTTTGGACACCCTGTGCTGCATCATCTCCAGCATGTCCCTGTCCTTTCTCAGGTGAAGACTCCAGAACTGAGCACAATATTCCTGGTGCAGCCTCACCAGTGACCTATATAGAAATATTAGTACTTCCTTTTTCCTGCTGTCAGTACCCCTTCCGATACACCCCAGCATCCTATTAGCCTTGCTGAAGGCTTTTTCATACTGACTTGGTTATTTGAGGCAGTCACTAATGATCCAGTACTCTGTCCTGGTTTTTCTTTTCCCTTGGTGCATAACCCTGCATTTTCTGGCACTGAATTTCAACCACCAAACTTCAGACCACCTCTCTATCCTTTGTAGATCCCTCTGTCACTAAGTACCTTACCACAGAACCTCGTGTCATCTGGGTAGAGACACAGCTTGCCCCTGATGCCCGCTCCAATGTTGCTCATTAAAATACTGAAGATGACAGGACCCAGGACAGATCCCTGCAGCACCTCACTTGTGACATCCTTCTCTTCCAATCTGACCCCATTTAGCACCACTCTCTGCTGTCTCTCCTTCAACCAGTTTTATACCCATCTAATTATGTCCCTAGCTGTGCCTAGGTCCTCCAACATTTACAGCAAACTTCCGTGTGGCATGAAGTTGAAAGAGTCACTGAAATCAAAGTAGAGTAAATCCACAGCATGGCCCTTATCTACTACCTTTGTTACCCAGTCAAAGAAAACTGTCAGGTTCGGCTGACAAGACCTCCCTGCCACAAACCCTTGCTGTTTATTATCCTGTGGACCGCAACTCTCTAGAGATAGTCCACAAGGTCCTCTTTGATCAGTAACTCCATCAGTTTAATCACTACAGAGATAAGGCTAATAGGTCTAATTCTCCCGTTGCTCCTTGCCCCACCCCGGTAGCGGGGCTACGTCCACTACCCTCCAATTTTACACCACTACACCAGTCTGAATTGAGCTACTAAATACCTCTACCAAGGATTCAGCCAGTTCCATAGCCAATTCCTAGAGTATGCTTGGGTGCATCCCATCCGCCCTGTTTTTATTTCTACCTTTAGGGATTCAAGCCATTTCTTGACGCTTTCTCTGGTAAATACTGGCTGCCTCAATTCAGGAATGCTTTTGACAGTCGCCCTGATGCTACTTTCAGACAGAGGCCCACTCTCTTCCCTTGTGCAAACAGGGCAGAAGTGATTGTTTTAAGGATGCCTGCTTTTTGTCCATCTTCCTCTTGTAGCCTCCCCCCCCTCTAGTAGCCTAACAATATTCCCCACTTCCTTCTTCCTTAGCATAGCTGAAGAATCATTTTCTCCCACCCATGATCCTTCCGCAATATTTAGCTTCACAGCTGCCTTTGTCTCCCCGACAGTCCTCTTTGCTTCCCTAGTTTTATTTGGTTCTTTCCCCATTCTTCCTCCCCATCTTCTACCTGGTGAAAGCCTTTTCCTTGGCCCTCACTGCTTCTCTAACCCGTCTCAACAACCATACTGGTCTCATGTACCAATTTCATTATGTAGCAGTTCTTGTGCAGGGCTCTGTTGCTTTGAGAACAGTCCCCTTGATTGCTCATCTTTCCTCTATGCCCTGGTCAATTTGTCTCAGACCAGCTGCCTCATCTGGTTGAAGTCTGCCCTTCTGAAATCCAGGACTTCAGTTTTTGATAGGAGCATTGTGGTCCCGAGGGTCAGCCTAAATCAAATGGAGTTATGGTCACTGGACCCCAGTGGCTCTCCTACCCACACTCCCTCCACCATTTCCGAGCTGATGAACACCAAACTGAGAATGGCCACCTGTCAAGTAGGTTGCTTAACCAACTATACCAGCAGGCAGTCCTACAACATATCCAACAGGGCCTTACTTCTGGTGCACCTGGCCGCTGGAATGTCCCAGTCAAAATCTGTAAGATTCACATCACCAACCACCACTTTCCCTTTCCTGACTCCCCTTCCAGCTCTTCCCTGAGCTTCTCATCTCTCTCTCTCTCTCTTTCCCTTGTTCCGGTTGTCTACAGATCAACCCAGATGTATTTTCTTGCCTGAAGGCACCACGAGATGATCCCTCAGCAACTCAGTTTCCCTTTCTTCTTCCCTGATGTGCCCATCCTCCTCAGCCTCTCTGCTTCCCCTCATTGTCTTTCCCTCCATCGTGTCTAAACATTGTGTAACCTGGGACTAACAAGTTCAAGTCATTATTCTCTATGGCCAAAGTTTCTGTAATGGATATGAGGGTCGTCTCAGAATCTGCCACTAAATGCCTGGCGTTCACTAATTTTATTAGCCAGACTCCAGGCATTAAGGCAGACCCCTTCCAAATAGCTCTAAATCCGATTTTCCCATTTTGTGCTCCTACACCTGTGTTACTTCCCATTCTCCTTACAGTCATATTTTTTTTTCCTAGTGCTTGCAGACTCAGAGCCTTCCCTCCTTTGCCTCTTCCACTACTCCTTTTTGAACCTCAACCTTATTTTTACCCACCTTACTGCTAGCAGTCCCTAGTATAAGGGGAGCACTAGCTAGGTTCCCTTCCCTCACTCCCTTTACCGTAATTCTCTCTAGCCTCAGTGTCTCCCAATCAGTTTAACTGTCTAATGTGGACGCCAAACTTCTGCCCCAATGCACCTGTCCCTTCTCTTGTCAGGTAAAGGCAGTCACCTATGATGAGCCTCCTGTCCCATACTTTTGTGGGTGGGGCTGCAACAGGGGTTCGGTAGCTCCCAAAGTATCAGAAAGTACGATCATAAGTAAAACATCTAAAGATTCCCACAACAAACAAAAAACTCCTAAATTATACCCTATTACTGTCCTGAAACAGGCAGCTCCTTGCCAGGAGTTGCCAGCCCCAAAGAATGTATCGTGTCAGCTGCTCTTTAAACATTTCAGCAAATAATAAAACAGCCCTGGTTGCATTTCCTACACAGACTGCTTCATTTTCGCAGATTTGATTTTCACAAGAACTGGTGGTCTTTAAAGCAGCAGTGTATGGTGTCCAAAAACACTACTTATTTGTACATTATTCATATACCAAATAGCCCCTTCTTTAAACTGTGGACTACTGTTTTTTTAATTTACATTTTTCTTTTAAAATCAGGGAGCATACCAGAAGTCTCATGAAAACTCCCCACAAGGCTTTAAAACAGTTTTGCTCACCTCTACTTGGTGCCTGTTTACATTTGCAGTATTCTAAACTGCTGCTGCTTTTAAAACGAGTTATGGGTACCATGGAAACTCTACTCTTAGAAGTTCCTGCAGGTACTGTACTGTACTTCAGGGATTCATTCCAAAAGGAATACCCTTGTGCATTATGCAGCTTAGCTCCCCTCAGGCTTGACAACAAGCCTGTTTAAACCTTCCAATTCAAGTTGCCATTCATTAATCTCATGACTTGCATGTTACTGCTGCATTGTATCCATCCATTTAGCCCTTCCTAGCCCAGTTTGTGTTTAGTTACACCCATTCTAGTGTGCTTAGTTTAGCTGCATTTTCCATGCACTGTTATAGCTTAGTAAGCCCCTCTGGACTGTTTAATTTTTCTTACTTTACCATTATGAATTAATGAGTTTATGCAGATTAGAGGCTCACCTACCTCCCTGTTGACTAGCAGCTATAACTTACACCCTCCATGAGTACTTAACCAGCTTTTACTGACTACACTTCGCTACCCATCTTCTTTTAAATTTTTTTTTTTTGCTTTTCTTACACACAAGTGCCCGTTTCAGAGGCACCCGAGAGCTTTGGGCTGGTCAAGTGACTTGCTCAGAATCAAATAGTATGCAAGTGGAGGTTGTGGGAATTGAACCCATGTCTTGTCAGTACTAAGCTCATTCACAGCTCATTACTCTAACCTCTAGGCTATACTGCCAGCCCATTTTGGACGTTCTGTCCCTTCTACTCATTCTATCCCATCCCCCATCTTTCTTTCTATCCTACTCCACATCTCTTATCACAATTCCCTCTCCTGCTTCTCCTCACCTTTCATCCCCTCTCTCATTCACCCTGGTCTCAATTCCCCACCTTTCAATTCTGATGCTCTCCTGCAATCTTCCTCTAACCCCCAGCTGTTCCCAGTACAAGTTAATTATCTCTCTCATATATATCTCTTTATTTCCATTTCCATCTATCTATATTGATATATCAGGTATAATTTTAAATATAAAAATATAGTAGTACCGAGTTACTGCATGAAGGTACAAAAAGTTATTTCACAGTTTCAGGAAGCGAGTACTGGGGAGACCGGGCCTCTTTTCTGCTTACTGTTGGTGTGTAGCTACTGTAAGTGTTGTACAGCAGATTTGCACTATACAACACTTTTAACTCAAACCAAAAATGATCCTGAAAGGGATGTTAAATTATTACTGAGCACCCATAATTGAACTGGCAACCGAAAGCTGAACATCATATACATCCCTACCCAGGGAGGCTGGAATGTTTCTTTTAATTATTCTTGGAATTCTAACCTGTCCGTTTTCCTTCTTCAACCCTTATTCCCAGACTGCCAATAGGCTACTCCAGGAGACCTCCTTCAAATGCAACCGCTGAAGATCCCTGCAGCTTCACGTCCCCAATGGGCCTTCCTCACCAGGATCCAAAGTATGGGACAGGGTGGGAATTCCTGTGACCTTGTGGCATAGGGAGATGAAGGTGTTATCTTGCTCTGGCTAACCCAATTTACACTTACACCAGACTTTTTACAGGGGGGTGCCAATGCAGTGTGGTTAACCACGACATCAAGGCTGCCATGCTCTCTCTCCGAAGCACACAGCACCCTACCACTATAGTCAGAGGGTGACACCCCGCAGCATGCTCAAGACTCCTCCAACTCAGGACATGAAAGCCATCCTCAGGACACAAAACCAGGTCTCCCAAGTAATAGCAGACTGCACTACATCTGTAACTTCTGGCCCCAAGAACTGGTAGAGGTTACTGCACGGCTGGTACCTTTGTGCCCTATGGCAGAAATCCCAGCGGTGCCTCCAATGTGCATCTCCTGCCCTGGGAGGACTGGCACAGTCTGGTTAGTGCTACAGTATGGTTGGTACCTTCATACCTTAGATAAGCCAAATCATGAGGCTGTGGATGGTTTTTGAAAGTTGGTGTATTTGTATCGCAATAGTGCAGCGCGCCTCTTGACAGGATCCTTCCAACAATGGGGTCATGCTTACCAAGAAAAATTATAATAGTACCCGGCCTCCCCCCCACACACACACACACCCTGTCCGATAAACATTTACTATGTGCAACAGCACAGACACAATTATTAACAATGCACACAGGAATGAGGTTTATTAGGGGAATCAGGGATCTGGAAAGGAAAAGAGGGCATGGCAGGTAATCAAATATTTAGCAACAAAAATTAGAATCCCACCACCCTAGGAGGCAATAACACCCCAAAAGTCCCAATTTGGTACCAAACATCCCATTCTCTCTGGTGCACCAGTATTCCCAAAGTCTCTTCTGGGTGCTCCGACATATGGTGTGCAGACTAAAGTTCACTGACTGCAGACCAGATGGTCAAGAACAGAGCAGTACAGATGAAGATAGTGCCCTAGAGAGAACTGTAGGATATAATGCCCTTCCCCATCTTGCCACCCCTCTCCTCTGTAACACAGACTTCCCCTCTGTACCTGCATTAATCCCATTTCTCCTCTGCTTTGCTCCACAGAACACGCCAGCTTTCTCTCTGTGGGTGGTTGACAGGGCCCAGGCTGAAGAGCCTTCCCCAGAGTATAAAGCCACAGCTGCGGGTGAACTAGCCCCCCAGCTGAGAACAGGTGTGCAAACAGACCATTGCAATGCAACAGTCTCTCAGAGTTGGCCCCACCGACGACTCTGTTGTATATAGCTCATATCACGTGCTTGAATAAAACCTATCAGGCTGTTTCCTCATTAGCAGCTTATCTTTTACAGCCACCGGAGACCGCTAAGAGTACAACTACATCTCTTCTTAAAAATACTGCACCCCATCTAATTTTCTAAACGTGTTTGTTAATCAGACAGCAGCTTTGCACAGGATCTCAATCCCAGCTAAATATCTGCAATTACGCACATATTCTAGACAACTAGCCCTGCCTTGGATAATATCCTGGCAAGGTTAGGAGTGTTCAAGCCCTACCATCTGTAACAGGAATTTAAGACCAGGAATACAAGGTAAACTAAAGGTGACCACATTAATAGGAACACGAACCTCTGGAACTGGTAAGGTGTTGCTAACTGACACTTCTGAAAAGGACAGAGCTGACCCATCTCACCACTAGATCTGTGCCCCCAGTTGATTCGTCTGTGGCAAAGTGACTTCTTAAATGAAGATGCCTCATCCTAATAAGGACAAGCCCCCCACCACTCTACCCTACAGGGGTCCTGCCCTGGCTGTCATTCATACAAAATTATATATATATAATTAATATATATATATATATATATATATATATATATATATATATATATATACACACATACACACACATACATATACACACACACATACATATACATATACATACACACATACATATACATACACACATATACATATATATATATATATACACACACACACACACACACACACACACACACACACTCTACAAGTCTCGATGGCTGAGAGGGACCTGGGGGTGGTGGTGGCTGTCAAGATGAACAACTCTGAGACTTGTAGGAGGAGCAGCCAAGGCCAACAGGATGCTGGGATGCATCGCTAGGGGATCACCTCCAGAAGGAGGAAGTGATACTCCCTCTGTATAACTGCTTGGTGAGGCCGCACCTTGAGTACTGCGTGCAGTTTTGGAGGCCACACTTAAGAGGACATTAACCTCCTGGAGAGGGTCCAGAGGAGGGCAACCAAAATGATTTGGGGTTTGGGGACAGGACCTTATGAGGAGAGGCTCGAAGAGCTAAATATGTACACATTGGAAGAGAGAAGGGACCAGGGGACATGATAGAGTCTTCAGGTACATGAAGAGGGTAAATAGGGGAGGAACAGTCAGGGTGCTTCGAAGGAAGGAGGAAGGGCCACTAGAGGGCATGGGTGGAAGCTGGAGGGGGGAAGATTCAGGGGAGAAAGGAGGAGGTGCTACTTCACTGAGAGGGTGGTGGTGGAGCCATGGAATGCACTGCCTAGGGGGCTGGTGGAGGCAGAGACAGTGGAGGGTTCAAGAGGGGTGGGACAGGTACAGGGAAGGGTTCTGGAAGCAAAATCCAATGCAGCAAGAATATCCGGAAATGGGAAGGGAGAAGCCAGAGAAGGCGAGGGGGACAGCAAGGTCAGCACCCAGGGTGGGGGCTGACCAAACGAGCAGACACGAAAAACCGTTAGGCCTATTCTGCTGGCATGTTAGTGTGTGTATGCATATATATGTGTGTGTGTGTGTGTGTATATATTATGGTAGCACGGTAGTGCTACCATAGTTAGGGTTGAGGAGCCATTTCTATGTTAAACCCCAAAACTTTGCACCTTAATAACTTTGCAACCGTTTGATGGATTTGCCTGAAATTTGGAATTTATTATCAAGAACCATAGGCCTTGGGATCTGCCAAGTTTCGTACTAGTCGGATATACAGCTGCGGAGTTATTAAGTGTGATCTGTCTTGTAGCGATTCACGCTTTTCTGGAATTCCTGTGTCAGCGCCTACAGGTCATCTGATTTGCATGACTGGCCCAAAATCTTCAGGGAACGTGCAGCCGGAGTCCCCAATGTGCCTTTTGAAGATTTCGTGAAAAATATTAAACGGTTCAAAAGTTATTCAAAAACAGTTTCCATTATAAGTCAATGGGAAAAGTTAACAAAAGTTCAACACTTTCTCAAATGCATTTTTACTGTCACAGATGGGCCTGTTACTTCATAAATCGGCCATTTTGTTTTCAGTTGGTGATCAGAAAAATGGTTGGCATTTAAATTTGGGACCCTCTAGCAACCTAATTTTTGTATTCACCTAGTGGGCCCTGAGGATGCTTGCCATGTCTTTATTTTGTGGTAAAACACCCCAGAAATATGTTTTTCAAATTTCTGGAAAAAGTACTTTCATAAATTACTTTCGTCATTTAAAGAAAATGTGAAATTTTATGAAGCTTTAAGAAATTATGACAGTAATTTTCTTAGTCTGTGGGAAAATGACAGCAATTCTTTGGCACTGCACTGCAAAATAACCGTTGGGAGTTTTGGGCTGAAATTTGGAGGGAACACAGCCAACATCTCACAGATGTGCCTTTCAGTGTTGTATTGAAAAAATATTACCGCAGGGCAAAGTTATGGCACTCCAAAGTTGACAGTTTTTCCCATAGGATAACATTACGGCGCCCGAAGCATTACAGGAATCCTTTGGCACCCTGCTGCAAAATAACGGTTTGGTCTTTTTTCCTGAAATTAGGAGGGAAGACAGCCAACAGTACACAGATGTGCCTTTCAGTAGTTTGGTGAAAAAATATCACATGGCGGCAAAGTTACGGCACTCCAAAATTGACGGTTTTTCCCTTAGGATAACATTCCGGCGCCCGACACTTAACAGAAATAATCTGGAGCCCTGCTGCAAAATAACGGTTTGGTCTTTTTCCTGAAATTTGGAGGGAAGACAGCCAACAGCCCACAGATGTGCCTTTCAGTAGTTTGGTGAAAAAACATTACAGGGAGGCAAAGTTATGGCGCTCCGAACTTTTCTTTTTTTCCCATAGGATAACATTACGGCGTTCGCCGCGCCTTTCAGGGCCCGTATCTCGGAAACGGTGCGAGATTGGACTTTCGTTGAAAACTTCTTAGCCCCATAATGGGGCTAAGATCTAAATTAGCCAGGACAGTTGTAAATAATATGACTTTTAAATTTTTTTTCTATGTAATGCGGTTCCTGAGATATAATGCATTTAGTATTCCAAGATCTCATTTTCTGCGCTCGATACTCATTATTTTGCATACATTATTTGTACTCACTGTCTTTCTCAATGCAGGTTTGGGAAAACCAGACTGTGCTTACATTACTGTTACTGTTGCCCTTTCGCTTGCGGATCCGTACCATTCACTTACCATTGGCGTCCTAGCCACCATATGCGTTATCCTTTCGTTTTCATTTGCGCTTGCGTTTCTGTTATTTTTGCCATTTCTGTCTACAGTACTGTTTATCTTACTGTTTCACTTTACATCACCATGCCCATTGACATTTCTGTTTGCAGGCACCATGTTACTATGTGACAACACATCACGTGGCAGACCATTCCCGTCTACGCCACCATGTGCGTTACCCTTTCTGTTCTCATTCGTGCTTGTGTTACCATGTGCGCCACTGTTAGCATTTCTGTTTGCGTTGCTGTCCCTGTTAGTATGCCACAACACATCTTCGGCCCCCGCGCTCCCGCCGCTGCATTACATTCACTATTTCTTGTTATCATTCTCAAAAAGAAGGGAAATTAGAGGCAAAAACTCCGTTTAATGCATTAGTTAGGGTTGTTCCAGCGACAAAAGTGAGAAGTCGCTGTTGGGTTGAAAACCCCTTGGACCCGCCCACCCCCAACTGGCATTGGGGTGCGCATTGGGATCGTGGGTCTAACTCTCACCCATTCTCCTATACTTCTGCTGCTTTACATGTCATGGGGTGAGAGTTAGGGCTGATATCCCAATGCACCCCAATGCGGGATGAGAAGCGAGGTCAGGGTTTTCAGCAACAGCGAATTTCTCACTGTAACATCATTAACTTTCATTAAAAGGAGTTTTCTCTAATATATATATATATATATATATATATATATATATATATATATATATATATATATATATATATATATATATATATATATATATACACACACACACACACACACACAATATATATATACATATATACACACACACACATATATACATATATACACACACACACACACACAATATTATACACATATATATATATACACATATACACGCACACACACACACACACACACATTATATATTATATATACATACATATACATATACATATACACACACACACACACACACACACACACACACACACACATTCATATCTGTGCAATTATCTGAGTAGACACACTAATGGGTGCCTGCTGCACCCCTAACCAGCTTTGGGGTGTGCAGGATCATCTCCTCCCACACCTCACGGATTTCCCAGCAATGTCACCTGTAGACACCCTGCTAATGATGCATGGGTTAATTCACAAGGGAGCCTGCTACCACATGATCACTGGTATAAGGGGCAAGAGGGGGAGTCTTGCTCATTTAATTGGACCAGGAGCCCTAGCTGGCTCACCATAATGCTGGTGCTTCGCTCTGGGGGCACTGAGCAAATCCCGGACCCCTAGTATCCAACTGTATCACAGGGTCCCCCCTGAACCCAAGCTGGAACAACATCAAGGGCCTAAGAGTTACCCATATGAATATCTGTAGTCTGCACCCCAAGATGCATGAGGTCCAATCCTGGGTTACCCTGTATAATCCTGATGCGATGGCCAGCTCAGAAACTTGGCTCAAGCCACATACCCTTGCCCATAAGGTGGAATTAGCTGGCTATGACACCCTTAGGAAGGACTGAGGGGAAAAAAAAAATGCTGGAGGGGTTCTCATCTATGCAAGAACCTCATTGGAGGCTTCACTTGCTCTTCACCCCCAACTTGATTCCCCCGGTTGCGAATCAATATTCATTAGGCTCATCCAAGGCCAGGCAAAGCACCTAACTATAGGGTGCATCTATAACCCCCCAAAAATTGCCCAATATGCTCTGGGGGAACTAACAAAAGCACTCGCGGGTAATGTTGCTGCTCCTGGGGGACTTCAACTTAAACTGGGAAGCGAGCATAGAGCAAGCACTCAGAGCCTCACTTCTTGATGCCAACCTGGCATAGGTCATCACTGAGATCACAGAACACAATCCAGAACAGGGAACCATTCCACCCTAGACTGGATCCTTGCCTCCAATCCTGCAAACATCAAAATGGCTGGCGTGATGTCTGATGCCTTGAGTGACCATTCACCAACTTTCTACATTTGGAAAAACAAGCCTGCCAAGGTCCTCCCCAGACTCACTGCAGCCAGACAGTTCTCAAAATTCTCAGCTGAGGCCTTCCAGAGCTACCTGAGTGGAGCAGACTGGACTCCAATTAAGCTTCTACCCAGCTTGGATGAAGCTGCAGAATTTTTTTCAACTCACATTCTCCTCTGCAGCTAACCTCAATGCCCCATTAAGGGAATTCATACGGACTTCCGGTTCTGCCACAGAGCAGAAAGCAACTTGAGAGTGAGCCTCCATTCCCCAGGGACAATTTGTCCTGCATCTGCTTACTAAAAATAACCACGATGTCGAAAGAAGGTCGCAAAAGGGACACAGGACCATCCTCGTTGCTCAGAACCCCGACGAAAAGGGATGAAAGAGACAAAGTGCCTCCAACCAGCTCTGGGCGCAGTAGAAGCCATTCACGGAGCAGCACGTGGGGATCGGGCTACGATACTGGGCCGAGGCAGATCTTCTTTCGCTTACTAGATATGAAATCATCCTGAAGGAAATCCGCGATTCTCGAGCAGATTCAAAAAAAAGAATTCCAATCCTTGGCACAACAGATTTCAAGCACTGACACCAAGGTACAAGAGGCTGAGGAAAGAATAAAGGAGGCAGAAGAAAACAATAAGCACCTCTCTACAACAGTGGAAGCTCTGTTCCAACATGTGTTTGCTATCCAAAATAAATGTATTGATTTGGAGCGTCATTCGAGACGCAGTAACCTAAGATTGTATGGATTGCCTGAAGGTGCTGAGGAACCTCCTATGACAGTGTTTATTGAAAACCTGCTTAAAGATATAGTAGACCTGCCACCCAAGTACACTCTCTATTGAAAGGGACCATCGTTCTTTAGGCCCCAAACCCACTGGGGCAGAAGTTCGCCCTCGCTCAACAGTATTCAAACTCAGTAGTTTCAAAATTAAAGAGGACATCCTCAGGATGGCATGGGCCAAAAAAGAACTGACATACCCAACGTCCAGGATCTTGACTATGCACCAGAAGTACAACAGGCTAGACAACTGTATATCCCAATCCTGAAAGCACTCCGAGCAAAAGGCATCAGGTATCAAACTCCATTTCCTGCTAAGCTCTGCATGCACTGGGAGGAGGGGTCCTCAACTTTACCTTAACCCAGGGAAGGCCATGGAAATCTTCGGGAAAAAGGAGTACCAGTCAGTCCCAGCTTCTGAGATGGATCGTCTGCTGAAACAAAGTTATTCTTCCTTGATATGGTCTCTTACAGCATACAGACATGGAGGCGTCCCGCTGCTGAGAAAGGCACAAGAAGCACTGGAGCAACTACGTACTGTGCGATCTACTAGACAAGCGATCGATGCTTTATTTCCAGGTAGTTGAAGGAGATACGGACACTTCGTAGCTAGGGATTCCTTCATAATTCTTTCGATCTCCACCACTTCACAGCGTGGTAGAACTGTAACAAAAACTCTGGGGCAGGAGGTGGTATAGGCACTCTACCGCTTCTTTGGGTCAGAACACTCAAGAGACTGGGGAAAAAGTCTTTGTATGCGGTACTTAATTAGCTTAAAAATTTTGTTTTAAAACAATGCTTTGAGTGCCCAAAGTTCTCTTAAAACCTTAAGTAAAACCAATAGTAATTACCAATTTTTTTTATGGTGCCTACAATCAGTTACCCTAATATTGCGAACCTGAGCCATAACTGCATGTTTTTTTACATCTGACTAATGTGTTTGATCTTCTTCTAAGTTTAACAATGTGGATGGGAAACATTCTATATTGCAAATGTGCTTGTTAATTTTGACATGTGCCCTGGGAAGAAAAGGCAATACCAAATACTCTCCTCTTTTATAACTACCCACTCCTCGAGTAGACACGTGGCGATCCTACTCTTCACAAATCTCTCCTTTGGAGTCTTTTGAAGAGGACCTGTATATTCAGGGTGCTATCTTCTTCTACTCCTCCCTTTCAGTTTGGTACACCTGCATACTAGGGGGAGGGTAAAGGATCCTAAGTTTTTGGACCCCCCCACCTTGGAAGCCAAGCTCTATTGAAGGACTATTCTAGTGTGTGTGTTGTTTGGAGCTTTTAGCTTTAATATCATTGTAAAGTTATAGTTGCAGATTTAACTAGATCCTTTTTATTTGACTTTTCTGGTTCTACTTTCTTTTTTCTTGGTCTTTTTTCCTCTATCTTTTTCACTAGTCCTTCTCCAAATACAGTATTAGGCCATTTTTTCACAGGATATTAACTATAGAGCCTCTGCTAGAGAAACTATAATACATGGGACACTACACAGGAAGAGACCTTTTGACCCCCCGATATGGCAGCTAAGCCCTCAACTTTTTGCTCATTTAATGTAAACAGTTTAACTAACCCTGTTAAACATAGCAAAATATTGTCTTTCCTTAAAAAGACAGGTGCCGATTTCCTTTTACTGCAGGAGACGCACCTTTCTTCACAGGAGCATCAAAAAATTAGCGAAATTGGGATTCTGCGCTACGGCATGTGCAACATATGGGAGAGGCCGAAGGAGAGGAGCAGCTGTGCTTGTTCCAACTAAAACCCCCTTTGAGCAGACAGCGCAGCTGGTAGATGGGGAGGGACGTTTTGCTTTTCTCAAAGACAGTTTTTTGGGCCGGATTCTGACCCTTGCTTCCATTTATGTACCACCTGGGTCAGATTTTCAAGTTTACTGTTGGATTTTCTTTTTTAAAGTTACAGGAATGGGCAGAGGGGGAGGTGATTATTGGAGGGAACCTCAATTTAGTCCTTAACCCAGTATTGGACTCTTCCTCTGCGGTTACATACCACAATCAGTCACTTACAAAAAAGGTTGGTAAACTATTTTCTGAACTAGGCTATGCTGACGTGTAGAGAGCCACACATGGAAATCAGAAAAACTATACTTTTTTCTCGGCCCCCCACCAGTCTCACTTCTGGCAGGACTACCTTCTACTTCCCGTAGAAACAGCTGAACAGGTCAAGGAAAGCTGGATAGGGGACAGGGCCTTGTCGGATCACGCTCTGATTTTCTGTCAGCTTCACCTTGGAGATTTTACTAAAATAACTTTTTGGAGACTTTATACATCTCTGCTTCAGGACCCTGAGGTGAAGGAGATAATTATAGACACTGTAAAGCAATCGGCAGCTGATAACGCCTCCCCAGAGACACCAGCATCATTGCTTTGGGACACCATAAAAGCCATAGTCGGGGGTAAATTTATTTCTATTTCAGCTTATAAGAAAAGGCAGAAGGAAAATAGACAGACTGCTTTGGAAAAAGAAATAAACTTCTGTGAACCACAACTCAAAACCAAATATGTGGCGGCAACAAATAAAAAAAAAAACTTTTCAACTTAAAAACAGAACTTAACAAGCTTTAAGATTATCAGGTAGAGCAGAAGGTCCTTTTTTGCTTAGGCAGAAATATTTTGGGAGAGGCTCCAGATCCATTCGCCTATTGGCGGCATGGCTATGATCTCGAAGAGCAAGGGCATTGATCCCTACCCTGATACACCCAAATAATTAAAAAAAATATGTCAGACCCCTGAAATAGTATCAGCGTTTAGGGATTTTTACACTTCACTGTATACCATGCCTTACCCACCTCCACAAGACAGTAGAATGGATTATTTGAAATGGCTCTCTTTGCTGTCTCTCTCTCCACAGACTAAAGCAGGATTGACAGCCCCCCCCCCCAATCTCCAATTCGGAACTGCAAGGTGTACTCTCGAACCTGAAATCAGCCAAATGTCCAGTAACAGACGGACTTCCGGGAGAGTTTTCTAAACATGTCAAAGGACAATTAGTTCCACTCTTACTACCTGTCTTTAATGAGATAATGCAAGATGCGCCCCCCCCAATTCTTGGGAGCAGGCCATTATTTCAGTTATTCTGAAACAAGGAAAAAATACCACACTCTGTCCCTCTTATCACCCTATCTCTATTCTAAATACTGACTATAAACTTTTTATGTCAGTTCTTACTAGACGGTTACAGAAACTGGTACCCCAGCTGATTCATTTAGACCAGACTGGATTTATTTCCAACCGACAGGCCCAGGATAACCTCCGGCGAACCACCCATTTGATTATTTAAATTTCACTCATCAATCCTCTATCCTATTAAGTTTAGATGCTGAAAAGGCTTTTGATAAAGTCTCATGGGCTCTTCTTCGGGCAGTGCTTGTTAATTTTGGTTTCCCCACTCAATTTATTAACATCATTTTTAAAATATATAAATCACCAAAAGGATTCAGAGCAAATGGTCATACTTCTTCCTCTTTCACATTGAATAGAGGTACACGGCAGGGGTGTCCTATGTCCCCTATCCTCTTCGCACTGTACTTAGATCCCTTAGCCCAAAGTATTAGAGAAAATCTGCATATAAGGGGGATTCGGATAGGCGAAGAGGAACATAAACTTGCTCTAAATGCAGATGACATCTTGCTTTATATCACTGAACCTGAAACAACTATCCCACACCTTTTTCAGCATCTAAAACAATTTTCAGAGCTATCTGGGTACTCCTTGAATACCCATAAAACTGAGGCAATCGCCTTTAACTATATGACAACCCAGGACCTCAGGGACAGATATCCCTTGAGATGGAACCTCCCCGCCATGAAATATCTAGGTATAAAATTATCACCTAATAACTTATTCCTGTACCAACTGAATTACCCTGCCCCACTGATAAAACAAATATAAGCGGATATCGAGAGATGGTCCTTACTACCACTCCCCCTCCATTCAAGAGTCCAAACCACTAAAATGAATCTCCTGCCTAGATTCCTTTTTCTATTCCATTATGTCCCCTGTATAATTCACAAAGAAAAATTAGACACCTGGCAAATTATTTTAAAATTTATTTGGCTAGGAAAATGTCCCAGAATCAGGAAACATACCCTTATTCTCCCAAGGGGGAAGGGGGGTTATGGGGTGCTGTGCCTGGAGGGGTATTGGGTGGCAGCTCAGATCAGAGTAACCCTCCTGTTGCAACATCAAAGATACCTTGACCACTGGAAAACTATTGATCTGGCTGTTCCCCGCTCTCCTCCTTTGGTGACTCAGCCAGTCGCCCAAAATGCTCTAGTATGACTCCTCCCATTTATGGGCACTGCAGCTGCTGAGGGATGTAAAAGAGGCTGTGTTAGAGAGGCCACTAAGGTATATCTCTCGAAATATCAAGGGTGGTCTCTTAGTTCACACCACCTAGTGGCTCACCAAGACCCTTGGTATAAACGACAAGAGGAACAGGGATGCCAAGCACCCTGGCAACTGATGAAAGGAGAGCAGGTTTTATCATTTGAGGAAGTGCAGGGACAATGTCACTGGGGACAGGGAGATCTACTTTACTATCAGCTTAGGGATTACATAACGAAACAACTCCGAAAATCTTTACTAAATTCTCGGGACTCCCCACAACCAATGGTATTTGAACAGATCTGGAGTATGGAAAATGGAGGAAGGGCTGTCTCCATGCTATATAAAAACTACCTTACTGATTTACAACATTCAACAACATATATTAAAGAGAAATGGGAAAAGGACTTGGGGATAAATCTGAATGAATTACGATGGTTGCAATCAGTAAGAAATACATGCCACTCCTCTTCATCCCCGGGTTGGCGTGAGTTTTTATGGAAACTCAGGAGCAGATATTTTCAAGTATCTGAACAAGTGGTTAAATGGAACTCTGAGGTTGCACCCTCCTGTTGGCAAAGTGTGGTGCTACCCAGGCCTCACAGGCTCACATCTTCTGGCACTGTCCTCTACTTAACCAATATTGGAGTAACATACAATTGCAAAAGATTTTTAATATCACGACCCTTTTGGGACCGGAACATTTAATCCTTGGCCGATATCCCTTGGAAGTAAGGAGAGGAGAAGCCCAATATCTCTGGAACATCTTAATTGCTGTTGCTTGTAAGACGATTACTAAGAAATGGCTGCCCCATATCCCCCCTCCGAGAGTAAGTGGAAGGAACTGGTCAATAATATAAAAACCTTTGAAAGAATAACTTTTTCCCCTTAGGACCCCACAATTCATAAACAGATGAGATGTACTTATTTAGGGGACGTAACGGAGAAAGGGGTTAGAAAATAAACAGATTCTGTCTTTTGGTAGTTCAGCACCTTTCTGGTACTAAGTACTGTGACAACTGATGAGAAAAAGGTGTAATTTTCTCTTTTCGTTCTTTGTCTTGCCCACTTCTGCTGGTACTGGGCCTTAGTCAAAAAAGGTAATCACTTACTATGCATATTAAATTTTATTTGCAGCACCGACAAGTAGGCCTAGGATAGGCTGAACTGTGGCCCCCCCCCATTCCTTCCTTTCTTTCTTTCTCTTTTCCTTTCCTCAAATATGTAACTTATAATCCTTCTAGAGCCACAGTTGGACTATTCTATACTCCAATTTCTAACTATCTCTTAGGCCTCTCTGTACTTAATTATATAAATTAAATTACTAATCAATGTAGTGTGTAACATGAGAGATTTTATAATCTCATTTACCAATGATACTGCTACTTGGTTTTAGTTTAAAATGGACTATTTTTTGTTTGGTTATAATCTTACTGTGTATTATAGGAAATGCTGAAAGCAACCATTATGCTGGAAAATGGGAACTCCCAGATATACGATTTCCTAACTGTTGTGCATATTTTATAAGCAAAGAGCTAGATACAGATATGTAATATTCTGATAATACTTTCAATAAAGATGAAGTATAAAAAAAAAAAAAGGAGACTTCATACTAAAAGGTCGCTGCTACAAGTGGATCATGAGGGAGTTAAAATCCCTAATGATAAGCAGAGATAAGGCCTGGAAAAAAATATAGGTGCTCGACACTTCCTGGCGACCTAGCCGCCTATAGGTCTCTGAGGAATTAATGCAAGAAAGCCACAAAAACCACAAAGAGGGAGTACATTAAAAACCTTCAGCAGACTAATCTGTCTGATCCAAGGTCCTTTTGGTCCTGTATAAATGACCTGATAAAAAGCAATAAGAAAACTCCCCAGGGCCAGATAATCAGTAACGGTCAAAGTCTAACTGAAGGAAGTGAGGCAGTGGCAGCCTTCAACAGTTTTTTTTATAGACCTAGGCAACTATCAAACTTACCCTCCCCCCCAAAAGCAGGATCCAGTAACTACCAAAGTACTGAATCCTCTACTCCTGCACTTCCACCTTAGGACAGTAAGCACCAATGAAGTGCTCTCCTCCTACTGTCCATAAAATGAAATGGAACTGCGGGACCGGATGGCCTGGACCCTAGGCTGCTCAAGGCTCCAGCCCCAGTCATTGTCCTGCCTATTACTTGGCTCATAAATTGGTCCTTGCTGGACAGCGCAGTTCCCAAAATCTGGAAGCAGGAAAATGTGGTGCCAGTCCACAAGGGAGGCTTCAGGGAGCCAATAAGTAACTATAGGCCTATCTCCCTTCTCTGCACCCTGGCTAAAATCCAAGAGAGGTTAGTCTACTGCCGACTTCGAGACTACCTGGAAGCAAACCAGCTGTTGGTGTCCACCTAGCACAGCTTCTGACAAAAGCACGAGACAGACATGGCACTCATCAGATTCACCACTGATGTCCTCTCAGCACTGGACAAAGACTCCCCAACAGGGGCTATCTTCACAGACCTGACCAAGGCTTTCTATCTGGTTGACCACACCCTGATAGCAAAACTGAGTAAACTTGGTCTTGAGCAATACTCACTGAATTGGTTCAGTAGCTACCTGTCTGACCGCTCCCAGCAGGTCAAGTGGAGTGGTGCTACCTCCGGATTTCTCCCTATAAATGCGGAGGTTCCTCAAGGCTCAATATTAGGCCCGCTCTTATTCTCGCTGTTTGTCAATGACCTCAGCAACCACTGCGGGAGCTGCTCCGTGGTCCAGTGTGTTGACGATGCAGTCCTATACAGATCTAGGAATAATGCTGATGAACTAGGACCGCAACTCCAGACAGACTTTGCCTTGATTGAAACCCGACTAGTAGAGAATCGCCTGGTTCCAAACTCCAAAAAAACTAAAGCTTCCTGGTTCGGACCACAATCCCTAGGCCCTGATCGCAGCCTCTTACTTCCACTTGTCACAGTATCAGGCTCTACTATAGAGGTGGTACAATCCTTCAAATATCTCGGCCTAGTGTTGGACCAAGGACTCACCCTAAAACCCCATGTGGATCTTGTAACCAAAGATACACACACACACACACCCCAAAAGCTAGGCCTGCTCTACTGCCTTAGTGTCCAGAATGATACCAGAGACCAGGTTGGCAACTACTGAGAGTATCCGCCTCCCTACCTCAATCTATGCTGCTCCAATTCTACATGGAATGGCAAAGCAGAATTACAGCAGCTTACAAACTATCATAAAATTGCGTGCTTTGCCACAAAATCCCAACCGAGAAGCCATCATTGCGATGTATTCGCCTCACTCAGCTGGCCCTCCTTTAGCCACAGACTCCAGTACCCCTACTATGTAACACACATAACCTCCTCATGACTACCCCAGCTAGTCTAGCTGGACTACTAGCCCCAAAACACACCAGCAGGCTGCTCCATACCACGGGACAAAGGCTCCTAGAAGAACCCAGGGTTAGAACCACAGCAGGTGGCAAATCCTTTGCCCATGCTGCTCTAATTTTATGGAATAAGCTCCCTGGCCACCTACAGAAAGTTAGCTCCCTAAGTAATTTCCAAAAGGGTCTACGCATGTATCTACTGGACTATAGTCACTGCTCCTGTACCAGTGATTAAATATTATTCCCAGAACAGTCCCTTCTCTTCCTTCGACATCTCTCCTGCTAGTCCTTTAACCTAGGCTCACTTAAGCTAGTCATGACTATACCCTACCAAACCCCCCTCCTGTCATATTGTAATTGCAATGACATGTTTTTAGCTGGCTGAATAACCTTGCTGTATATCACCTTGCCGTGTACTAAACACTGTAGTTCTGCCCTTGTATTGCCTGTTCAAAATATGTACTGTACTATATAAATGCCTCACTTTATGTAACTAATTCAGGGTCGCCCCTGAAAAAGGGACCGTCGGGGCTCAGAGGGCCTACCTGGCTAACAAAAGTAATAAATAAACACAGCATACAACTCCAGGTGGGGCCTGACCAGTACCTTGTAAGTGGCAGGACTGCATTCTCTGCTCTGCTGGTCACCCTCTTTTCAATGCATCTTTATACCTCAACAAAACTTTGACCTCACTGACTGCAACATCCCCAGTAACCAATTGATTAGTTATTTCTGAGCAGTTGTGAAGTCAGTCAGTGAGGTCACAGTGGTGATGAGGTATGAAAAGAAACAGAACTTGTTATGTCAGCCTGCAGGCAGAGAGGTGCTTCACACAGCACACCTAGTACTCCCACGAAGAAAATCTTCTAATTAGGCAAAGAAATGAGAAATGGTATCTCAAGTGGAAAAACAGTCGACTTTTTAAAATGTCATATTAATTTCAGGCAGGACACCAGCTCTTAGTTTAAGGAACCTGCTGGAGGCCCCAGATTTCAGATAGTTAATGAAGATACTGAAATGCGGTGGCCCCAGCGCTGATCCCCGAGGTACACTGCAGAGTGCTCTTCACTCAGAGTAGTACCTGTCCACCAGCACCCTCTGCTTCCTGCCCCAAGACAGTCAGCAATCCAACTTGTACATATCTCATGTATAGGAAAGGAGAGGGTGTGGTGCTTTATGTGAAGGGAAGAGTAAAAGCAATAAAGATACAGGGAATGGGGGGCAGAGGTACTGTGGGTCACCTTGGAAACAGAAAACAGAGCCACTACTTACACTGGCATGATCTACAGACTTCTGGCACAGGGGGAGGAGTTAGGTAAGGTAATAGTGGAAGCCACTGGCCAAATGGCAGATAAAGGTGGAGGTGCTGCTAGTGTGGGACTTCAATCTGCCAGAAGTAGATTGGAGCCTCCCTGCTGTGGCTTCAGCTAAACATCCTGGACTCCCTGCAAAGGATGTTCCTCAGGCAACTAGTCAATGAACCCACTCGTGATGGGTAATACTGGATCTGGTACTCACTAACAGGGACAGTGTTGCAGATGTCACGGTAGGAGGCCAACTGGGGACTACAGATCCCTGTACAGTGTAGTTCAATATAAGGATGGCTGTGGAGTCGAACTACAGGAGGGCGTGGGTCCCAGACTACAGGAGGGCACATTTTATAAAGATGGGTGAATGCCTCAGAGATGACCTGGTGGCGGATGGCCTAGGTGGGGTGGAGTTACAGTGTGTGAAGCTAAAGGATAGCACAGTAAAAGGAACAAACCTCTGAGTCAAACAAGTGAGCAAAAGCAAGAGGAAAGATCACAATAGTTCTTGAAAGAAATGGCGGAAAAGGTAACGGCTAAAATGATAACATTCAGAAGGTATAAGAAGACGCAGAGGGAGAAGGAGAGTAAGGTGTATCGGGGGGAAACAGAAGGAAGCAGGGAAAGCAGTAAGCAGAGCGAAGGCACAAACTGAAGAGACACTAGCCCATGAGGTAACAAAAGGGGACATTTTTATGCATGTAAGCAAAAAGAAAGAACAGGGGATAGATTTTAAGGTTAAAAAGGGAAAAAGGTACTGTGGAGAGGGATCCAGGAAAAGGAAGAGGTCCTGAAAAAAATACTTCTGCTCGGAGCAGGAGATTGGCAGGGGCCACAAAAAAGTAACAGCAGCTTTGGAGTCAGGAAGAGATGGACACTAGTCCTTTTTTTGGAGACAGTACTGAAAGGACTCTCTAATCTGAAAGCGGACAAAGCAATGAAGCCAGACAGGGTGCATCCAAGGGTATGGAGGGAGCTCAGGGCAGTACTGGCTGCACTTCTGATAGTCCCATTCAGCAACTCACTGGAAATAGTAGTTCCGGAGGACTGAAGGAGGGCAGATGTACTCTAGCTTCACAAAAGTGGTAGCAGGCCGACAATTATAAAAGTCAGTCACTGGACATCAGTGGTGGGAAAGTTGATGGAAACACTACTAAAGGGCAGGACTGTGGAATAGCTCGAGTCCAACGGGTTACATAACCCGAGGCAGCATGGATTCACAGGGAAGGGCGGTCATGTCATTTGATAAGATTTCTTTGACTGGGTGACCAAGGAATTTGTTCAGGCTGGAGTGGTGGACGTGGTCTATGCAGATTCAGTAAGGCATTAGATACCATTCCACATAAGGCACTATTAAGCAAGCTGGGTAGCTTGGAAAAAGGTCCAGTGGTAGTAAACTGGGTAAGGGATAGACGACAGCAGGTGGTGGGAAATGCATTTCACTCTGAGGAGAGGAGGGTGACTAGCAGGGTGCCTAAGGGATCAGTGCTGGGACCAGTCCTCTTCAATGTCTTTATAAGCAACATTGCAAAGGAGCTGGAAGGGAAGGTCTGGCCCTTTCCCTGAGGACACCAAAATCTGCAACAGGGCGGACACTTTGGTGGAGGGGCAGCAGAAAGGATGAGCAGTGACCTGAGAAAATTTGAGAATTTGTCAAGGGTATGTCAGCTGAGTTTCAGTGCAAAGCAGAAAAAGAATGCACTTAAGGCACAGAAACCTAGCAACAGAGTACAAGATGGGTGGAGTGGGGCTGACGACCACCAAGCAGGAATAAGATCTGGGGGTAATCATACTGGATGACCAAAACATGGCCAAGCAGTACAACAAGGCAGCTTGGAGGGCTAGTGCAATGATGGGGTGTTAAGGAAGGATATCACAAGCAGAAAGAGAGATGGTGTTGCCCCTAGACAGATCACTGGTATGATCCCACCTTGAGTACTGCATCCAGTTCTGGAGACCACACTACAGGAAGGACACACAGCAGAGGCGGTCCAAAGGAGGGCAACTAAAATGGTGCAGGGTCTGCAGCAAAAGCCCTAATGAAAGACTAAAGGATCTCAATATGTACACCCTGGCAGACAGGAGAGAGAGAAACAGACATAACAGAGAACTTTAAATACCTCATGGGGGTACATAAGGTGCAGGACGAACGTATTTTTCAGAAGAAAAGGTGCTCAAGAATAAAGGGATATGCTATGAAGCTGGAGGGAGGTAGATTCAGAAGAGATGCGCGAGAATGCACTTCTTCACAGAAGGAGTGGTGGATTCATTGAACAGCCTTTCAGCATAGGTGGGGAGGCAAAAAACAGTGGGTGGGTTCAAGAATGCATGGGATAGGCATAAAAGAATCAGTGAACAGGAAGCGGGGGAGGGAGAAAGAATCAGAGGTCAATTAGGGTCTGTGTTGATACTGCACTTAGGGAAAAATGGGCAAACTAGGCGGGCCAAGCGGTCCTTATCCGCCATCAAATTCTATGTTTCTGTACTGCAATGATATACTTTGCCTACAAGCTTGTCATGCGACACGTTATCAAAGGCACTGCTGAATTCCAGATAGGTTACTTCAGTGGCCCTGCCCCTGTCCTTCAAGCTGGTTTGCTATAATTTGCCCCTCATGCCCGAGAGTTGGGCAAGAAACCTGGCCTCAACCAAATGCCCCATTAGTCATGTCTTGATAATAATGGTCTCCAAAACCTTATGCAGCACTGTCAAGCTGACCAGCCTGTAGCTGCTTGGGACTCACCTTATCCCTTCCTGAAGGGCTATACTGGCAACTTCCTAGTCCTCTGAAACCACATGTGAATAGATATACTTTTGAGAGATTACTACAAGTAGTACCGGCAACTGTTTCTTTAGCTCCTCTATGACCCTGGAGTGCATCCAGCTCCCCTTTGGGACTTACCTGATGGATATCATCGGTAGGACATTTTCCATAAGGATTTTGTAGCAGGCTTTCTTAAAGGTGTGATGATTCCTTCATACATCTGGTGGTCAGTGGGTCATGATGAATCTTGATGCCTCTCATTGATCCTCTGTTCAACCTACCAGGGGGGTCTTTTTCTTTATCCACCCTTAGGTAAGCAGCCTCTCGGGGCCATAGTAACAGTGTCTTCTACAGATGGATCTCTGTAGCAGGATGTGAGAAAATCTGGTTGGCTTCTCTCTCACAGGGTGGAAGTTTTTTGCAAGACAACCCCAGCTCTAGAGGCTAACGTTCAGGTCAGGCATGTCGGTCCTCAGGCTCAGAAATTGTTGAGTCCTTGACTGGAACTCTAATGACTTTGCGCAAAAAACAAACAAACAAACAAAAAATCACGTCTCTCTCTGTCGCAAAATCTGAAGATTGTGCTGGAAACTGCATAAGCCTCACATGCCAAGCTGCTGAGTCTACTTACTGGCTAGTTATATTTTTTTGTACCCTTTTCCTGTGGAAACTAACGGTCTCAGACTCCTCATCCACTTCTCTCCCAGTTACTCTCGGTTGTCTGTACAACTCCTGGGTGGTCTGGCTGGCTCGTTATTGGTTGCAGTGTTTTTTCTGGGTTTTGCAAGGTGCCCTCTGACCCTAATGCAATACACTTGGACTCGGACTGAAGACAGTGGCACTGCCAATGCCTGGGCTTTATTAATTCATTTTACAAAGTCCCTCAGCGTGGCTTTAAGCTGTTTTCATGGTGTCCACGGGCACTAAACAAAAAACGGAGTAGAGGAAAAGTATGGTCCATTCATCAAGATCATTTCTCATTTCTGTCATTCTGTTAAGTGGCCGTCAACTGTTGTTGTAGTAATGTTTCAAAAATCTAAATACGACACAAGTCTAGAAAAAAGAAAAAATGAATGGGGCTATTACAGATGCTCTGGATCGCTTCCCAGTTGTGGGCATGGGCAAACAGGAGGAGCACCTTTGTGTTCTGCTCCACTTGCAGTTTGCAGCAGGCTCCCTGCTGCCGGCTGTGGGCAGGGAGCCAGGTCTATTTCTAAACATTCCATCCCACATTTCACCCATGGTCTCTCTATGTGACGGAGAAGCGTAGAAGAAAGAAAAGGATGCTTTCTGGTGACCAGTCCCCATTGCAGTCCAGGGGAACCAGGTGAAGGCATGCACCTTTGAGCTAGAAGTGGAGCTGCAGCAGGCTGTACGATGCTCCTGGACTGGAAGCCTAAGGCAAGCCCTATGGTGGTGGTGGTGGTGGAAAGAGTTAAACTTCCTACACCAACTAGACCAGGCGAGGAGGCTGGATTTTGCCTTTATGTTTAAAGAGATCCACCAAGGTACATGACATCCAGGAGGGTCCCCTGACACAGATGGTCAGTGTACCTACTAGGGTAAAGAACACTTTAGATCTGGTATTGTTGAATGGGGCAGCAGTAAGGGAAATAAGGGTGTAGGACCCACTAGCTAACAGCGATCACCAGACGGTGTGGTTTAACATCACGATGTGCAGGAGCCAGAGAACTCAGCAACCCGGATGGTAATCTTCAGAGGGGTGGACTCTGGAAGGATGCGGGAAGTACTGAAAGGGAAACCGGAGGGCATAAAGCAGGAGATGGATGCAAAGCAGAAATTGGATATTATTAAACAGGGGATTACAGAGGCAATGGAAGTCTGCACCAAGACACAGAGTAAGAGGAGCAGAGCAAGGAAACCATGCTGGTTGAACAGCGAGGTAGTGGAGGTGGCGAGGACAGAACGAGAGGCACACCAGAGGTATAGGAGGATGGGGACATGGAGGAGTATGCAAGATGGTTCAGGGAGGTGACCAGAAAAGTGAGAGGAGCCAAGGCCCAGAGGGAGCCAAGATCAGCACAGGGAATTAAGGGGGGGGGCTTTTTCAGATACATCAGGAAGAAAAGGAAGTGCAGGGAAACAACAGTGAAGATAAAAAAAAAAAGGGGTGGGGAGTGGATGGAATGGGGGAGGAACAGGTGGAAGCACTGAATGAATACTTCTGCTCAGTGTTCACAGAAGAAAAGAGGGGACCGCTACTACCATGGGCTGGGAAGGTGGGGACGGGGGAGAGGAGGAGACAGATGGAAGGATTGAGAGATGCAGAGTCCTAGAAGGACTGAGGGTAGACAAGGCACCAGGGCTGGATGGTACCCACCCCAGGGTATTGAGGGAGATGGTGGAGGTGTTTGCGGCGCCGCTGGCAGATCTGTACGTCACCTCACTGGAATCGGGATGTGTGCCACTGGACTGGAGGATGGTACATGTAGTGCCATTACACAAGAGCAGACCAAGGGATGCACCAGGTAATTATTATCTGGTACGTCTCACCGCCATAGTGTACAAACTCATGGAAACAATATTAAAAGGAAAGACTGGTGTTGTACCTGGAGGATAAGGCATCCAGGATGTGAGGCAGTATGGGTTCTTTCCTGGGAAGTTCTGTCAAACCATCCTGATACAATATTATGACTGAGTGACAGGTGAGCTGGATAAGGGTCACACCGTGGATGTTCTTTACTTGGACTTCAGCAAGGCCTTCGATTTGTTGCCTCATGGGCGGCTGGGGGGGAAGCTAACTGGTGTAGAGGTGGGGCAAAAATGACGAACTGGAGTACAAGCTGCTGAGTGGGAGGCTGCTATGGGTGGTGGTGGGAAGGGAGCTCTCAACTCCAAAGCCAGTGATGAGCAGGGTGCCACAGGGCTCTTTGCTGGGACCGGTATTATTTGGGATCTTCATATCAGACTTTTTTTTATTTATTTATTTATTTATTTGAACAGTATCGGAATTACAATCCTTTGAATCAGACTCTTTTACAAAGGCTCCACGTCAGAGTAATACAAAGTTTTACAAAATACAGTTAGTACGGAAACATACATTAAGTAGGGTACAAATTTCTCTTAACAGATATAGTAAAAAAAAAAAAAAAAAAAAGGTGAACTAAGATACATGTAGGCAAATTAAAGTAGCCATTTGTCATGAGCCATGGTGGGAACCACTTGGATACAGAAGTGGTGCACTGCACACAGGGTAGTGAGCAAGGTAAGTCTGTTCGCAGACGACACCAAATGGGAGCAGTTGTGGATGGAGGGAAGGGACGGAAGCAACTGCAGGGGGACCCAAGCAAGCTAAAGGAGTGGTCAGAGAGGTGGCAGCTGGGTTTCAATGCAAAGAAGTGTTGGGTTATGCTCTTGAGAGCAAAGAACCCAAGGAGAGAATACTGGCTTGGGGGGGGGGGGCTGAGCTGGGGATCACAGAGGAGGAGAAGGACCTATGGCTAATGGTAACAGGGACCATGAACAATACTGCCCAGTGCAGGAGAGTGACTACAAAAGCTAACTAAATGCTGGAGTGCACAGTGAGGGGGTTTTCGTCCAGGCGAAGAGAGGTGATCTTGCCCCTCTACAGGTCACTGGTAAGGCCGCGCTTGGGAGTATTGTGTGCAGTTTTGGAGGCTATACCTGAAGCGTGATATTAGGCTACTGGAAGGGGTACAGAGGAGGGCAACAAAGATATGTGGAATGGAGGAGAGAGACTATGATGGCAGGCTGGAAGACCTGATTTATTTATTTAAATCTTTGGTAACCGGGTAAGGCCCACTAAGCACAAGTGCCTGTTTTCAGGGGCAACCTGGGGAAACCCTGAAGGACAGCAGGGACAGGTAGACATGACAGAGACATTTAAGTATCTGAGGGGAATCAATAAGGATGGAGCAGACAGGGTCTTTAAGCTAAGAAGAGGGAGGAACATCAGGGGGCATGGGCTAAGAATAGAAGAGGGAAGATTTAGGAGGGAAATGAGGAAACACTTTCATGGAGAGGGTGGTAGAAAAAATGGAACGCAGTACCAGAATGGGTGGTATCATGTAAATCTGTGAACAGATTTAAAGGGCATGGGACAGGAACAGGGGAGAGTGAGGGTGGGGTTGTGGAAAGGCGGCAGTGGGATGATGGAGGGGTGGGGCAGCTGCAAACTAGGGGTGCTAGCTGCACACTTGAGCAGACTTAGATAGACTGGGTGGTCTGTTTCTGCTGGCACATTCGTATGTGCACCTGATATACATAGGTGTCTTACCTGGGGGGGGGGGGGCAGCATGTTAATGTGGAAATGACCCAAAATTTTATATTTAAATGCAGCATCACTTGTAAAATCTCTTACACCGGGTCCCGAGTACTTCCTGGTCATAAGGGCCACCCATGCTCTACCCCCGTGCTCAGCAAAGTTGTGAAGCGACACTGGGGAAAGCACAGGGATGGGACACGCTCTACTATAATCTGGGTGGCAGCTTTCTGGTCATTTTTTTGTATTGTAATGGTCACTTGGTGATGAAACGGCACTGGTCGACAAGGGTATTGTTAGTCAATCAGTTCCCACATTTCATTACCAAGTGATCATTACAATAAAAAAAAAAATGATCAGATAGCTGCCGCCCATAGATTATAATGGAGTGCGTCCCCGTGCTCCCCCTAGAGTCTCGTCACAACTTTGCTAAGATTGGGGGAGGAGCAGGGGTGGCTCTTATGACCGGGAAGTCCTCAGGTCCCAGTGTAAGGGATTTTACAAGTGATGCTGCATTTTAATTACACAATTATTTAGGGCCATCTCCACATTAACATGCTGTCCCCTAGGTAAGGCACCTATATACCAGGTGCACAGGCCGAGACTTGCAAGTCTCTTTAATAATGTCGTGTGTTTTTTTGTTTTTTTTTAACCCAACAAAATAAAACAGATATACAGCCCTAGACTGGTGGGCCATCAAATGCTGCCACCCGTGTGCATATAACCAAGGGTTATTCGGTTGTGCAAATCTCTCTCTACACCGGTGTTTAAAGTGCAAGGCAGCTGGGATCTTGCAGCTGCAGCAGCTAAAGTTACAACTGTAGAAACCCGGACAGCAGCACCGATAATTAACCTGGCATAAGGCATCCAAATCATTGGGTATTTTCCTGTAGCTGCAGGATGATTTTCCTGTAGCATTTGCTCTGTTTTAAAATGTTCAAGTGTAGAGCTGGAGGTTGCTGTGGTGGACTTCACCACGTCACCAAGTGGCAAACAGGCAACCTTGCAAGTCAACAAAATTCCAAACACAAAGTTCAAAGAATGTCGGGTTATAATTTAAAACGACAGGCACCGAAAAAAAACAAAAACCTGAAACCCAGGTTCAGAATACGATACAATGCGTGGTTTAGTAACAAGAAGATGCCTGCGTCAACAAATTCCGACTTCATTAAAATATATATTTTAAAGATAAAAATGAGTGTTAGCACGGAAGCCATCAAAGTATGGCAAGCAAGGAGTCATTACTCATTCTTAAACTACCAATCTGGAAAAAGTGCTCAATATATGCCCAATTTTGCTATTTTTCCCCCCACGCAAATATGTCCTACATGCGTGCAAACGCTGTAATTTGTAAAGCTGAAGTTTCGCACGTTTCATCAGTCTAAGGCTCTCGAATCTGTGGCACTTACCCCATTGTCGCAGCAGCGTTATTTGCAATGACTGGTTTCATTACGCAGACCTGCGAAATGCATAAACGCAATAGCTTTACCTTCACCATTGTTATCCACGGAGCTCTCCCGAGCTAGGTATCAGCAGCGATGTTCTCCAAAACAAAAGCTCGCCTTCCTTCCTTTCCTCGCCCTCAGCTTACTGCTGCAGCAATCCAAATTGAGCAGGCTGCTACGTGCTGCCTCTCTCTTTCCTCGGGCTCAGCTGCAGCTTCTCCGCCTGCCGACGTGGCGCTGCTCGCAGAAAACCTACGTCAGCAGCGCCGAAACAGTAGAGGCTGGTTCACCAGCTGCGTCCTCCCTCCCAGTACCATGTTATTTATAGAAGGGTTTATTGTGTGCATGTTGCTGCAGTGCTGCTGCTCCTACTTAAAAGCTGCCTGAGTGTTTTTCCCCCCTATTGTTTTGACCTCCCCCCTGCATCTTAAGCCACTGTTACGTGCCTCAAATATTGATGTACCGTCTTGTTCTCAGTCATGCACATAAAGAAGGGTCCTATGAAAATCTCCCTGATTTTGCTGGTCAGAATCAGGAGATCTCTTCCTTTTTGTGTGATATGAAAGACATGGCATTGCATGCAATCTTTGTCAGCATAAACTGCACTAAACCTGAAAATCATGCCCCCCCCCAAAAAAAAAAAATCAGCTCTTTTTTTAAATACCTGTTTCAATTTTTTATTGTTTGGTCTTTACTGATTGTTTTGTAAATTTAGAGGATGTTTCTAACTGACACATTAGTAGTAAGTTCTGTTCTAGAACTTGATGATGTAAGTTATGCCTTTTCAACCATGGACTTCCATAGCAGGACACAGACGCATTGTGCCAACTATAAGCTTTGCAAATGCAATAACTACATGAGTGTTTTTCTATAATTAGTTTTGATAAATGCATGAGTTACTATAAAAAAATATATTTTAACTTTATTCATTGTGGGGGTGCAGCATTCCAACCCAGGTCTTCAGGATCATAGCCTAGAACATTAGCCACTACACTACATTGCCTCCTTGCAGTGTGTTGATGTTCTCTTATTCTAAGTCAAGACACATCCAAACGAAAACAGCCAGTAATACATTCCTGTTTCTCTGTATTGCCAAATGTCTTTTTTTATTACATTTTGCATATTTTTAAGCCGTTGAATTGTCTGAAACTTTTTCAGTTCACATGAACACAAAAGCAGTACTTTAATGTCTATTTTAACATATGTTAAAAAATGACTACTTTCCTTCTATAGTCCTAGGCCCAGATATTCAAAGGTGTTGCACCTGGCGCAACAGAGTTGTGCCAGCGCAACCCTGCATTGTGCCCCAGTGGGATATTGAGAAGGCTGCCTGGCGCAGCGCAAATCCCGATGAGTGGGGATGCAATGTAATTGTATGCCCATACATATGTCACATCCTGATATTCAGCCCGGGATGTGCAGCTCATATGCTGGCGCAACCCTGCATTGCGCAGCATAGGAGGGCTCAGAGTTGAGCCCTGGAAAAGTAGAAACAAACCCTGGCCACCCACAGGTGGGCTGCTGTATTGCAAGGCACAACACAGCAGTTGCCCACTGAGGGTGGCCACCCGCCCACCCAGAAAACTGTCTCCAAGCACACACAACCCTGGTGGTCTAGTGGAACCCCCCCACCCGTAGCCGTGATTGCATGGTATATGTTAAGAAATACATCCCTGGTAGTCTAGTGGTCTCCCTGTGTCCCGGATTCCCCAGAAATAAAAGTCATGTCCATCCCTGGTGGTCTAGTGGCCCCCCTGCCCATTGCTGTGATTGCGGTAAAACTCTGTAATGAAATGCCCTGGTGATCCAGTGGCACCCCCACCCTTCCCACCCACACAGAGCCCTAGCCCACCATGCTGTCCCCATCATCGGCGGGCGGCAGCATCCTGCCCAGCCGCCAAATGACAGGTACAGTATGGGGCTGTCTCCAGTGTGGACTAATGGGCTTGCAGGGCATACTGTACTAGACAGTCCCAAATCTGTGACTGACAGATTACTAGAGACTCTATTGATCCACTTGGGTATAATTAAATTTTTTTTTTATCAGTTGTTTAACCAGGAGTGACACACTAAGCTGAAGCTTGTTTACAGGTGTGACCTGGGAGCTCAGGGAAGTTAAGTGTCTTGCTCAGGGTCTCACAGTATGCAAGTGGGGGCTGTCGGATTCAAGCCCAGATCTCCAGATTTGCAGCTTAGAGCCTTAAACCACTGCGCTATACTGCCTCCCAATTTGTTGTAACATGCCTTAGTACTTTTAGAAAAATGGTTACATGCAGCACTTTAGCTGATAATATTATTGTAACTATTTAATATCAACATTTAATACTATTTACTATATGAAATAACAGGGTTTAATTATGTAATGTGTACTATGAACCTGTTTCTATATGGGATCACATAAGCACGTTTTTTAGCAAACTTTGCACCACTTTGTAGTTGGCAATGTATGTGTCTATTTAATTAACATAAGGGTATTTAATGGTGGTGATTTGCTGGCTGACTCCTCTCAATGAGGAAGATTTACCAGCCTGAGTCAATTTGTAGAGGTGTTAGCTCATTTTTAATCATGCTGTACATGTTTATTTAATAAATATCTATCTCCCTGATCTGTTGTGTGCTCAGTTCCTTCTTGCTTTCTAGTCTGTTATTTACTGGCACAGTTTTGAGGAGGGTGATCTGTGCATCATTCTAGAACTACTTGCTCTGTCTGTAGAATGACAGTCCCCTGAGAGGCATTTATACACAGACTCTGTGTTGAAATCTGCATTTATCAGGCTCATGGTCTCGATTTCTTGGGGGTCCTTGACAAGGATTTTTTTTTTTTTTTTTTTTTGCACTTACACTTACAAGTGATACTTTCATGCATCATGTTTATATGTGTAGGTTAATTTGAGGCTTGATTTCAACTTGCAGTTATACCTAATTTCAGGATTTTGTCTCTCATTATCTGTCCTTTAATATACCAGGACAATTGGAATGTAAGTTGTAAGCTCATCTTACATGTATTAGGAGAATGCCACTCCAAGGTTTTTTATCACTAGAATGCTTTCTTGGCATACTGAGACATTTAAAATTTATGTGACAAGAACTCTCTGGCTGTAGAGAATTCTTGATAACCTTTGCCCTTCTGAGGCTCCTCAGTTTAAGGCATACTGGTGTTAATTAGCTTCTCTGGCGTAATCTTCTATTATGTTTTAAATGTATATGCTAAACCAATGAAAATTATTTCTGCTTTTCTATATAATCTGGTGTTAATAGTATGGGATATTTGAAAAAACTGCCACAAAGCTTCTGAAGAAGGACCTGGTTGGTTCGAAAGCTAAAGCACTTTGTTCTTTTCTGTAACATCCATGTTGGTCCAATAAAAGGTATCAAATCATTTGTTTCTGGATCTGTTTTTTAAAAGGACCAATATGGCACCTACAACATTTTTTTGCAACCACAGGTGTAAGGCTTATGCACAAACCTCTGGTTGCAGAAGTGCAGGCCCCATGAAATCCATGATACTCAAATTACAACAGTACTTCTGTCTGCCTCTGGATCTGCAGGTGTAAGACATGCACATCCACTTCTGCTGCAGAAGTGCAGACCCCTATGTAGTCTGCACTTCTGCAGCTGCATACAGAAATCCATATTAGTCAAATTACAACTGTACTTTTGTGTGCAGAAACACAGACCCCTGTGGAACCAGCACTTTTGCAGTCATAGGTAATCATAAATGCTGTAAGACATAGACACACAGTTGTGGCTGCAGAAGCAGAGGCCCTTTTGAGGCCTGTGCTTTTGCAGTCGCATGCTCAAATCCACGAAGGTAGCACATCAATGCTGCTACATTTGTGTCATCTGGAAACAGGTGTATGTTGTCTAATCTGGTGATGGCTGTCTATGGTTAATTGTGTGGTCTTGTTGTTTTTGTGCTGGGGTAGTTAGGGTTTGAAACTCTAACACCACATTTCCTAGTTTTGTGGTGTTAAGCTGAACATTGGTGCATTAAACATAATTTTTTTTGCAAGGAATTTCCTTTGTTTTTGCAATCCTCATTCACCCAGGTCCCTTCAGGACCTGCATGGACAGATGCAGATATGGAGGGCCCTCTGGGCCCTGTGCTAAGGCAACAGTCCATCTGCCTGTGAAAGTGCAGGGTTCTGTGGGTCATGCACTTCTGTGTGGCAATAGATGCTCAAGAATCTGTGGGTCTATGTGGTGGACTGCAGAAGTGCAGGTCCTTTTGGGCCCTGTGCTTCCTTGTGGTGACAGATACAGATGCATGGGGCAAATAATCCATCTGTCAGCCAAAGCACAGCACCATCTGGCACCCATGGGTGCAGAGGTTCAGGGCACTATGCCATGAAAAAAGTTTCCTTCACTATACGGTACCTGGGCCCATGTGGGCAGCCATGCAACTTCCCTTTCCAGGCTGGGGGTGGTGTCTCATGACAGTGCCATCCCCCTAGCCTCAGCCCATCCAGCTGGCTCACTGAACTTACCCTCAAACTCAACTCACTGGCATAGGATCACAAAGCACCACCTGCTTGGGTAATGGCTGGCACTACACACGTTGCTTAATTATTATTTTGTTTTAATCTTAACCACCAAGTCTCAAGATAGTCATTTTATAACTTCTGCTTATAAACATGACATATGAGATTTACAGAATAATGGGTGAAATGTCATTTCGTGCCATAAGTGTGAAAACATGGTTTGTCTAGGATTTTAAAAATGACACTTGTCACATTTATGAGATGGTGTGAAAAAATTACTATGTTGAAAGTTTGGAGTCAAAATATTGATAGCTGAGGGTGCCAAAGAGCAACGGTTGAGACAGGACACATTTCCACGTCAGCTCTCTAGATTACAATAAACATTTAATTTAAAAACTGCCTTAATATTCAGAGCTCCTGGTCCTTTTTAGGTATTTCAGCAACTCATACTTTACACTTTAACCTGTGGAATTTTGAAGATGATGGGTCATCAGAAAGGAGCAGTAGTGGGCTTTACTCCAAGACAGCAAATGGCTCAGCAGGCGGTCCCTAGCAGCAGGGGACCTCAGCAACTCAGAGAGGCAGGAGGGGAGCCAGCCATGCAAACCATTCTGTGAATGGTCCAAGGGAATGATCAGAAAGTGGAATCCATTTTAGCCCAATTACAAACTCATTCAATGCATATGGATGTGCTACAAACCAATGTGGACACTGCTGATGAGCGGGCTACCAAAGTATTAGGCACTACCACAGAGTTGATAAAAGAAAATACGGCCTTAAAACACAGGATGGAAAACCTGGAAAATCAGCTCCATTCAGCAAACATCAGAATTGTGGGATGCCAGAGCAGGTTGAGGGGGCTAATCTCACTATATTTATTAAGAACTGGATAACTGAACGCTTACAATTTGAGACAACACCTACCCTTAAAGCAGCATACTGAATTTCCCCCGAATGAAGGCTACCAGTTTCAACTACAGTAGAACCATCTTGGCAGTCACCGATAGTGTAATGACCCAGGACTAGTGTAGCCAGTGTTCTCCTCTTCAGATTAATGGTCAGCTTATACAATTTTTCCAGGTTATCAGTTATGAATCCCGCATGTAGAGGAAGCAGTTTGATGGAATGTGGTAACAACTTCGTGCCCTCAGGATTGTAAACTCCTATTTACTCCCAGCTTGGCTCTGTATCCAGTATGGACATAAGGTTTTTCAATTCACTGATCCAGAAGTAGCAGGAAAGTGTACTGCAAAGACTGCCATATAGTTTGCTCAGAAAGTTGACAAACTGGCAGACGAGGAGGCTGCTTATGAACAGTAGCAGCAGCGCTCTCCTAATTTATTTAATGTTCACTGTTTTACAGTTTTCGGAGGGGGAATGGGTCTCAGTTTGATTAGCACCAAGTACTGGGGTAGGCATGTCTACTGGCTCTTTTACAGTGTTGGGTTTATATTACATACTTATGCTCCCAATATGGCGCTTAAGGTTCTTTCTCAGGATGCTGATTCTTCTTGTCTTAGACATTTCAGACATGCATTGTTCACTAACTGTAATTTCTTTATGCACGGGAGCTGTTCCAACAGTCTGTTTAACATTACATTTTTTCGGTGACATTATAAAGAGCAGCACTGAGTTTCACAGGTTCATTTTAGACAGTTTTGTTAGGCATGATACTTCTCAAGTATAGTGGCTAAGGAGTAATAAGCAACTTTGTGCTGATGTTTGTTGTACCTGTATCTAGATGCCTATGGAAATTATTATCCTTGTTACATATATTGATTAGGGGCAAAACCACTTACCACTAGTGGACAAAGTATCTGACTATTATAGTTAATCTCCACTTCATTTTGGCCCCATGTCTGACTACTTGCAGGCTTATATTGTAACAGTTGTTAGCAATGATTCATGTATTTCCTTTTCTTTCATGAGTTGTATTAGAATGGAGACTGACAAACTGTTTTTTTGTTTGTCTGTTTGCTCAACGAGTTGGCACTCTAGAACAAAAAAGTTCTGTTTACAGGTGTGACTCACAGTAAACATAACTAAACATCATTACTACAATACACACACAAATAAACAAAATAATAATAATACATAGCATCAGCCAAAACAATCACATTTAACAAGACCTTCAAAGTAATCAAATAACAATTTCTTAAAAAAGGAGACATTTAAGGCTTCTCATAAGACAACTGGAAGATTATTCCAAGTAAATGGACCAAGATACATAAAAGCCCTCTGACCACTAGCAGTCCTCATTAAGGGTAACTTCAAAGATCTTTTATCAACCCTATTTCTAGAGAAGAAACCTGAGTTATATGATTGGAGAGGTCTATACAAACTTAAAGGCCCACCAGATTTCAAAATTTTGAATATAAATTTTACCATTCGAAATTGAAAATTTAAATGGACTGGCAACCAATCCATTAACTTTAAAACTACACAGTGATGTGTTGAGCAAGGAATCATTAAGGCAAATTTGCCAATTAATTAGAGTAAAGCATATTTTTTTAGCCATTACCCTAGCTGAGGCACAATCAGTGATCAAGGTAGCATAATTAATTATAGGAGCCAAGCACTGTCTTGATATTGCCATTCTAGTTTCAGCAGTCAAGAAAGCCTGCAATCTATACAATACTGAGATCCTAGAATGAATTGTTGAAGTAGTAATTTCAAAATGATTATCAAAATTTAAAACAGGATCTAATATAACACCCACATAATGAAAATTAGCAACTTGTTCAAAACAAGAGCCATCAAGAGCAGTACCATGTAGACTTTGTTCTTTATCCTTAACCCTCGTTCTAGTCCCAAACAACATAATCTTGGTCTTTGTTTTATTCAAGACCAATCTAATTATCTCAAGCCACCTTTGCATGGCCTACATCTCTTCGGATAGTGTGCTACCCAACTGATCAATAGAAGTACCCATGTTGGTAAATAACTGCATCATCTGCATATAATGTAAACCTGGCATTACAAATAACAGTACTCACTCTATCAAAGAATAATGACAATAGCACAGGGCCAAGTATGGAGCCCCGTGGGACTCCACACTTGACCGGGGCTATATCAGAAACAACCCCACAATATTTCACTCTCTGACATCTATCCTGCAAATAATTATGAAACCATGAAAGGGCAGAGGACCCTAACCCCAAAGTATTAAGAGATGAAACCAACAAATCATGATCAACAAGATCAAACACCTTGGTCAAGTCCATGAACGCGGCCCCGGTAAGGCAACCCACCTCCATACCCTCCAGGACCACACCCATGAACTTGACCAAGGCTGTTTCCATTCCCCACCCCTTCCTAAATCCATGTTGGGCTTGAGACAAAAGTTAATTGCGCTCAATGAACACCATGAACTGGTTATACACATTTCTTTCTTGAACCTTGGCCAAAGCAGCCAACAATGAGATGGGTCTATAATTTGCAAATGAAGAAACTGAACCAGATTTATATATAGGGACTACCAATGATTGTTTCCAAATATCAGGGATTATTCCAGTAACAAAAGATAAATTAAAAATAATACTAATTGGATAAGTCAACTCATTTGCAGCTTCTTTAAGCAAATTAGGAAGTAATCCATCTGCTCCTCCAGAACTATCTTGCTTTATTTTCCCAACTAACTTTCTAACTTCTTTTACTGTACCAGGTTTTAAACAAAATGTAGGCCCCCCAATAGGTTCTTCGGATAAATTATTAAACTGAAAATCACTACCATCAGTTTGAAACTTCTCCAAATTAGTAAAATGCATATTAAATTTATTAGTTATCAATGAGGACAGGTGATTTTTTCACTTCCTGTATTAGATTTGCTTAAACCATTAATTGTCTTCTAAAATATACAATTGTTAAGAAGACCTTTTGTTTGTTTCTGTTTCAAAAAGTAAATTTTGGCTTTCTTAACCTAAGATTTAAATTGAGTTCTAAGACATTGATAAGCTTGAACATTCTGCACTGTACCATCCAATTTATATTTTTTCCACAATTTATCCGGGGATCTTTATAATTTTAGCAATGAAGGTGTTATCCAAGGTGAACGTTTCCCACTAACTATGCTTTTGTAAGGGAGCAAACAAATCCAAAACTGCAGCAAAATCAGAAATAAAGAAATGCAATGCATGATTGACATCTGATATGCTGCGTAGGAATGACCAATCAATATTTTTTAAATATGTACGAAAATCAAACTTAAAAAAACCTCATGAGACATTTAATTATAGGTTTGGGTTTTAACTCACCCTGATGCTTCCACACACAGAACGCCAAGTGATGATCACTCAAAGAATCAGCAATTATGCCATATTTTAAAATATGTGTTATATTATTCATCAAGACCCAATCTAATACAATATGTTTAAGGGACTTCAAATTTAACCTAGTAGGTAATGTAATTATTTGCTACAAATTAGTAGGAATCAAAACTGTATTTAATTAAATGATATCTATCCCACTCAAATTTAAAGTTGCCTAAGATAATATATTCTTCAACAGATTTAACATCAAGATGTTCTACAAACTCTTGTAATCACACATAATTAACTTTAGGGTGAATATATATACAGCTTACACACAGATTTTTAGTAGAGCTCAGTACCAACAGTACAGACAGTGTATTGCTAACATATGCTCTCTACCACGTACTGATCAACTTCTGAGATTTAATGCTTGTGTTGCATAATTTGATTAAATAATAACATATACGTTAAAAAAATATTGATAGTTACCAAAGTTATGAGTGAGCATGGATACATTTCAATGTACATTCATAACTTTGTTTTTTTTAAATATTTTGACCCCAAATTTTGAACACTGTATTCTTATAACCTAATGTCATGAGCCTGGTAGATGAGAATTTGTGAAATCCTGCCCAAAACATGATTTTACAAAGTGACTACAAAATCATCTTTTGGCCTGGGTTTGAAAAATGTCACCTGCCTTGTTCATGAGAGTGGGTCCTAAAAAGGCCATGTTGAAAGTTTGGTGGTAAAATATTGAAAATTAGCATGAAGATATGAGTGAAGATTGAAATATTTTAATGTTGACGTATAACTTGGTCATTTTACCATATTGCTCCACCAAATTTTCAACATAGTCTTCTTATGACCCCCACATCATGACCCCAGTAGGTGAACATTTTCAAATTCCACCCAAAAGGTGATTTTGCAGAATGACTGTGAAATCTCATTTTTGGATGGATTTGAAAACTATTACCTACCTTGTTCATGAGGTGGGGCACCAAAAAGACCATGTTGAAAACATGGTATAAAATATAAAAAAATGTTTAAAGTTATAAGTGAAAGTTCAAAACACATCAAAATACCTTATTTTCTCATATCATAGTCACGGTTCCAGCAGGAGGATATCTTTACAATCAGAGTGTGGATCTACCTCGTGGGACCATTTCAGGTGAGTAACGGTGAGTGAGGGTGTGGGGTGGTGGGTACTAAGTGGGGTCAGAGTGGGGCAGGTTGGGGGCATGGGGGCTCAGATTAGTGAGGAACTGTTTTCTTCTTTTCAGATGTAGAAAGTGAAAAAAAGAGAAAAAATACATTTTGGGATGTTTTTCTTTTTCTACAGGGGGACTGGAGTTGACGTTGGAGATTGAGCAGCCCAATATTGATGTTTTCTGTTGGATGGCACTGTGGCGTGCACCTTGGTGTTTCAACCCTTGTATTGGGGGTGGGTGAGTTTTTGTATTAGTACTGCAGAGACTGAGGGGGAGCAAGTTTATAAACCCTCCTTGGAATGGTCATACCACATGCAATCTCTAGAAGCAGCATATAGGTAGCTCCCAGTCATTAAACAGAAAGAACATTGTTATTATGCCCAGTGAGTGCTTCAATTCACAGCTTTGCCTTCTCTGATGAATAGAGCATCACTACTAATTCCCTCTGAGGTACATATCACCTGTGATTCAGACATAGAGTTCACCACCACCCCAGCCTCCAGCAGATCATGTGAACTGCTTCCTGGCACCTTGTCCAATGCCTGTCAGAATTTATCATCTGTACTACTCCCTCTGTATTTTGCCATCACTGACAGGTCCCACTGCACTTGAGCAATTCGGTCAGTTAGGGTGGGATTCAGCTACAGATGACAGCGATCAACAGAGGTGCGAGACAAAAATGGCTCCTCTTACTAAGCTGGGCACTGAGGATTTTGGGATGCACAGAAAAGGTATTTCTGGCACAAATGTTAAAAAATAAACACCAGAATCTACCTAAATGGGTCCCATTTAGCTAGGTTCAGTTTTTTTTTAATATATCATTTTTAGGTGTTTTCCATGTTTTTTAGTTTACAAATAGGCAATATAGCAGCCATTACAAGAAAAACTGTTTTTCAGGTAGTCACAACAAAGTAGTGAGAATGCAAAATAGTCTTGCAACCCCAAAAATATCTAGGTTGTACCACAGAGTTATCAAAAAACCCTACTAAGCATGTTCAGGAAAACAATTCTGAAATCAATCAATATTTTTTCACAAAACCTTTGAAAGGTATTACCTTGGCATAGGCCACTTCTATCCTAGAAGTTTTGGAAAACAATTGCGTACTCTCTGTGCTCTGCTCGAGAGCCAAAAAAAATGTAATAAGTATAGGAAAAAATGTTCTTTTCATTAAAAATTAACATTCTGTACCTCAGAAACTGATCAAACTGTCATCACCAAACGTCTCACATCTTGAAAACTTGCCTCTGAGACAATGCATGCCACTTATGGGGCAATCGTCAAACAGCACCACAGTTATTGAGTTGCAAAAATGCTTACTCAACCCTAACCATGCTGGTGCTACCTCACCAGTATATCTATATCTATATCTATATCTATATTTATATCTATATCTATATCTATATATATCGATAGATAGCTAGATTATACATGCGCAGTAACCTCTGTATATTAGGATTCCATTGGGGTTTCATTAAAAATTGTCATTTTCAGAGCCTTATATCTCAGCCAGTTTAGAATCCAGGACTGCAATATTTGGTGTGCACCTTCTGAGTCCTAGGATCTCTTAATTGTCCAAATTTTATAAAGCTTTCTTTTGTAGTTTTCGAGATATTAAGGGCTGAAATTACATACAGTATTTTTGCCCAATTCTTTGCCTCAGTTTTTGTGCTCAGATAGCTCTACAAAAATGGTAAAGACTTGAGGTATGAAACTTACAGATTCCATAGGTATCATATGGGAACTGGTCCTTTTAGGGTTTGAGATAAACAAATTAATTAGTTTCTAAGTTAATTACAATTAATTGTTCACGCATGTGCTTTCAAAAAAACATCTGAGGAAAATAGCTAGAACTAGACATTTTTTTCATATTAAAGTTCAACACGAACAAAAAGATTAAGGTAAGATAACCTTATTAATTTAGTAGGTGACAGTGTAGTGTTTGTGAGGGAGGGTTAGTATGAGTTACAAAATGTATTTTTCTTAAAACAGTTTATTAATAGTAATGCGTTAAATTTAATTAAAAATGAAAGTCTACGCAAAGCAATCCTTCACAAGTACTATTTTTTTCCTGTAATCTAATCTGATCAAGAAGTTATACAGCATTTTTCATAATTAATATTTGATTAAAAATGAACGTCTTCACAAACAATCCTTCATGAATATTATCTTTTCATGTGAAATCTATGTGTAGCATAAATATTGAAATCCATGTTTTTAAAATATTCATTCTGAATGGCATTGTTTGTGTGCTGTGTGGAGATTTTCAAACTGATCAAGAGTTTATAACATGTTTCTCATAATATTTGTACTGTGGGTAATTTTCATGCTTTGTGATGATTTTTAAGGGAAAGGGAACATTGTTTGACCCGGAGTAGCACACTAAGCCGAAGCTTGTTTCCAGATGTGACCTGGGAGCACAAGGAAGTTAAGTGACTTGCTCAGGATCACACAGCATGCACCTAGTGGGATTCAAACCCAGGTCTCCAGATCTACAGCTCACAGCTTTAACCCACTGTGTTATACTACCTCCCATAGACATCTATAAAAGATAAAGGGCACAATATTCAAAAGTTTGTGCAGACACTAACTGCTGTTTGCCCCTATGGCACCACGGATACCCATAGGATGAGTGGGGGAGTGCCCAGTGCCATGGGAGGGAGGCTACTGAAAGCCAAGGAGTTTTTTTTTTATTCCAGGCTGGCAATCAGTGGGAGGGGAGACCACTAGTACCAGGGATTATTTCATTGCATTAGGGGCTGGCGATTGGAGGGCGAGGAACCACTATTACCATGGATTTTGACTTTACATTGGGGGCTGGTGATTGGAGTGAGGGGGACCACAAGCACTAGGCATGTGCTTTAAACTTTATCTACTGGTGACTGGAGGGAGGGGAGGGCTGACCACTAGCACCAGGGATGTGTTTTAAACTTAACGGACTGGTGATCAGAGGGGGACCAGTAGCACCAGGGATGTGCTTTACATTTTACAGACTGGTGATTGGGGGGGGGACCACTAGCACCAGGGATGTTCTTAAGACTCTGTGGACTGGCAAATCACAGGAGGAACCATTAGCACCAGGGATGTGTTTTAAATTTTATGGACTGGTGATTGGGGGAGGACCACTGGCACCAAGGATGTGCTTTAAACTTTACAGACTGGCAACTGGAGGGAAGGAGGACCACTAGCACCAGGGGTAGCTATGGTTCTCATGAACAGTGGGGGGCAGTGCCGCACTACCTGCCTCAGCTACTTATGCAAATGGGACCATAATGGTCTTGCAACTGGCCCCTCACTGCTTTGCATGCCCAGTTGGCTTCTTTGCATGGATACCTTTGAAAATTGCAGATAACGCTCCAGTGCTATCAACCGTTGAGGCCAGCTTCGGGAGCTATGTTGGGGTGGTGCTACCTGACTTAGCATTGGCCCTATATTCAGTCAGGTAATGCCTGACTGAATATGCCATGCTGGGACCTCTGGGCAATTGCAAAGCACAGTGTAAATGTTTGTACTATGCTTTGTGCCTTTCTGAATATCGGGCCCCAAAATCTTCATACAGTAAAAAGTATTTGCGAAGATTTATAAAATATGTAACTCTTCATGCTGTAAAAATTATTTGTGAAAAATAGTCTCACTAAATTATATGTTTTTGTGTTTAAATATGTGAGCTTGGCATATTAATTTAGAAAATATGTAAGATTTGCATATTCATTGAGATAATGTATTTGTGTTCTGTGAATACTTTTAGAAAACTTGATTTTCATCTAACTCTTCATCCACAGTTTAACACTTATGCATGTAGTGCATTTTTAAGTTGTATAATGTTTGAATAATTGAAAGGACACCTACTATAATGTTATATGATACTTTATTACTTATAAAACAGGTATGGTTTAACCAAAAAAATATATATAAACAAAAAAATTACAGGGGTGAGTAAACTATTACACAACTTTCTTAGAAAATAAGAAAATACATGGCAAAAATGATGTCAATGCACAGTAGGGTTGCTACTGCACAAAATGCAAACCGGACAAAGGTTGGAAATCAACTATTAGGGTTGTAAACACAATGGCCACAAAGTTTGAAAATGTTCTATTAGGATACTTATATCTAACTCCCACCTACCGTACCACATCCCCTACCCTCATGACCCAATGATAGTCTACAGGTACAAGGCCATATATCAGTGGTATGGTACCTCATACAGGGTCCACATAGTAAAACTGGTATAGCGCAACCCCAATCGCCGCCCCTACCTTACCCTTATGACCAGGGTGGGACAAATCAGTTAGTCACACTACCCAGCTGAGTACCTGCCCATGACGTGATTTCTGAGCCCTACAAAAAAATTGAGAAATTATGCAATGCGTGTAGTACTTTCAAATCTGTAACAATTCTGCTGCTTTATGGAGGGTGCACCATATTGTGTGCCAAGTAAGGCACTGGTTATAATGGATGTAAACCTTCACGGGTACCAACTTAAAAAGTATTCTAATTACAGATGTACAATGTGTTTGAAATACAGATCTGTGTGTCATGACTCCGTGCATGTACTTTGCCTATTACTCATGAGGAGGGGAGGGGAAGGTGGGCATTAGGTTTGCTGTGTAACAGTCTTAATGTGTGGACCCTGTATGAGGGAGCTACATAGGGGAGTTTGTTGCCCTGCATCCTATGCACAAATGAAGAACTGACTTGGATTGTACAAACATATGAAATCAAAGGTAATGTCTGACCAGTATCAGCTTTAAATAGATAAGTACTTGCATCATAACTTTTAATTAAAAGTGAATGATACACTATTTTGTTTTTAAATTACTGATTAGGGACAATCCTGACATCATGGTTCTCCCAGCATGCCGGATGTCTGTGAGGACAGGGGAGATGTCCAGTGGTTTCAGTTCCACCAGCCAGTGTTGGAAGCCAGACAGTCAGGAGAACTTAAAACACATAGTTAAGAACAGGAAAGCAGGACTCAGGATGACTTGAACAATGGACCTGGAAACCAAAGCCATCTTGAAGTTCTGCAGCTTATGGTAGGCAGCAAAAGCTGAGTGTGAAGAAGTAAAACCCTGAGGTGAAGCCATCTTCTTTTGTAACTCTGGACTGGAACTTTCAATCAAAATATTTTTCTTTTGATTGTCCATATATTCTTTATAGTTATTATGGTGCACATATGTTCATAGCCAAAGCTTTAAATGGTCATTGATATGTATATCTTTACACATTCATCAGCCAGAAGTGATTCAAGGCAATTTTTTTTTATAATGTATATATTTATGCCAAAGAGGTGGAGATAAACGGAGTGTGATAAAACTGTTTATCTGAGTAACCGTGTGTATAAATTTCATTTATGCACACAGTTCTTATGTCATTAGCTATTTATACACATAGGCCCTGATTCTAGAAAAGAACCGCCTGGCATAACAGCACTTGTGCCAAGTAGAATGGCACAAGTAGCAACTTAAGCCAGTAGTTGCAACTTGCGCTATTCTACAAAGTGGCCTGCAACATGTCACAGGCCACTTGCGCCGAACAGCTGATATGCCAGCAGTTGTGCCATAAACCCCCCTGCAACATGGCGCTAGGGTGTTTATGGCAGCAGTTGCACCTCATTCCAGAAGGGCAGCAACAAAGTCCCCAATGTCGGGATTCTTCAAGAACCCCGGAGGAGTACCAGCAACGTAAGTTACACCTGCATTTAGCTGGTGTTACATCCATCCTCTGAGAGTCCTGTAGAACCCGGTCCATGTGCCATCCCCATGACCAGACCTCCTCAATTGTTGCCCCAATGGGCATCGCACACCCCTGCCCCATCCCCCATTCAGTACATGCCCCAAATACCCCCCCACACAGTAACAGCCCCCAGGGCTACCCACCCCTGTCCCACTCCTGTAATCCATGCCTGCAGGCCTGCCCACACCCACAGCCTCCTGAATCCCCATTGTACAATGCCCGCGAAGCAACTGCCATCCCCCACCCATGCCCTGACCCTGGTCACCAGCCGCAAATGTGGCAAATAACCTGATAAGCCCTGGTAGTCTAGTGGCTCCCACCCCCACCCAGTCTGCCCAGCCCACCCACACTCCCACACCCCATCCCCAGCTGGTGGCTGGCACAGCCTACCTCTCACCTTCACGGCCAACCCTGACTGAGTTATGTAGGGTGCTACTGGAAGATGTGCTCAGATATTAATTTCTGGAGTGCATCTTTACAGTAGTCTCTATACCTCAATCGGCGACGCTAACCATGGAGGTGAGGAGGTGAGACTGGCCAATCAACCGAAGATGAAACAATGAAAGTACTAGTGATTCTTTAACGGAGTGGAAGATCACTGGGCTACCAGGGCGCCTATCAGCTGTTCACCGCATTTGCAGCTGGAGCTTTCGAGGATCAGGAGGCATAAGGTGAGATGTTTTGATGCCGCCCTGTGGGAGCGACCCCAATGGGGAATTCAGGAGGCTGAAAATGGGCAGCTCTATCACCGCCCGGGGACTGGGGTGTCAGAAACTCCCTGTCAGGCTGTGCTTATCACAAGATTAGGGGCGGTTGATGTGGGCAGCCCTGGGCATGTATTGCGCAAGCTGAGCATGGGGGGCACATGAGATGTACGTTGTGGCTTGCGACATGCTCGCCAGGTGCACTCACAGTTTGGCATACCTGGCCACATGTTACAAGTTGTAGGACTTAGCTGTGGAGACCCTGCCCCTTCTAGAATAGGGCGCAGGGTCAATGTCGCAGTTGGGGGTGGCGCAAGTTGCATTTGGCGGTGACTTGCACCACCCTTCTAGAATCGGGCCCATAGTTCTTATGTCATCACTTGTTTTTAGACATACAGTATAACCCCAATTAACTGAAACCCATTTATTCGAAACACCGGATTATCCAAAACCGTGTGTCCCCCATTTGCATCTGATTACCTTCAGCAGTTTGCTGTTGTTTTTGCTTAGACATGCCATTAGTGGTAATTAGTAGTTTGTTATTACCTGCTTTGACACCTCCCAGAAGTTGCGACGTGGCGGCTACAGCTTTTGAATTAATAGACAGTGCTCAAGAATACCTAAGGAGGCTGTTTCTAAGATTTAAACTCAGCGTCTGCATTAATTTGAATTTTCAATAAAAGGAATTACGCCCTGTAAGCTCTCTCTACCTTGCTTGAGCATAGTGACACCCGTTCAAGTTCTTGGTGAGTAGCTGGCTATCTGGATGTGGAAAGTCAGAGTACAATCTTCGAGTCAAATGTGATTGTAAACTCTGCCTCACATTAAACTGTTTTCCTCTTCTTTTTGTCTGCATTTCAACAGTCAGAAATGGGACCACTGAGCTTGGTCTACTTTTTTCTGAGACAATTAGGGCATAAGGATTGGGCCGCCTTTATGTTACAGTATTTCTTTTGTTTTTTGCACCTTATTTGCCCCCTGGCATGCCTCTCCTTCCAGCTGCTCATGACTCCTCTGACCCCCTGGCCCTGACCCCCTTCCTCTCACCTCAGATCGCTTGGCCCAGCCCAGGGGTGGCCCGGTGTATCCCTTCGCCCGATGGGTCCCTCTCCTCCGAGGGGGAAGGCACCAGGAGGGGAAGCCAGTGCACTAGTCAAGCAGTCCCTGGGCACTGCTGAGGTGGATTCGGGGGCGTCAGGGCATCTCGAGTAGGCAGGAGCCAGCAGCCATCATCCAGCCGACCAGGAGGCCAGGATTTCTGCTTTTCTCCCCGGGGGCATGGTGTGCCATGAATGTCTAGGCCAAGCCGATGTTCACTACACCCCTTGTGCAGTGGGGCTCGCTTAAGCTGCTGCTCTCCCAGCCCCTCCGCCAGAGAGGCAGCAGACAGCGATCCCGTCCCCTCCCTCCCCCCCGGAGAAGGCAAGCAGTCATAGGATGCTCTAGCCTACTCCCCCCCGACCGGCTCTCCAGCGACCTGAGTCCATTCCCGAACCTGGGTCACCAGCGTTGCAAGTGGAAATCCAACTGCTGCACTGATGAGCCAATGTTACAGTATTTCTAATGGCTGTAGGGAACATCCTAGAGGGTCCCAGAGAGAACTGTCTGCTGACTCATGAAGTATCCTCTAGGGATTACAGTATTAAGTTTTTGCCACAACAATGGCTTCTTTGGCTCCTGATGCATTGACTCATAATAAACTTGTATTTTTACTGAGCTTAGGGTCTACTCCTGTTTGTCCAAACCCCTGATTATCCGATTGTTTTCTATGTCCCCCTCTACATTCGGATAATTGGGGTTATACTGTGCTTCTTACATGACACTTCCACCCCAACCCCCCAACAGCCAGCTGGCACTATATATCCTGTCTTTTTTTGGTAATCCATATTTTATTGCAAATTTTCACAAATACAAACACAAAATCTTCCAATAAAACAGTAAATAATACAGTAAATAACATATTTAGAACTAGAGTAGGATTTCTGAAATACAACATCTCCTAACCTATATTCAAACATTATAACTCACTCAAATTTAGGAAGGGAATGAAAGGGATGGGAAGGTGTAAGGATAAAACATCTGTTACCTACAGTATTTTCAATAATAATGATAATCGAAACATAGAACCAAATAACATTGATTTGACTACCTAAACTTCAAAGTGTCACATTTTAACTACTAATTAGCAAATTTATTCTTGCAAAATGTTTAAAAAAGGTTCCCACATACAGTATGACATAATTTGTCAATCCTGTTTACATTCACATATGCAACTCTTTCATAGCTGGTCCTTATAGAAAGGTCCTGCACCCATTCCTTTAAAGTTGGAACAGTAGTGGATTTCCAGTGCCTTAAAACCACATCTGTTTTGCCTTTTCTTTAATGTAGTCGGGTAACCACATCAACTGTAGCTGGAGAAATAGGAATAATGTCCAAAGGTTCCTCATTCAGGATGCCTTCTTTTGGATGGAATTCCATGCTTGGAATATGTTTGCTGTGCTGCAGCAGTGACATCATTATGTTGTCACTACTGCAAGCACAATAACATAGAATGCTGTCACAATGCTTCTTCCCTCTTTCCAATTGAGCTGGAAGCTATTTTTTTTTAAATTGTAATTTTACAGAAACAGCTGCAGCACACTGAATCCATAATTTGAGCCTGCCATCAAACCTCAAGTGCCCCCCCCAACCGCCAGTTCACTGAAAGGAAGCAGTGTGTCAGAACTGGGCACAGATGCCCAAACACTACAAAAGATAATGTATGGGCATCCACACACAGACAAGCCTGTGTCTTCATCTCTAGCTTTCTTCTATGGCAACCAGTGAACCTCTCAAGCTTCACTCTTAAGGTTCTTGGATGCCATAACAACCTTTAGATGCAGGCACAGTCTTGTTGTGTATGACTTCCCATACATTATCCTCCATATCTAGCATAATCTGAATTTGTACAGATTATAAAGCCACATAAATTGTTCTTCAATGCACTTTGTATGCATGTATATATTGCTAACAGTTTTACAAATTGTTTGGACTTAGGGACTAGTTGGTATCTAAAGGGAGGACTAGGAATGACTTTGCCCCATACATTGCTTAGAAACCTGAATGTAGCCTTCCATCCTTGTGGAAGGCATAGCCATCTATATGCACTTTGAGTAAGTTTTAGCATATATCCTCATCATAGTTATGATGTTGCTGGTCCTTCAGTGCAGCTTCCAAGCCTGGAGGCTGTTCATGTTCTTGCACTGGATGTTCCTCAATAGAACAAGAATGTAGGTCTGCTACTCCTTGTACCAGATCATTGTTCTTAGTATCTTTTATCTCTAAGGTTAAGCCTTGGAGTACTGGAGTCTAAGTCACAATTCTGCTACTCAACACATTACCAGTCTTAAGTTTCTGGCTCCCCAGAAATGCAGTTGGTTGGTGACAGGTTTCAACAATAAGCTTTTCACCACTGATATAGTTTCTAAGGTGCTGTACTGCCCAAACAGTAGAGAACATTGCTTTTTCACAATCTGAGTTCTTCTCCAAATCACTCAGTGTTATATTAGCATAGCCTATGACACAGTTGTTTAAATCATGTTTCTGATATAATACACTGATGCTATGGTTACTGTACTCTGTTTCAATGTAAAATTCTGTATCTTTTGAGGGTAAGCAAGACATGACCCCTCCCCCGGGTAGTGCCTGAAAATAGGCAGGATTTGTCTAGTGCACTTACCCGGTCAACAAAAACTAAATAAAATAAATAAATAAAAATGAAGCTTTACTCAACTTACCTTTTAGCGCCAGTATAGCATTTCTTGCTCTTCTCCCAAGCCCTATAGTTCTGTTTTCCTCAGTAACCTTGTGAGTGGACGTGCAATCTCAGCATAGTTATGTATAAATTGGCATACATAATTACAAATTCCTAAGAAACAACATCATTCTTTCAGATTTTGGGGTGGCTCATTTGTTTGAACTGCTTATATTCAACTGTGCTGTGGGCATAGTCCAACAGGCCTGACTTCATACCCTAGATAATACACCTCATCTTTAAACCGTTGTCCTTTGGTTCGAGATAATTTAGCTTCATGCTTCAGATGTTTCTCAAATGTTTTTGAGTATGTCATCAATGTACACAAGATTTCCCTGGATTTTGGCATTAGGCATAGCCTTGCACAGAAAGATATTGAAATCTGGAGGAGCATTCAAAAACCCCAAAAAACTCTTCTTCCATGTGCACTGTCTCTTGCCAAATATGAAAACCTATTTGTGTTGGTCTTTGGGATGTACCCTAAGGGTCCAGAATCTATTCGTTGCATATAGAGTTGTAAAGTATTTTACCCTTTCAAACTTTATTAAATTCTGGTCTAGATATGTCATGGGCCAGTGAAATAATGGTACTTGTTTATTCAGTTGTTGATAATCAATCGTAAGCATCCATTTTCCTGTTGGTTTAGTATAGGCCAAATGGGTGAGTTATGAACAGAATTGACTTCCCTTATAATGCCACACTCGCTTCAGTGGGCACTTTGCCAGGTGAAGAACTATGTCAAGTGACACTTCATGCTATGCAAAGTCAGGACACTCCATATAGTCTACACATAACGAAGCTTCATGACTTAGGCCATCCCTACCTAGGAAACAGGATTTCCTTAGCTGTCATTAGCCAGGCACAGCATTTCAGGGTTACTTAGAAAGAGTTTAGAGTCCCCTACTGTGCGTTCTTTTGTTCATGGAAAATGCAACTTTCAGCAGGATTTCTTTATCCAGGTCTCTGAGTTCACATCTTCATGCTGTCATCTATAATGAGTGAGATAATTCTTTCCTCTGTTCTTAAGCTTCACATCCTCATGCCAGCATATATGTAGAGAGAGAGAGAGAGAGATAGATAGATAGATAGAAATGTTTAAAGTGGAAAAAATCAAGCACACTATTTATTCAAAAGATGGATTCATGCCTTTAGGTCCTAAATGAACACTTCTAATGGTGTTGGTTAGGGCCTCTTTCAGTTATGGAGTTGTCGTAGCAATTGCTTCTTAGTTATTAGACATTATCTGATGGAATCCTTGGCACAAGATACCACGGAGACAAACAAGTCCATGAACTGAGTTTTATTTCTTCAAATATACTCTTTAAAGATTAACTCTTTCCTTCCTCAAACAGACATGCATATCCCTAAGCATTTTAAAGTGTGTTCTCTTGTAGCATGTGTTCATATAAAGACACTTTTGCTTATGAATTACCACTTCAAAACATTCATATGTTTATACATGTATAGCTTTGTGATGGTGCGGGATACAAAGACACAACAACCTAAGGTAAAGTGCATAACAAATGTACAAGTGCGTTTATCAATTTATTGTCAACAAATAAAAATAACAAAATAATACAGAAATAAAAAAAACAGTTGATTAATTCAACACAATAATTCAAATGTAAGAATTTCAGGATGATTGGCCTGGGGGGAGCATGTAGCTGAGGTCAAGGTCTAAGGGAGCAGTGAGAACATTCAATCTGATATGAGGCTCCCATAGGGAAGGGCCGACAACCTTGTGCAGAAATATTTGTAAGAAGGTTTGGATATTCAGTCCTTTTTCTGCCTCGCATAAGCTGATTATCAATATGTTGTTTCTGCGGCTCCTCCCCTCCAGGTCCTCCATCTTAAGCTAGAGTTTTTGTATTTGTTGTCTCAATGCCACCACTTCTGGATCCATCTTGTGGTGCCTTCTCTCGATAGAAGCAATGCGGGCTTCTGAATCTTTCACTCTGCGGGCCACATCCAAGAGGTCACCCTGTAAGGATTTCAGCTCATTTGAAATGTCTGACAATGTTTCTTTGAATGGAAGTAATTCATGTAAGAATTGATCCTCTGTTAGGGGGATCGAAGTGGGTGTTGAGGTATTCTTTTTCTCAGTTTGAGCTCCTTGGGCCTTAGGCTTCTTTGGGTTCTTCTCCAGTGTACCAGTGGAGTATGGTGCATCGGTGCTGGCCGCATTTCAGCCTTAACTGCGGACTACGTGAGCCAATTGCAATCTGGATTAGTTAATCAGGAGGAGAGCAGGATATTTAGCAGTTGTTTTAGTGATATTAGTAGCCCTGGATAATCATAGAAATAGTCAAAATTTGTCGGTTAGAGGAGAGAGCTCAGCACGCCTGCTACTATCAGGCTGCCTGCATCACGTGATCTCTCCGAAAATACTACAAATTTGCGAAGTTACGAGAGTGCGTGGAAACTGCACAATGGGTGGGTGGGCAGAGGGGGACAGTGAAAAAGCAGGAATACTGAATGAATATTTCTGCTCAGTATTCACAAAAGAGGAGGGGGAAGTGTCTAATCCAATTAACAGAAGCACTCTTGATAGGGGGGTCGATCCCAGTCCTTTCACAGAAGAAAGGGTTCTGCAAGAACTCCTAAAACTGAAGGTGGACAAAGCAATGGGTCCTGATGGAATTCACCCAGAATTCTAAAAAATTAAGGAAGGAACTAGTGAAACCACTGGCTACTCTTTTAATAAATCATGGGAGGATGGTGTGGTACCGAGGACTGGAGGAAGGCGGATGTGATTCCCTTCACAAAGTGGAACCAAGACAGAGGCAGGAAACTACAGACCTGTCAGTCTGACCTCTGTGGTAGGGAAAGTGATGGAGTCACTTCTGAAGGAAAGAATAGTTGAGTACCTAGAGGTCAGTGGAGCACAGGATCCACAGCAGCATGGGTTCACAGCAGGAAGGTCATGTCAGACGAATCTAATAGATTTCTTTGACTGGGTGACCAAAGTAGTAGACCAGGGAGGGGCTGTGGACATGGCCTACCTAGACTTTAGCAAGGCATTTGACACAGTCCCACACAAAATATTATTAGTCAAATTAACCAGCCTGGGAGTGGGTCCCAGGGTGGTAGCCTGGGTAAAACATTGGCTGGACAACAGGACACAGAAGGTAATTGTAAATGGAGTCCACTCTGAAGAAAGGGCAGTTACTAGTGGGGTACCGCAGGGTTCAGTATTGGGTCCAGTCCTTTTTAATGTCTTCATCAGTGGCATTGCAGAGGGACTGGAAGGAAAAGTATGCCTTTTTGCAGATGACACAAAGATCTGCAACAGGGTTGATACACAAGGAGGCGTGGAAAGGATGAAAAGGGACTTGGCAAGGTTGGAGGAATGGTCAGATGTATGGCAGCTAGGATTCAATGCAAAAAAGTGCAAAATAATGCACCTGGGAAACAAGAACCCAGGGGAAGAATACACAATGGGTGGGGAGGTAGTAACAACAACAAAACAGGAAAGGGACCTGGGGGTAATCATATCAGATGACCTTAAGGTTAGCAAGCAATTTGAGAAGGCAGTAGGGAGGGCCGGGGTATACTGGGATGTATAGGAGAGGCATCAGCAGCAGAAAACAGGAAGTTGTTATCCTCTGTACAGCCAGTTGGTGAGACCCATCTGGAGTACTGTGTCCAGTTCTGGAGACCCCATCTCCACAAGGGCATAGACAGGATAGAGGCAGTCCAGAGGAGGGCAACTAAAATGGTGCAGGGTCTGCAAGAGAAGCTGTATGAGGAGAGACTAAAGGAGCTTAATATGTATACCCTTGAGGAAAGAAGGGAGAGGGGGGACATGATAGAAACTTTCAAGTACCTCAAAGGAATCATCAAAGTCCAAGAGGGTAGCATCTTTCAGAAAAAGAGACTTGCAAGAACAAGGGGACACAATTTAAAGATAGAAGGAGGGCGGTTCAGGGGCAATTTGAGGAAGTATTATTTCACAGAGAGGGTAGTGGATGCATGGAACAGCCTTCCTGAGGAAGTTGTGGGGTCTAAAACTGTGGGAGAATTCAAGAATGCATGGGACAGACATAAGGCAATTCTTGTGGGGAGCAGGAAGATATAGGCTGTTGGTTAACTAGGATCTGCGGCCTATCCTGTAGGTAGGGAAATGGGCAGACTAGATGGGCCTAGTGGTCCTTATCTGCCGTCAAAGTCTATGTTTCTATGTTTCTATGCATGCTTGTACCACAGTCGTATTATGGATGTTTGTCACCAAATTTTCAACATAGGCATTTTAGGACCTCTGCTCATGAACAGAGTCACTGTGATTTTCTTAATCTGTCCCAAACACTGATTTCCCACAGTGACCATGCTATTCTGCTCCAGAAGTTCGAAAACACATTTTGGCCAGGATGTGAAAAATGACAGCTGTACTGTTGATAAGGAGGTGTGAAAAAAATGGCAATGTTGAAAATCTGGTGTAAGAATATTACAGATTTGCGGAGTTATGAGGGTGTGTGGAAACTGCACAATGCATGCTGGTAACAGTTATTTTATGGACTTTCATCACCAAATTTTCAACATAGGCACTTTAGGACCTCTGCTCATGAACAGTGTCGCTGTCATTTTCTTAATCTGTCCCAAACACTGATTTCCCGCAGTGACCATGCTATTCTGTGCCGGAAGTGCAAAAACACATTTTGGCCAGGATGTGTAAAATGACAGCTGCACTGTTCATAAGGAGGTGCAGAAAAATGCCAATGTTTAAAATCTGGAGTGAAAATATTGCAAATTCACGAAGTTACGGGTGTGCATGGAAACTGTGCAATGCACACTCATAAAAGTCATTTTTGGAATTTTTTTCACCAAATTTGCAACATAGGATTTTTGAGAGCCCGCCTCATGAACAGTGGCACTGTCATTTCATTAATTGGTCCTGAAAGATGATTCTGTGCAGTGATTGCGAAATCACCTTTCGGGACCGAATAACACATGACAGTGACTGAATTCATGAGGAGAGGTCCCAATAACCCCATGTTGAAAATATGGTGCCACAAGTCCCAAAAATGCCCGAGATATCCACATAAGTTGAAAAAAAAGCATTTATGCCATTATACAGCTTACCAGTATTTCTTCAGTTCGCGATCAGCTTTGAAGAGTGCAAACATGTTCCTGGTCCACCGAAGATCATCACGCTGGACTCTGGAGGTAAGTATGGAGTGAGGGGGAGGTGTGGGGAAGTGGGGTGTGCAGAGGGTGGGTGCAGGTTGGAGGAGGTGCCACCAGAATCAATGAGAGACTATTTTCTAGTTTACAGGTTTAAAACACATTTAATAACATCACAGGAAGGTTTTCTGTCTTACAGTGATTTTTGGCATGCTGGGGTGGGCTCCCGGAGTGCCACCTGAGTGCTTTTTTTGTGGGGGCTATAGCTGATGGGGATTGGGCACCCCCATCAGCACATACTGAGTGTAAGGGGGGCAAGAGCTGAGGGGGATTGGGCACCCCTTTGGCACATAACAAATTGGAGGGGTGACATTATGCCGACAGGGAGTGGTCTCCCCATTGGCAAATGAACTGTGTCAGGGGCATGCCAATGGGGGGATTGGGCACCCCGTCAGCTTTCATGGGGCTCTGAGGTGGCAGCTATGCCACTGCCATGTTTCTGGAAATGTTACACCAGGCAAGGTACCATCCTGCAATGATGGGTCGCTCCCTCATTGCAGCGGAATGGTTGACACTGCAATGACAAGGCGGTCCCTGATTGCAGCAGCCAAATCATTACAAGTTGGTGGCACTTCTGCAGAACCAGTGTCATCAGAACACTGGGCCTGCATTGGTTGAGCACTGCCAAGCCCAGGAGTGCAGTGCCGGCATTGGCCACCACAGTGCTGCACCTCCACAACCCGCTTCTCTCCTAAGCTGCCACATAATGTTTCTTGCTCATGTGCTTAAGCTAACATAAAAATGAGCATCTAGATAAACCCGTTCTAATGAGTCAAATGTATTTTCAGCATCAAGGGAGATAATTCCAAGTGGAAATCATTTGCTTTTTGAGTACCAAATAACTGACAGCAGCCTTCTTCAGTTATCCATGCCTTGCCTCCCTATATGAAGCCAACCAGATCATTACCAGTTAAGGAACAAATAATATTTTGAATTCTAGTAGGCTTCCTCTCAACCTCCTGCCTCATAAATCAGGGACAAGGCTTAAAAAAATCAGGGACAAAGGACCAAAATCAGGGACACATCTTCAGAATTAGTGATATCCACTCAGGAAACTGGTAGAATAAGGGGCTTAGTGCAAAATGCATTTTCTGAAAAAGAACAAGTTTGTAACTTTAATGCTTAATGTTATTTTGTGATTACAATCTCCTCTGTTTAGCCATGGAACCACAAATTTTAGGAGGAACAGAGTAAAATTTTGAGTCAAAATCAAGGACGTCCCTGAAAATCAGGGACAGTTGAGAGGTATGCTAGTAGCCAGTAATTTTGCCAATGTTTCATCATCTGTATTCAGAAGTGAGACTAACCTATAGTTGGATTGCAAAAAAGGTCTTTATCTTTCTTCGGTGATGCTGCAATCATTGCTGCTCTCAGCTGGAGGGAGGAAATCTTTGCATGTCATTCAGTAAAAGTATTTGGAGGATAGGGACTAAGAATATTATTGTGTTTTGAATTCACTTGGAAGGCTGTCTGTACCAGTGGTATGATATGCACGTAAGGATTTTATTCGGTTTGATATTTCTTTGATGGAATCTTGTCATTCAAGATGTTTGTTCAAAAAAAGCTTATTTGTGGAATTGTGATGTCCTCCAGAAAGATAAGAATATCAGATGAACCCCCTATAGAGCAGCTCTCGTGTAACTCATAATAACATTTTTAAAATGTTTCATTAATGTTTTGAATTAAAGTGGAAGTAGACCCAGAGGGTGATTAAATGTCATATAGCAAGTTTTGTGTTTTGTTTTAATCTGCATGCTATTTTCTCCTGGTTTCTAACCAGACCCCAATACTTCAGATTACTTCAGAATAATACATATTCCATGTTGCTAAACTAAATTGTGTTAATCTCATATTTCAGTGAGGTGATCTGATACAGAGTATCAGCTTTATTTTGGGGGTCTTTTATATGCTGTTTCAGTACAGAAGCTACTGTATCATGTTTAATTTTTTTCACTTTTCTTGCTAATTATTCTTAAGATTTGATGAAAAAACAGTAATAATACTACCCCTCATGCAAGATATATAACAATCTTAGATGACAGATTTGAACATACCAGGAGTACAGTTGACTTGAAATGTTGATTCATTTTCAAGCCACAAAGTAACATCCTTGCTGGTAAAGAAAGAAGTGTTTAACCTCCAGCTCTTGAGACCTTGACAAAAGGGATACATTTGTATGGTTGATACTGAAAAATGGTGCAAGACAGTATTTACACAAATGTCTGAATAATTAACGTCATAGCATATTTTCTGAGTACAAAATAGACAATCTGCTGTTCAGGTTATGACATGAGGAGTGAAATTTATAGTCCTTTCCACTTGAATTTGCAATTCTCCAAATATTTGTGATGCCTAGGTCTGTCAGCATAGATAATATTATATTTCTGGATTTTGAGTTGCCATCTGAACCTGCATTTACAGTACACATCTGCATAAAAGGAGGTCAATAGCCATGTTAAAATCTCCACCCATTATTAATTTTGAATCTGTATATGTCCCAAATTCATTCCCAGTTGTCAGAAAGAACTCTGAGGAGTCATCAGTTGGAGCATAAATATTACATATTACAATAGCATACATATTACATATCACAATATATTGATCATTTATGGAACCCTTTATTATTTGCCACCTCCTCTCTGAATGAGTTGCATGGGAAGATGCAAATAAATGTATACCTTTTTAACCAATATTGAGACTTCCTTTTTTTCTAGAAAAACAGTTATGGTAGAACATTCCTACCCAAGTTGTCTGTGGTTTGTCTGTTTCTAAGGAGGTCAAATATGTCTCCTGTATCAATGCAATAATAGACTTCAGAAATTTCAAGTGTGATAAAACTGTAGTTCTTTTAATAGGGGAACCAAGGCTTTTAACATTCCACAATGTGACTTTAAGACTGTTCATAAGAGAGTAAATTTGATGTATTGAAAGAGATAGTCATAAGAAAATTAGAGTGTATTTCTTTAACAATAGAGATACAGAACTAATAATAATAAAATCTTCATACAGTTATACATAAACATGCAAATATGAGTAAATAATATGCAAGTATAAAATCATAAAAAATAATAATAAGAGAGCAATATCTATTACTTAACATATCCTCATATGTGTTAAAACCTAGTAGAAAGTTGTTTTGTGTCCAAATATTACACTTCTCAAAGTTCTTCTTGAGGCATTGGTAGCTCTTTAACTAGCATATGAGTCAGAGTGAGAAGAGTACATGACCGCAATGTTAATATCAATTTCATAATTTCATTTAATTAGTAGATAAAGGGCTGCCAAACAAGTACACAGCCTAGACATATATAAAATACAGTCAATCAGATGAAAAATAATTTCAAAGTGGATAAGTTAGAAATCATACTGCAGAGCTACTTATCAGTATCTCCCCAGGTAGCAAGATTGGGGATTTTGGAAGCACTTTCTTCTTTGTCTAGTCATGTATCAACAAACTTTGGTGCAGATTAGAGCTAGAAGCCCTATTAGATCTGCTGCTGATTCTTCCTATACTATGGCTTCTGTTTTGGCTTCTTGTAGTAAATGAAATATTTACTCTTTCCTTTATGTGCATGCTTCCCCCAGATCTCTCATGGGAAGGCCATTTTGCAATGGTCTTCCTTGTGAGCTGACTCCACTTTTGGGTGGTACTGTATTGGATTTTCATGCTGTACCATCTCTTCAGAAGTGGGGGTGGGCCCTGTGGTGTCTTTTTTCTTCTGCCCATGCAATGAGAGTGAAGGGTTGGGTCTCTGAATAGGCAGGCAACCTTGGAGGTTGGGTCCCGATATCTATCAGTAAAAGCAAAAGCCTCATCTGGTTATCAAAGGAATAAGGAACTCCATTTCTGGGGAACTGAATTGTTTCTGAGTACTTACTAAAATATTTTATTCTCAGTTCTTGTAGATCCAGCCTGGCTGGAGAAAAGGCTTTACGTATTTCCGACACTAGAGCTGAAAATTCTTGGAAGATAAATATGCAGGTGCCTCTCTACTTGAAATGACTAATTTCTCTGGCCAACTACAAGATTTGCTCTTTTACTGAACATTAAAAGAAATATATATGCCATGATGTGTCAGGGTTTGTTGCTGGGTTGAGGTTTAGATGAGAAGGTCTGATGAGCCCATTCACTTTCTTTGGGCCCTAAATTTTTAGCATTAGGTAGACAGGGAATGAACTGTCTTAATAAGTTAGGCAAATTTCTACTCTCGGTTCACTCCAGAATTGGTATAATTCTTAAATTATTCTTATGTCCTCTATTTTCAGAATCATTAACTTTTTTCAGGAGGCATTTTTTTGCTTTGTCTGCGGAGTTAGTAAGTCCTCCGCCCTTAGAAATGAATGCTTAGTTTGCACAATTTTATTTTCATCAACCTCTATACTTTCGGAAAAGGCTGCCAACATCTATTTACAGATTTCTGACTGTATTCTTAAGATTGGATAAATCAGATTAAACTAATGGAAAAATTTGTTAAAAATCTGATTCAGCAAGCTTTTTCAATCTCCCACTCACACCATCACTGTGTCTACCACGCAAACCACTTCTTCCCAACATATTCAAAAAGTGTATTGTGGTCCAAATATAAAATGAAAATAAAAACTCTACATAGAGATGTTTGAGGAGGATGAACACATAGAATGTTGAATCTGTTGGTAGAAAAGGGCCCATTGGACCATCGTGTTTGCCCATTCCTATCTAACAAATGTTGAATGAGAGAGCTGTAGATGTTCACCACTCTCCCTTTCTGCTCTCCTTTTCTGATATAGTTTTTACCAAGTCCTTGTATCTGCCCCACCATCACTGTAATGTCCCCACTAATTTCCCAGGGACCACCTCCTCTGGCAGCCTATTTTACCATTCCACCACCCTCTGTGCAAACAAAATACTTCCTGATATCCCTCTTAAACTTGCCCCCACCAGCTTTATGGAGTTTGCCCCTGGTGTTTGTGTTCCCACTTAGTCTGAAAAATGTCCTCACTATGCACTTTATTTACCCATTGGAGGTATAAGTATGTTTCAGTCATGTCCCATCTCTTCCATCTTGCCTCAGGCACGTACGTATTTGGATCCACCAACCTCTCCTCATACTTTCTGTCCTACTGCACCTGGATTATCTTAATTACCTTCTGCTGCACTGCCTCCACTCTGTCCCCATCCTGTTTTAAATGCAGACTCCCAAACTACATAGATAAAATACATATACATAATACACAGTAAGTGAGGGGTGGTTCTAAGGTTAAATTTTTTTGTTTGTTTAATCTTGTTATTGGTTTTGCAATCAGGGATACACAAGACACGGCAACTATGGAAGATACAGCTTGGAGAAAATAAATTACAGTTAACCAAATCATACTGACATATATTGACATAGGACAGAATAATTAATTGCTTCCTTTCTTATGTATACATTGTGACCATCGCAGTATAAAAAATTAAAAGTTAAAAAGCTAATAGACATTACAGTACATATAAAAGGTAATTTTGTTATGACTATTTAGCCCAGTAGATTCTTATTTCCCTTAGTGTTTTGAAGCATGGATCCATTCTGAGCTCTTGTCTCTACTTTGTGGAAGGGGAGTCACCACAGTGCCCTCACATGATTCCCTGTCTCATAAGGAGGGCTTCCACCAGTGGCAGTGAATCTAAGTATGTTCCCCAGCTCCTCCTCAATAGCTCCTCATTCTCCCTCAAGACATATGGCAGCCCTTCAAAGGCCAGTGTCTGGAGTTCTAGGGTCTGTTATGGTTGGCGTGACATGAGACACCCAAGTGTTAATGCTTGCCGTCCATACACTGGAGGGCAAGCATTAGCAAGACCAATATTCCTCTCAGATATTGGGCCCACTTCTCCTCCTCACATAGATCCTCCATTCCAAACAAAAGTGACGCCAGAGTGTGTGCCACTCCTTGAGCAAATTTTAGAGACTTTCTCTGCTGCCTCCTTCCTGAAGGGCTGCAGCTCTATGCATGCCCCAAAACAATGAAGGTTAGTGCCCCTAGCGATGTTACATCTCCCACAAGTTGGACAGATAGTGGGGTTGAATTTGTGCACTGTACCGGGGGGGGGGTGCAATAAACCTGATGTATAAATAGAAATCATGAGCCTTTGTATTTATTACACATCAGTAATCCCATGTGTGTCTGCGTTACCATTTCACAGTTTTCATCAGAAATTTCCTTTTCCCAGGTCCCTGGCCTATTGCCATTTCACTTTGTTGGACAGGTCCTGAGAGCAGGCTCTGTCTTGCCTGACCACCTTTGCAATTAACCCTTTTGGGGCTCTTCTGGCCCCTAGTGCAATCTGGTCCAGTGGGTAAAGCGAGGATGCTGCTATCAGATTCCTACCCAAGCTCCTTCTATATGCCCTTACCTGTTTATATCTGTGTAGATGCCTTGGTGATACTTGGAACTGCTGGCTGCCTCTCCCTTATTCACCCAATCTTGTAAACATAGAAACAGACTTTGACAGCAGATAAGGACCACTTGGTCCACCCAGACTTCCCATTTCCCTGCCTGTTGGATAAGCTGCAAATCCTAGTTAACCAACAGCCTGTTTCCTCCCCCCACCACTAGAATTGCCTTATGTCTGTCTCATGCATGCTTGTACATAATGATGCTGTATAGATAAGTAATACCCCTTGATACCCAGGAAGGCAAGCCCCCCCCCGGTCTGTTCCTCCTTTCAGGCATTTAAGTCTCCTATGTGGCCTCTTGTTTTGCCAAATAAATTGCCAGAAGCCTCTCTCCATCTTTCTGATAGCTTCCTTGGTAGGCCAGACAGGAAGCATTTGAATAGTAGCACAGAGCACACTAACCAAAACATTTATCTTTGTCAAATTAAAGTGCCCAAACTAGGAAATGGGCAATGCTCTCCATTTCTCTAAATCTGCTAACACCCTTTGGAACAGTGGTTTGTAATTCAAGGCATATTGGCCTCCCAAATCCTGCCGTACCCTAATGTCTAGATAGGTGAATGCTGTGTCCACTCTTTTGAACCCCAGTCCGGTGTGTGACCTCAGGCCTGTCCTCCCCACAGCCACAATAGCTCTGACTTGGAACAAGTTAAGCCTATATCCTGAAAAGCCAGCAAACTCCACCATTACTCCAAAAAGGGCAACAACTACATTTTGGGGGTCTGTAATAAACAGTAGCAAGCCATCCACATACACTTGTATCCCCTTGATCTTCTCATTCTCCCTGATCTTAATTGCCAGTAGCCAATAGCACTGCAGTCACTAAGACATGCGCTCTCAGATCTTTGGATATCAGAGACACTAGACTGATGTATGTCTCCCCCAGCCCAAATCTCTCCAGCACTTCAAACAGGTACTCTTTTTCTATGCAGTCAAAAGTTTTCTTGGTGTCCATGGACAGCACCAGGGCTTGTCCAGTTTGCCAAGATCCCCAATGCAAAACATTTAAAAGCCTTCACATATTATGGCATGAGAGCCTGCCTCTGATGAAACCAGTCTGGTCTGCACATACCAGCCTAGGAAGCAATCTCTCCAGGTTATAAGCCAGGACTTTGGCTAAGAGCTTGAGGTTTCAGTTGACCACAGAAATGGGCCGGTAGGACACACGCTGAATTGGGTTCTTACCTGGCTTCAGTATGATACAGATTGTTGCCTTATAGCACAAGGCAGGGAGTGCCCCCCCCATTAGCTTCCTCTATCATATCCACTAATGGCCTCAGCAGCTCATCTCCTAGTACATGGTAATACTCTGCCACTAGCCCATATGGGCCTCTTACTTTTCCCTTCCTCAGGGACACTATTGCTCCTCATAGCTCCTTCTCCTTAGTGACCTTAGCCCCCAGGACCTCCAACTGCTCTACACTCAGAGTCAGGATCTGTAGTTCATCCATGAACTCCTTAGCTTCTGGCAGCCTCCCTTCACACTCAGATGATACAGCTTATGGTAGAAGGCCTGGAACCACCCCCTGATATATTCTCCCTTATTCACTAATGTCCTTGAAGGCTCCCATAATGTTGGCACTATCACTGATGTCCTCCTAGCCCATACTAGTCTAGCCAGCATTCCCCCCAGTTTGTTACTCCACTCAAGTATATGCTGCCTCACATGAAAAAGGGATGTCCTTGCTTCCCCACTAAGGAGCAAATTTAAGGCCTCCCTGGCTGCCCTCAGTTCCCCCAATACCCTTTCCAATTTATCCTCCACTGCTTTCTTCTCCAATTCTCTCAGTGCTCCTTCCAACTCTTTCTGTCTTTCCCTCTCATTCCTCTTCAGACTCACCACATAGCTGGTCACCACTCCTCTTGTGAAGGCCTTCCTTGCCTCCCAAAATACAGTCATAGATGGAGCCAAATTCAAATTGGTATGTACATAGAGACCTCACTGCTCCTTCAAGTACATCTGGAATTCTTCCTTTGCAAACAAATAAGTAGGGATTCTCCAGCCCCCCCTTGCCTTTCTCTCTCCCTCCCTACTTCCATGTTTAGTATGACCATGGCATGGTCAGAAATATGGGACTGTGCAACACCTCTTTAACTATCCCATATTGCTCTTGTGTGACATGTATGTAGTCCAGCCTGGGCCATGTTCCATGAGGGTTTGAAAATAATGTAAATCCTTTCACTCCTGGGTTGGAAGTTCACCATGCATCCAGCATCTCTGGATCCACCACTCCTTGTTGCCATGTGCTCACTCCTCTTCATGCTGGCCTACATTCTCTGAACGGTCCAGGCTGGGCTCCATAATCAAGCTGAAGTCCCCACCCAGCACTAGATTGCTGATTTGTTCTGCTTTCAGGGTATCCAGTAATTTGAGGTAGAATTCAGGGTCGAATACCATGGGGGCATAAATGCTGCCATATGGAACCTCCTGGCCATGTAGTATGCCTTGTATAAAAATGTATTTGCCTTCCCTGGGACCAGTGACCACCCTGTTGACCTGTATGGGAAATGTCTTATGTACTAAAATCACCATCCCTCTGTTATACAAGTTGTAGGGAGCAGGATAACACTCACACACTCAATCCCCCCCTCCAACTTCTTGTGCCCTTCCCCTGTGAGGTACATCTCCTGTAGTAGTGATATTTGTGCCACGCTTCTTTTCAAAGCAGTGAGCACTTTCTTTCATTTAACTGGTGAGGAGAAACCTTGCATATTGCAGGAAATTATCATAGCTTCTGACACCATCATCCTGTGCTATGTAGTGCAGTGGCAAGAGCTGCCCCCTCTCTCTGCTCTTGGTTGTTCTCATGCTCCAACATTTGCATTCCTATTTCTACTGTGAATCTGACTGGTTAGAATGACTTAGAAATATTTAAACATGAAGGATTGTAGCCCCCTACAACTGGCAGGAGTCAACAGTTAAAACAAACTCAAACATATATTAACTCACCCTTCCTCTGGTATATTGTCTCACACTCTACATGCAGTTGAACTCCTGCTGTGTCCACCCCCCAACTCCTCTCCTCCACCCTCCAATACAAACTTAGTTATACGTTTTCTATGTTACAGAACTGCTGCATAACTTTGATATTCATGGCGATACTCCCCCCTCCATTCTCAGTTTCTGGCTCCAAAAAGGAGCCTCAAATCTAACTTTATAGAATCAAAATAGCCTTTGCTGCTGTTCATTCACAGAGCATGCTTAACAATAAATCTCCCCTTGTGTGCAATGCTCGGGTCAGCCCCCTGGCCCCCAACTCAGCTTAAACAGAGGGGAGCCTGGAGACTGCTAGGCTCCAGCTATCTTTCTTCACAGCCACAGAACCCCCACCATCACCACCAGGCCCCCCTCCCAGTCACAGTCCTACAGAGTCCTGCTTCATCAGGGGGAAAAACAAGACTACCCCTCACGGATCCTCTTTGGGTTGAACTCCTAATAACAGGACCCTTGAAGGGCAGGCCAGGCCACAGAAGCCAAACTCTGACCCCCCCACCATGAATCCCAGAAGGAAACACATTCTTAGTGTGATGAGCACTCTCCCCCTACTCTCTGCTGCCTGGTATTCTAATGTTCCAGGACCCCCTACAGTTTAGGCTGTGCATCTTCTTGGAGGCAGACTATATTGCTGCCCTATTGGCACCATTTCTTCCTCCGCTCTTCATTCCCTGCCTCCTCATGTCGCACAGCTTGGGAGAAAATCTCCCTTACCAGCACAAGTCTTGGGGTCCTTGGAAATACCCCCCATAATATAATAACCTATTGACCCACTTGTTCAGTACTTACAGTTTCCAATAGGACCAGGGGACTGTTCAAAAAGAAGAATGCCATGTGGTCGCAGAGGGAGGAAACCAGATGAATCCATGGCCCACTCACTCAGGTGGCAGATTCAAAAATCATTAAGCAGAAAAAAAAAGTTCAGGATTTGGCTCCAAATTCTTCAGCTCCATCCTCAGCCATAGTTCTTATTTTTTTAGCTCCTCCAGGAATGCTCTTGCCTTATCTGCCTCCCAAAAAGAAATGTTGCTCCCTCATGCCTGATCTGAACAGTTCCTGGGTACAAAAAGGCAAAGCCAATCTTCTGAGCCCTCGGCTCATCCACTATTTCTGTGAAAGGGCTTCTCTTCTTTTGCTGATGAAAAGAAAAGTCCTGATGTAAAAATAACTTGGCCTCTTTATATACTATGTCTTGTTTCTTCCTGAAGGCTGCCAGGAGCTCCTGCTGGTAACTGAAGCTGTGCGTCCTAAATATGATCTGCCTTGGTGGGGCCTTGTTTCGCGATTTAGGTCCAAGGGCCCTATGAGCCCATTCAATTTTGATTTTCCTTCCCTTCACTGTCATCTCCTCATCTCCAGCAGATGACTGAGTGTGATTTGCCATGAAAAGACAAGGTTCGCTAAATGGAGGTCTATCTTACTGAGAAGAATGCAAAACATCTCTCTATTTTCATCTGCTTCTGAAAGTAAGTTGTCACTAACTCATGTCGGAGTTTTTTTTTGTTGTTGTATTTTTGTTTTGCTACTCTTCGAGAAGACGTTTTTTTGTTTATTTGAACATATGGTAAATTGTGATGTAATTTTTACATTTTTTTATGTGTACAAGTGTGAGCACAAAACTGTGTGCAGAACAAGTGCAAGGGAAAGCAGGAGTTTTTAATTAATTCATGGGGAGTGTGTCTTGATAATCCACAACTTAGAATTCTCATCCTAGTGGTGGAAGTGGGGGCCTGGGGCAACCCAATTGCAGGAATGAAATTAAAAGGACTGCCTCTATGTCAGCTTTTGAAAAAGCACTATGCATGAAACGCTTTAGGCGGGACAATGCCGTGAGAGAGGGAAGGGTCTGCTGCACCTGTGTGGCACCTGATATCCTGCTGCTACCTCATGGTACCAGAAGTTGCTATAAGCTCTGTAGTACTTGCACTAATTTTGCATGAAATGCACCAATAATGGCATCATTTGAAAGTGATTTTGCTTCTACTCCCATCATTGTGACTTAGCAATAGTCCTTCCGTTGGTGTTGCCCACCATACCCTCTCTGCATCTTGTGTTCAATGTTCTCCCCTAAAAGTATAACAATATGACTACATTAAGTGTAAAAATGCAACATATAATGAGGCCCCAAGTCTGCATACCCCAACCAGGTATGTTAAATTCTACATCAGAGGTGATGGGTTCCTCCAGGGAATGTTTTCAATTTCCAGTACTGGTTCAACTGTGAATTATTACACTTGAATTATATTATTGATCATATACTTTGAAACTGCACTCTAGTTGGTGACTGTTGACATTGCCATACATTGCAAATAGAATCAACTTCTCTTATGATTCCACACACCACTAAAACATCCAGTATCTCTTGTATGAACTGATAAGATGCAAGCTGCATTCTGTACTGCCATAAACTAATTAAACAATAAGGTATGACAAGAGGTTCTATTCATGTTCCAGTGAATCACGTCCTGGGAAGGTGATGTGGCCTAATTCACGCATGCAGTTCCGGCACGGGTAACCAACTATTGGTCTCATAGAAAACAGTCAGTATCTGTCAATGGTAAAAAAAAACATTTCCCTTGCAAATGATTAAGGGAGTGCCCCATGGCTCACTCCCAGGTCCTTGTTTTTTCTCACTTCTTCTTAATGATTTTATGAGATGTTTAAAGGGAATACAGTGTCTTCTGTTTGCAGATGCTACTACTGAATTAAGTATTGTTCAGGCAATATTACCAAAGAAGTAGGGATGATACTGCAGAAGGCGTTTCATTCCACCTAAGAGTATTTGTACTGGATGACAAAAAAGCACAAAACATACTATAAGGGATGGAGGGTAGGCTGAGGAAGATTAGTGGTTAATCATTTTAAGGATTTATTGTAAAAGATGGGTACCCATCTGTTTTTTTCCACAGACATAGAGTTTCACTGTCACATGAAGCTCTGTTATAAATGAGCACAATGATCATGCCTCTAATTGATTACATTTGCCTGGTTTATGGTGGGGCAATTTCTTAGAATTGGAGCCCCTGAGCTTGCTCACCCAATCGCACAGCTAATTAACAGATCCTTTCTTACCCAATCTATCCCCAACAAGTGGAAAACTGCAGTTGTTGTCCCTGTTCATTAAAACGGTGAGGTAAACCTTTTTGGGAACTACCAACCCATATCCATTCTTTGTCCTATCACCAAGATACAGGAAAGAATTATAAACAACCAACTCTACTCTTTTCTTGAGCAAAACAATACCCTCACTAAACACCAGCATGGCTTTCAGAAATTGCATGGGACTGAATCCGCCCTTCTGAAGGCTACCTCAGATTCATACCAGGCCATGGATCTTGGACGTACCACAGATGCCATCTTTATTGACCTCATGAAGGCTTTTGATCTAGTAAATCACGCTCTCCCTCTCACTAAGCTCCAATGTCTCGGCCTTGATTCCACCTCTTTGACCTTGTTCTCTGATTCCCTATCTGGTAGATCCCAGTGTGTTAAATGGTCCGGTGTTTACTCCTCATCTCCCATCACAGATGTGGTTCCCCAAGGATCAATCCTTGGGCCCCTCCTTTTCTCTGCCTTCATTAATGAGCTGCCTAAGAACTGTGGAGGGGCCTCGGTCCAGCTTTATGCAGACGATGCCATTCTCTATCGATCTAACACCAATATCTCCTCTATTATGTCTGCCCTTCAGTATGATTTCCAGCAGCTGGAATCATGGTTCAAGGAGAATCTGTTGGTCCTAAATTCTAAGAAAACTAAAACAATGCTATTCCGTCACACCTTCTTCGATGTAACATTACAGCCCCCCCACTCCGGTAATCCACACCTCCTCCAGTAGGCCACTAGAAGAAGTGATCTTCTTCAAATACCTGGGCCTGACTGAGGATGTACACCTTGTCCTTTGAACCACACACAACAAACATCATCAAAGTAACTAATCAAAAACTTGGCTTATTATACCGCGTTGCCCCCATCTCTCACCCCATGCTCAAAAGACCATTTCCTCAACTACGCTTCTTCCTGGTCTCTTCTATGCAGCACCTATCACTCACTCAGCCAGGACCCCTATCCAGGCCAAACTTAAGCAAGCCTTTCACAGAGTTGCCCATTTTGCTGCACACTCCTGCTCTCGGGCTCACCACTGTGATGTTCTCCACATCCTAAGTTGGCCATCCTTTGAGGTTAAAATGGATTTCCCTGTACTATGTACTGTCTTTAAACTAATCCACCTTCCCTCCCCTCTCATCCTCTTGAATCTTCTCTCACTGAAACCATTCTCCAGGACACTTAGATTCTCTCTTCTCCCCATATTAGATATTCCCAAACCCCACCTAGCTATAGGTCACAGAGTCTTCCATGTTGCTGTACCTCAAAAATGGAACAAGTTCCCACATATATTACTTTCTTGTACTACTCTCCCTCACTTTAAGAGACTCTACAAGGAAATCTTCTTTCCTCCTCCTACTTGCAGCTGTCACTAATCATAACCCCCCCACCTTACTGTTCTTCTCTCTGTCTCTCACACCACTATCTTCTCCACCCCAACCCCCCACCCCTGACCCTATTCCATCCAAGCTGAGTTCTATACTATTTATACTACACGAGTAGACTGAAACTACTCCACCAGTATGAATTTATTGCATATGTATTTATTTGATTTGTACTTATCTTTTGCTTATTGCCTACTGTTTATCTACTTATTTATAGTCATTGCCTTATATGCTAACACTTAAGACATCTGCGCTCACACCCTTTTTTTACTTGTTCTTGTATATTGTACTATATGGTGTCTGTGCACACTTACCTGTTGTCCCACTTGTTACCACTTCCCTGGGTCACCCCTGAAAAGGGACCATCTCTCAGTGGGCCCACCTGGTTACCAAAATTCAAATAAATAAATAAATAAATAAGGAAATACTTCTGCTTATTATGTAAAAAAAACTGGGCCCCATGGTTAATAGAATGGCTAGGTCAATTTTTGATGCTCCCCAATTTTCACATCTCCATGTGCCTTAACCGGCTCCATCTAACTGACCATAGGCAACTGCATGTACCAGCACCAATGCATAAATGTAGTAAAAAGAAAGTTATATTACAGAGTTATTAGACAAGATGTTATGTAGACCAGGTATACAATCTGCCAAGGGGTTGGAGTACCAGATTTCTCAAGTAAAAAGTGAAAGAAGCCAGCATGTTTTTTCATACAATGGTGTTCAAGTCTGGAATAATGCTCCTGTTAGATTTTGACCTTGTGTTGACCTCTCCTATTCCCCTGAGTTGAATAAAATGTTGTTTTTAGGGAAGGGCAAGCCTCCCTCTCTCATGATCAAAGCCACAGATCAAGTAGGGTATTTGGATTTTGTAGCAGGTAGAAAAAATGGGCAGACTAGCTGGGTCTGGTGGTCCTTAACTGCCATCAAATTCTATGTATTTATGTTGTAATAGTGGTGTAACATGAGCAATAGGATAATCTATTACTTTTAAAACTATATTTTTACTATATATTCCAATATTATTTTGTAACTATTTGCTGGAATTGTAATATTGTTCTTACATGGATTGCCATTGAAAATGATATTTGGCTCAATTGGCTCTGTCATCATCCCATTTATGATTTTTAAATAAACAGATTATTGTGATTATTTTTGTAGTGGGGTGCAATGTTTTGTTTCTTACCACTAGATGCCATCTCTTCATACTATCAATAGCCCTTATAAAGTTATTTGCAATTTTGTAAAGTGCCTTTGAATATTTCTAAAGATGTTCTGTTAAAGAAATGATCTTTTTATCTAAATAAAAACAATTAATATTAGTTTTGTGCAAAACAAATATCAGGCAGTCTTAACTTATTAGTGTCAACTCCTATTTTTAAACTAAATTCAATGTGCATGCATCAATCATAAAAAATGAATTAACACAAAACATTTCCAAAATGTAATATAATTACTGTTTCTGTAATCAGTATTATACAAAATGAGCCCCACGTTATATCATAACATAAGGCAGGCACCTTCAACCACAATTCTAAACTTTTTGTTGAAATAATGAACATTGATACAATATCAGAGTGATAATTAAATATACTGTTCTGTACATCCTGAGCTAATTAGACTACTCCAAGTCCAAATATATTGTTATATCTTGCCCACCACTCTTGGTCTTTAGTTGTAGATTTTTTTTCTGGAATATTTTAAATATGGCTGTGCATCTTCTACATAAAGACATAAAAATCTATTCTGTTTCCATTTTATTTGTAACATTGTTCTAACAGAATTGTACATTGGAGTGCATTTGCTGAAAACCTCTTAATAAAAGTGAATTATAAAAAAAGAAATAATGAACTGACATAAAATATCTCAAAGTTTTATCAAATATTTGCCCCCTATAACTACTCCACCAAGGTTCCAAATGGCCATCACATGCTTCACCAAGAAACTGTACCAACACATGTTATTGATGACTATAAAAACACTGTGAGAAAAAGCTACTCCATACAAAAATGTAGCTATATATACAATACGTACAAGTGGAAAACAAGAGCCTACAGTCTATACAAATGTAGTGAACAGTAGGCAAAAACTAACAAGAAACAAGAAATGGGTTAAAACGCTCATCAGTAATATTGTTTTAAAGATGCTTCCTGACTTCATAAAACTTCTTTTAAAAATATGTACTGTTTTTATGCATATTCATTGAAGTGGTGAATATCTTTGGCCTCTCCTCTTAATAAACTAAAAGGAAATAAATGCATTTTCTATTACAGAATAAGTAATACTTCATTCATTTGTTTGGTTTCTGAATCTCTCTCCATACCACACACATGCTATAGATTATAAAGCCTCAAACCAAGCACTGAGCATCAAGAGCAAGGCCACTGAATGACTAAGGTAATAACATTCCATTTTAAAGACTTAAAATTCTGGGAACTGCACTGGTGATTGTTAATCTGAGTTCCAGATTTTACTAGGATTCTACTATCATTCTTTTATATGTGTATAAGCAATCAGAATAAAAGAAGACGTAATTTACAGAGCATTAAATGAAGCAAACTGAAAATAGGACAGGAAGCAATTATAAGAAAAATACAAGGGGGACCTAATGAGCAGCTAAGCAGCAGGATATATTTCCTTGGAGCTCCGTCCCACTAAGACTTTAAATATTAAAATCTTATAGCAAGTACACACAGATTTAACCCAAGTAAGTGCTATATGCCCAGAATCTACTATGGAGGAGCATTTGATTACTCCCTTGGCCAAACTGCCATAGCAAGTTGCAAAATCTAACAAGAAAGGAGCTCTGCTTGAGGTCTTTGCTCCTGCCAGTGTGGGCCCGATCTCTCTCTCTCTCTCTCTCTCGGCTGTGGAATTGGGTGTGCTCGGGCAGCTCATCATGGAGCAGATTTTGGAGGGTTTTAAGCCAAAATTAATATAAGCTGGAGGAGAAATTTGCTGAAATCTCTGTGCAATGCGCTTCACAGATCCAATGCCTGGCAGAGGTCAAACAAAGGTTCTCTGACCTGAAGGACTCCATGAGGCTGTTACCAGAAAAAATGGCACAGTTAGAGTGGGAAATGGAACCTCCAGGAGCTCCTCGATTATCAGGAAAACTATCATCTGCGGAGTAACCTGCAGCTGTGAGGGCTCCCAAAGGGCAAGGAAGGAGCGAATGTCTTGGAATTATGTGCAGTTACTCTACCAAAGCTACTGGGACTAAACGTCAAAGATGTAAGACGCAAGATACAATGGGCACATAGGGCCTTGGCGCCATGGCCTCCAGCAGACTAACTGCTGTGGCAAATAATTTTCTACCTTCATCATTTTGGAGACAGCCAGGTCCTGATGGTGGCTTACTGTAAAATTAAGGAGCTGAAGTACAAGGGGGCTCAGCTATTCTTGCACCAGGATTTCTCCTGCAGGCTGCAGAAGTGGTGCAAGCAGTTTAACCCGATACTAGATATGCTGTGGGACTGGAACATTGATTTTTCCTTCACATACCCAGCTGTCATCAAGATTAGATGGGACGGTGCCACTTTTATGTTTTGGAAGGTGGAAAAGGTCTGTATCTTGATATCTGAATGGGGCAAGAAGAGTGGCTGAAGGCCTGGACTGAGGCATTGCACGTCTTGGGACTTGCTGTTAATCTTTGTTGTTTTTCGACTGCTGGTTTTGCCGTACACTGTGGTGGATTTCCTGTGTTTTATCAGCTCAGTGATGAGGATTGTAAGTCTACTGCTACATTGGATTCGAGCTCCACTATCGATCTGGAATAATGGAACTCTTATTGTCTGGCTCGAGACCTCAGGGCATGTTTTTCTGTCCATATGTTTGTAGAGGCCAGATCCGGTAACTGCATGATGATTTCAGTGGGCCCACAAGGTTAGGGATACTCCCCTCACAAACCCTGGCTCTGCACTGAGCAGTCTGGCTGACTGGGTGTGGGAGGGGCGGCTTGGACTCTACACTCCTCGGGACGACAATAAACATATGTTTTGTTCAGGCTGCCATATATAATGTTGGAGGGGATGTCACTGCCCCAGCAGGGAAGAGAGTCAATGTTGCCCTGAACCAACTGGATCATAGGTGGAGTGGTGCCATGGAGAGATGACCCTTCAGTCTTGGCTGGATTATTACAGGTAGGGGGGGTGCTGGGTGCTGGGGGGATGTGGGACTGCAGGTGAAGATGAAATATGGCACAGTCTCTCTCTCCCAACTCCTATCCTTGGCCCCAGGAATTTGTTCAGCAAGTTTGGACTGTTCTGGACTGTTAAGTAAACTGGGGTCTGTGTATCAGCCTCATATATGATTGAGGGAGATAATGCAGGGGAGCGGGGGAGGGGGTTCTGTGAGGAGCAGGAGGAGGGGATTACAACATACACAAGGCAGGATAAGGGCTCATAGGGAGGTTGTCTTGAAGAGGGCGGGACCAGGCGGGAGGGGAGAATATGCCTCACTCGGGAGAAAATACCTCACTCACAGCTGGTGGGGGTGCATCCATGTTGGTGTTATGGGGGCCCAAATAGTTGAAGAGAGAGGGCAGTTATGCTGATGTGCTGATGGCACCTTTTTTGGGGCTGATTTAAAATATGGGCAATTTGGAACTATAGGATTTAATTTAGGTTCTTAACCTATGGAATGGAGGGGGGTTCAGTGCACAGTGGGGGTGGTGCTGCTTATTTCCTGCCACTAGGCACAAGAGGAAGGGTGGTCATTTTTGCTTCACCCTAACTTTATCAAGTATTCTAACAATACAGTGTTTGGGTTGACATGTCTGACTGTACTGAGGTCATTTATTTTGCTTGTTGGTTAGTTTTACTGTTGTTTGTTAATGAGTTACTGTTGAATGTTCTTCTCATTCTACATGTAACAGTGGTTAGACAGTCTGTGACATGTGAGGTCTGGTTTATGGGTCCCCAATGGAATAAGAGGGAGCACTTGACAAGCTTTTATTCTGAATATGAATACAGGATCTAAAGCAACTATCATATCATGGAAAATAAGGGGGGGTTCAACTCTCCCATTAAATGAAAAAAAAATCTTGGATGCTGTACAGTGTCAGCTAGCATACATGGCATTGTTGCAGGAAACTCACTTTACAGTTTCTGAAAATGTCAAACTTGTGGATGGATGGGTGGAGTCCTACTACACTGCCTTAAATTCATCACATAAATGGGGGGGGGGGTGCAGTCCTTCTCCACAGACACTTTCCCCTAACAGTACAGAAAACTGCAATAGATCCAGTTTGGGGTAGATATGTATTTGTGGTAGGAAAGCGGTATGGGGGAGTGGATGACTTATGGTGGTTCCATGTCTGCTATTATGGCGAATGTATGTTGCTGAAAAGCAAATCGGTGATATACACTTCAAGGTGGCTCGACATCCAGATTTTAAAAAAGTGGTTTTGTGCGGGGTGGGAGACTTTGTCCCCCCCACACACACCCCTGAATTAAGATTCTCAACTCCGGGGAGGGGTGCATGTCGGGAAGGGGGCAAAATCCAGATTTCAGCAAAATTTTAAGTCCTGCACCTTGTGGCTGTGGCAAAATGTACTCTTTCCCGGTCCCAAACCCAGTAGATGCTGTGCCAGAGCTAGCCACCCACACCACCACACCACATGGCTAGCTTGGCGGCAGCAGGTACACCAGTCCCCTAAAACCCTTCCCTGTCCTTCCCCTTCCCCTCGCTCTTCCCCCCTTCCATTCGCCCTTCCCCACGGTCACTATCCCATACCCTCACTATTGTGCAGGGTAGCCCAGAATAACAGTGCCCAAAATGAGTTGCTATTTTTGTAGTCACTCATTTTGGGTCGCTATTATCACTGGATACCCTTACGGTTGTATATATGCCCCAGCAAATTTCGATGCAGCCTTCTGTCAACAGATTTTAGACATTATTCATCAAGAGCAATTTCCAAATGTTATTCTTGGGGAGACCGCAACTGCATTATGGACCCATGGTTAGAATGCTCAGGAGGGAGGGAAAGGCATGCAAATGCCATGGAAGGGTGGCAACTGGGGATGTTGGATCTGAACCTGATCAATAGCTGGAGGGTGGCCACCCACAAGGCTAAAGAATATACTTTTTTCTCCAATCCACACAAATCCAGTTCCAGAATGGACTATATATATTCCCAGAAACTGTTATCATAGAATGATAGGTATGTGTCACAGTCCTATACATGTATCAGATCATGACCCTCATAAAAAATAGTAAAACAAAAATTGTGGAAGAAAAATAATTACATAAAAATTAGATTTTGCAGTAAAAATGAAAGTATTCACTTATGGTTTCTGCCACAGTTTGGAGCTGCTGTGAGCCAGTCTAGAAAGATTATCTAACTGCACACATTTACAATCAGTTTTTTTATTAATAAAATGGATAGTGTAGCATAAGTAAAGTTTTGTTGTTGATAAGAATTTTTCAGTACAGTGGCTTTTCATATGCATTTTTCCCATTAAAGGGAGAGATAAAGAGAGTGGTGCAACAGTTTTAGTGAGAGACAGGGAGTGAGAACAGTGAAACCAAGTCACAGTTTGAAAGAGACAGAGTCAGTGTCAGTGTCACAGCTCTAGCTGCATCTTTTTCTAAGACATCGGCAGCCTCAGTCCAAGTTACCGATCTGAAATTTGTGACTGTGAGGTTTTTACAATTAAAGAAATGTTGTTTCAGAAGGAGATCAAGTAGTTGGGGGGGGATGTGTCCTTTAGCCACTGCCAGGCCTTGTTACAGCATTTTACTGGGTGGTAGACTGGAAGAGTGAAAGCGAGCTCAAATGCATCCATTTGCTGTGTGACATGTTCTGTAAGACAGAAGCCCTGGAGACAAGCAGGAAGGGTTCTGGACTAAAGTGCAACACAGAAGGTGCCATTTATAGGTGTAGTCACTCCCTTATGATAGGAACACTGAGAACGACTACCGGGGTGGGGATGGAGTGATAGTAGGAGGAATAGAGGACTGTCTTTTAAAGTCTGAAGATATAGAAATAAATAGTTGTGATGGTGTTTAAACTTTTATTTATTTAATTACATGTTTTTGTGATAAGAAGTGTGTGTGTGTGTGGAGTTGTTGAAATTAGGTGAGATATTAGTTTCAAGTTAGAGCAAGTACCGTACGGATGTTTTACTTTTGGTTTACTTTAGCAATATGCCTGCCAGAAACTTAAAAAAAATTCTGGGAGGCAAATATATTTAAGTGCGCTGGGTCCTGGTTGCTGGGGGGTTCAGACCCAGTGGTTGTAAGGCACTGGGTTCCAAACCCTCTCTAACAATCAGGATGCAGCAAATTCCTTACCTATTTTATAAGAACTGACTATCATCTGGGTATAGTAAACTAATTTGCTCACTCTAGCAGCAAAGAATGATCCACTTTTAGTATTTTCATTAACTTCAAATAATAGTAATTTTAGGATTTATACTGGTTTTGAAATTACAATATAAGTTTAGGCAAGCATGAAAACTGTATTTAACACAAATCAAGCACTGAGTATTGGCTCATTCATCATCATCAATTTACTGGAAGGCAGTTTGAGAGAAACTCTTGTTTACAATTGTGTCCGTACATAAAAAGTACTTACAAGAACAACACAATATGGACAATTCAAAAACAGATAATGTAGCAAACATATCCCATAATAATATTCCTAGTTAAAAAATAACATTTTGCTAACAAATGCTTATATTCAACCACAATAGTCACATTGCTTCCGAAGAGACCTTACGATAAGAGATTTGAATTGTGAAATAGGGCTTAGGGCATACATTTTTAACCTTTTCTTAAGTTCTTCCCATGTTTGTGATACAGAACTAGACAAAATATGACCACAAGTTTTTGTACGAATTCTGGAGGTAGTAAACCTTGGTAACATACATGATCTTAAATTATAATTATGCATCTGCTTAACACATAGTGAGTTCATGAAGAAATATTAAAATTTACCTAAGACAAAATGATATACAAATACCAATATTGTTGTCTCCTTCTTGTTAATGAATACCATCCCACATAAGAATAAAGGTGGCAATGGTAAGTGTTCCATGGCAAACCAGAGATAAATCTTAATGCACTATGGTAAAAAGGGTGGAGAACATCTAACACTGAATTGGTAGTATTTCTATATATATACAGTCTCCATAGTCAATGATAGAGATAAATAAAAAATTAACTAATAATTTTCTTAGAGGCAAACTAAAATGAGATTTTTTTTTAAAGAAATCTAGTAACTGTTTTAACTTAGATGAAATACTAGCGATGTGAGGTTTAAATGTATGTTGGGCATCCAAAATAATTCCCAAGCTCATCATAAACTAAAATGTTTCTCTTTAAACAGGTTTAATTACAACCAAGAACCATTCATGACTGTGGAAAATGAAGATTCAGAGGAACACAGCACAAAGTAAGCCTAATGGATAAGCACTGTATTTTAAACTACATGTGCTGCTGTGAAAGATATTCTAAATAGGTAAGCTAATACACAGTAAAACATTTCTGATCTACTACAGATATAAACTTGCAGAAACATAGACAATGACAGCAGAAAAAGACACGCAGTCCATCCAGTCTGCCCATGGTTCCCTATCTAACTCCGGGACCTAATGTCCATCCAGGGTCATAGCACTCTCCATCCCCTGCCCCCCCGAGTCTGAAGCATGTTTGATGGGTAGTGTTTCTTAATAATTGGCCTAATTGGTCTAGCCACTATTCAGTATAAAAACAGTTAGACATACATATTATATATAAATTATGCAATACCAATCTAAACTGTACATTGTATGTTGTTAACCATTATAAGTTTTTCTTCTTTTTTTAAGACAGTTTTATTTCAGATTTTGTTACAGCACCTACGAAAAATCACCAAACCTAGTTAATGCATTTACTGAGCAAGAGCCTAGAAACTAGTAATAATATCAATTTTCATAGACAATTTACTTTAATAATCACCTAGACAAATTGCTCTTGGTTTGGCATACCAACTACAAAACAAAGGAAGCTTTGTTTGATAGCATTTATCATCACCTGATCCACAATCACAGTGCTTTTAAGGTTTAAATCTAGCATTGTTGACACTATCAAAGATCCAAAATCTGAACTGTGTAATGATTTTCTGAATTCTGGAGACTTGATTCAAATAAGATCATTTTCAAGCTAGCCATGGACACGATAGGTTGGTATGCACTAAGGCTATATTATTATCTTCTGATGCTTTTGCAGGCAAAGCCAGTGAATGCAAGAAGGGGTTCCTAGAGGGAAAAGTGAAATGTCTGTAGTGTGATTAAGGGCATAAGATGAATGACAAGTAAGTTGCAAACTACACCATTTCTAACTAAATAATGTATATCATTACCAAAATTCAGAAAAAGTAAAAACAAATTAACATTTTTATAAACCGTCAAGTAATTTTATGTATCAGTGCAATAAAATAGAAGTGCTATGGTTTTAGATAGTATCAATAACTACAGAATAGTGCCGACACATAAAAATTGTATCTACAAGATTGATTCTTAACAACCTGACTCCAAGTTCTCAATAAAAAAAGTTTCTAGCCTTATTGGTTTTCAGGTCAGAACTTTCAAAAGATAATTTCTTTAAAATGGGATAACTTTAGAACTATTAGGCTGAAACTATTTTTTTTAATGAAAACATGGAGTCAGCTAAGTTGGCACACTGATATATGATGTTTCTAAATATGTAAAAACAGAACAATTCAAGTTTAAATCCTATTATTTTAGTTGCACACACACACACACACACACACACACACACACACACACGTACACATAGGAAGACTCCACCCCGATTTGCTTTAAGGGTGGCATTGGGGTTTTAGGGTTGGAAACCCTAAAGCCACATTTCCCTACTTTTGTTATTTTAGCCTGAACCCTAAATATTGCATTAACACAGGTTTTTGCAAAGAATGACTTACTTTTTGAGATAGTATAATGGTATCCTTATTTTCATGTGGGAGTGCAGGGCTGCTCCCATGCATCTGAACTTTTTGAGATAGTGTAATCATATCCTTAGTTGTCTGATGGAGTGCAGGGCCCTCTCCCTCGACTACTCCCATTCCCCCATAGAGGAGTATATGTATGTTTATAGGGAAGCAGAGGGCCCTCCGAGCCCTGCACTTCCATTTGTAAGAGAACAGTAATCAAATTGCCAACATAACCTTTCTGTTATCCCATCTCATCATCTAGACAGTTAAAAAATGTCAAATACCCACCAAAACATCATTCTGCACCACTGCAGCATAATTCTGTGGCAGTGGCACAAGAAGACATTTTGGGGAAGATTGGAAATAATGACAGCTGTTACATTCATGAGGTGGTGTAAAGAAATGGCTATGTTGATAATATGGGGCTAAAATATTGAAAATTAGGAATGTTATGAGTTAATGTAGTGAAATGTCAAAAGATGCGCACAAGTTGGTCAGTTTAGCATATTTTGACCCAAAATTTTCAATATACCCTTCTTATAACCCCTCCTCATAAACAAGTATTGCAAAAATGTTGAAATCCTGCCTAAAATGTGATTTTACCAACCGACTGTGAAATTGTGTTTTGGGCAGGATTTGTGAAATTACATCCCCATTGTTCATGAGGTGGGGTCTCAAAAAGGGTATGTTGAAAAGTTGGTGTCAAAATATGCAAAAATGGCAAAGTTATGCACCAAAATTGAAACTCCCATTGAAATACATTGATATCTCATATGAAAAAATATATTTTTTCGTGAGACGTCATAAGAAACAGTATCTTTTTTCATATGATGCCCACATGAAAAAATAATTTCAATATTAAAAAAAACATTTTAAGGGCATCTCTCGAGCAGTGAAGTGCAGAATGCAGCTAAGGGGTCCCGATAAACAAGCTACATGTGTTGGTTCTTCCCCAGAATATCATTTTTGGGGGTTGAAGCAATATCCCATTGTGTTAGACAGAAAAGGAAGTGCAAAAGAAGAAGGAAACCACTTTGGTTCTCAAATACAGTAGCAGAAAAATTCAGAGCCAAAAGGCTGGTCTTCAGGAAATATAAGGGAACACAGCGGGATGAAGATAGGCAGGCATCCCAAACTGCCCTAAGGGAAGCAGGGAAGGCAGTAAGGCAGGCAAAGTCCCAAACTGAGGAAACACTAGCATGAACAGTAAAAGAAGGTGACAAGACTTTCTATAGATATATTAGTGAAAGGAGAAAGTCCAGAGGGGGTATTGCTAAGCTCAAAGGCGAAAAGGGGGCATGTGAGGAGAAGGACCCTGAAAAAGCATTTATCCTAAATAGATACTTTTGCTCAGTATTTACTGAAGAGAAGGTAGGGCAGAGCCCACAGCTCAGCACCATGGACACAGAGGGAAGGGAGGCGAACACTACTCCCTTCACAAAAGAAAGAGTCCTACAAGAGCTCGCTAAGCTCAGGGTGGACAAGGCAATGGGACCTGATGGCATACATCCCAGGGTACTTAAGGAGCTAAGGGTGGAACTAGCAGAGCCATTAGCAGAAATGTTTCGTGAGTCTCTGAGCACAAGAGAGGTCCCAGAAGACTGGAGAAGGGCTCATGTGATCCCGCTTCACAAGAGTGGTAGCAGAGAGGAGGCAGGGAACTACAGACCAGTCAGTCTTACCTCAGTAGTGGGCAAGACTATGGAGGTACTCCTTAAGGAAAGAATAGTGCAACACCTGGAATCCATAGGGGCACAGGATCCATGACAGCATGGGTTTACAAAAGGAAGGTCCTGTCAAACTAATCTCATACATTTCTTTGACTGGGTAACCAGAGTGATGGACCAAGGGGGAGGAGCAGTTGATGTCACCTACCTTGACTTCAGCAAAGCTTTCAACACTGTTCCACATAGAAGATTGATAAATAAGCTGGGTAGGCTCGGGATGGGTCAGAAGTTGGTCATCTGGGTGGCAAACTGGTTGACAGGCAGAAAACAGAGAGTGGTGGTAAATGGTATACAGTCAGAAGAGATGCAAGTCACAAGTGGGGTACCTCAGGGATCAGTCCTGGGGCCAGTCCTCTTCAATATCTTCATCAGTGACATTGCAGATGGACTAGAGGGTAAGGCTTGTCTGTTTGCAGATGACACCAAGATCTGCAACAGAGTAGATGATCCAGATGGGGTGGGCAGAATGAGAAGAGATCTGGATAAACTAGCAAAATGGTCAGAAGAGTGGCAACTGGGATTTAATGCAAAGAAGTGCAAGATCATGCACATAGGGAAGAGAAACCCTGAAGCCACCTATAGGCTGGGAGGGGAATTGCTGGCAGTCATAAAGGAAGAAAGAGACTTGGGCGTCATCATCACCGATGACCGGAGATCATCCAAGCAGACCTCTAAAGCAGTAGGTAAGGCTAGGGGGATGTTAGGGTGTATTAGTAGGGGTATCACAAGTCATAAGAGGGAGGTAATAATCCCTCTTTACAAGACACTGGTTAGGCCCAATCTGGAGTACTGCGTGCAGTACTGGAGGCCACACCTTCACAAGGGCATTAACCAAATTGAGGCAGTCCAGAGAAGGGCAACCAAAATGGTGCAGGGACTGCATCAGAAGATATATGAGGACAGATTAATGGAGCTCAGTATGTAGACCCTTGAGCAAAGGAGGGAGAGAGGTGATATGATCGAAACATTCAAACACCTTAAGGGCATTAACAAGGTGAAAGAGTCTAACATGTTTAAATGTAAGAAAAATAGCAGGACAAGAGGACACAGCATGAGACTAGAGGGAGGCCGATTAAGGGGTAATGTGAGGAAATTATTTTTCACAGAAAGAGTGGTGGATGCATGGAACGGCCTACCTCAGGAAGTGGTGGCTATAAATACAGTGCAGGGCTTCAAACAGGCATGGGATAGGCATAAGAGAGCAATACAGATGACTATGAATAGATAGGGCTACATTGACAGAGTTAGTACGGCGGCACATTTATAAGGTAGAAAAATAAATGGGCAGACTGGATGGGCCTTGCGGTCCTTATTTGCCGTCAACTTCTATGTTTCTATGGTTTCCAAATTTAAATTTCTCAGGCAAAACTGAAAACAAGATGGCGGCCATATGAAAAAGGATTTTCCTCAAATGAAAAAGGATAATGTCATATGAAAAAATAATTATTTTTTCATTTCATACAGCAATTTTTTGGTGCTTACTGAGCATGCTCAGAACCAAGTATTCAAAATTTGTAAATTAACTAACTTTGGAATGGATTAATATTTTTTCATCAAACACCCAAAAGGCACATTTGTGGGTCATCCTCCTCTACCCTGTAAATTTCAGACCAAAATTCCAAACTGTCTGGGCGGTAGATAAGTTAACAGAAAATCCATTCTAACCAATGGGAAAAAATTCTGAAAAATTCATTTTTTGCACTATCTGTATCTCAGACTCTGCACATCTGACCAGAACAAAACTTGGCACATCAAGAGATCTACTCCATGTGACTGTGCATGTAACATTTTATGCAAATCCATTGAATAGTTGCAAAGTTATTAAAGTACAAAGTTTGGGGTAGAATGTTGTGCCTGTACAACCCTAAATATAAAAGCACGACCGTGCTCCTATAATATGTGTGTGTATATATATCTATATATGTGTATTCTTTGCAAAAAAACAAACAAACATTAATGCACCAGTTAGTAACACAGCAAAAGTAGGAAAATTTGGTGTTAGGGTTTCCAACCCTAATGCCCCACCCCTACACCCTAAGCAGCAAAACAAAAACATTAGGGTTTTGGGTCAGTGGTGGAGCCTTCCTTGGGGGTTGTCAACTCTAATGCTCATCCCATTCCATGAGCAAACAATGTCAAACATGATATCCTTTCTTCATGCAGGGCCTTGTGGGCCCCGTCTGAAGATAAGTACAACAAATTGCATTGCCAACCTGTGGCAAGATACACTTCTCTGTCTTTGAAGAGCATATCTTTATGAGGCAGTGACTTGCCGCTGTACCTTGTGCTTCAGATTGGAGGCTACGGGCAGGGGGAGGGGTGAGTATTAGGGTTGACAACCCCCAAGAAAGACCCCACCACTGATTTGCCAAGACCCCGAAGACCCAAAACCACAATGATTTTTCCTTTTGCTGCATGGGGGTGTGTTAGGCTGGAAACCCCAACGCCTACATTTCCCTACTTCTATGGTGTTGGTTACCCTAACAGGTACATTAATGACGTTTTTTTTGCAAAACATTTCCTTTCTTCTTGAGATAGTGGAATTGTATCCTCATTCACGCAGCTCCCGTGAACAGATGCAGATGCCCTGTGTGAAGCGAAGACTCTATCCACTTACAGATGTGTAGGGCCCACAAATTGCAGGCCCTGCAGTTCAGTGCAATGACAGATGTGAAGAGTTCATGTGGCTTCCTGGTGGGCTGTGGAAGTGCAGGGCCCTGTGGTACCTGCACTTCTATATAGCCACAGCTATAGACACACAGGGCAAAGAGTGCATGTCAGTCAATGCCCAGGGCCCACTGCCACCCAAAGTGGGAGAGGTGCAGGGCCCTATGCCAAGAGGACACTTGTCTTCAATATGTGGTACCCATGCCCCTGTGGACAACCCAGCACCTTTCATTTGGTTGGTGCTGCATAACAGAACCATCCCCCCACCCTCACCCCATCCAGTTGGGTCACCCAGCTCACCCCCGAACTCAGCTCACCAGCACAGGATCACAAAACATACCCGTTGGGGTCAAGAGTGGCACTACACACAAAGTTTGTTAACAATTATACATTGTAGTTTTCAGTTTTGACCCCAAATTTTCAAGACACTCATTTTATGATTTACCTTATAAACACGACATGTATCATTTATAGTATATTGGCTGAAATGACATTTCACACCAGGGGCCAAACTCACAAAACTTTGCCTTGGTGCAAGCAGGGTTATACATGAGCAAACCAGGTTTTCCGCAGAGCTGATATTCACAAAAGCCCAATTTACATGCTCAAACTGGGTTTGCACCAGGGCAAAGTGTGGAGGGGGCCACAATTCAAATGAGAGAGAGGGGACCTGCATATCAGTGCAGTCCAATACATAAAGCATCTGCTCTGTGCAAGGGCCTTTTGTGGGGTCCCCTTATGTGGAGCAAATACCGCTGACCAAGACCTTGCTTTAATCCCCCACAACCTTAGTGGTTGGCGGAGGTACTGTGGTGCCACCCCCATGATCGCCACTCACCAGCCCAACATGCCAAGTACATATTCCCTGGTGCTAGTTGTCACCCACTCGTGCTCGCTGGCCACAGTTTAAATAAGAAATATTCCTGGTGCTAGTGGCCCCCAGCTGGTAATCTCAGATCGCTGGCCTGATGTGCTAAGTTCATATTCCCTTGTGCTAGTGGTCCCCCCCCCACGATCACCATTCTGATCACATATGCAGATACAAATTCCCTGGTGGTTAGCAGTCCCCCCCCACCAATCGCCCACCTGGAATGACAGATATAGTTTCCCTGGTGTCCAGTAGTTCCCCCTCCACCAGATCCCTTGCCCAAACTCTGTAACAGTCTCTCCGGTGTCTATTGGACCCTCCTCCCATCTGATCTCCATCTCCGGTGTGAAACTCACCCCTCCAAACACAGCCCTGTCCCTGTCCTGTCATGCAATCTCCACCACCCCATCCCATCTCTCATGGTAGTTAGTGGCCCCCCTCTCCAATCCACTCTGGCAACTGCCCAATAAGCACACAGTATTCCCTGGGATCTAGCGGACATTGCAATCCTGGCAGGTAGTGCCCCCCATCCCGAACCCAACCCGGTGACTGGCACAGCCCTCCGCCCTTTACCACAGCTGACTGAACTATCAATGAGCACATATTGTGTACATTACGCACTAATTGAGCTGTCGGTCAATGAGCACATACTGTATACAGTATGTGCTCACTGACAGTTCAGTTGGCAGCCAGCCATGGTGGAGAACAGAGGGCTGTTCCAGTTGCTGGCTTGGGTTTGGGATGGGGGAGCGGGGTGGTGGGGCACTACCTGCCAGGGTGGATGGGGTGGAGGATCCACTAGACACCAGGGAATACTGTGTGTTTATTGGGCGGTTGCCAGATCTGGGTTAGGAAGGGGGGTCCACAAGACACTGGGGAAGTAATATATTCACACACATATATTGAATTTTTCTGCTAAGTTAGACATTGATATAAGCATTCAGTTCATTTTCTGCCCAATGTCTACAGAGTTTCCTCTCCCTCATTGGCCAGTTCAGGAAGACTGTGATCTTGTGTTGAGCGCGTGGCAGGTGGGCCGGGAGGATTTTTACCTTTATTTCCTTCTGTTGTGCCTTTAACTTTTTTTGGATTACCCATTACGGTTAAGAAGCACTTCCAGTTTATAAAAGTTGCTTTTTTATTCGTTGGTGAGTCCAGCAAAGTATATTAATTTACTTACTAAATTTGTGAATTTGCCGAGCATTAAATCCAGTTAACCATATTGCTCGGCCTCCACAGTGCCACCCCCCCCCCCCGTATGTACATAACTTTGCCATTTTTATATATTTTGACCCCAAATTTTCAACATAGCCTTCTTATGACCCCACCTTATGAACAATGGCAGTTAAAATGTTCAAATCCCACACGAAAGGTGATTTCACCAAGCAACTGCAAAATTGCCATTCAGGCTTGATTTGCATAATTCCACTATCATTGATCATGAGGCGGGGTCCCAAAAATGCCATGCTGAAAATTTGGGGTCAAAATATGCAAAAATGACAAAGTTATGCATCAAAGTTCAAAACCCTATTGAAATAAATTGAACCACACTTAGCTTAGTGTCTTATATTGCAGTCAGCATGTCCAGCAGCAAGACATGTCTTGGATCGGACAGTGGATCTTCACCCTGTGACCTGTTCAGGTGAGTGAGGGTGTGTGGGGGTGTACTGGGGTGTGGGGGCAGATTGATGAGGGACCATTTTCTTTTTTTGCAGATTTAATTTAAAAAAAAATCAAAAATCGAGGGATGGTTTTCTTAATTTCAGACTGGGACAGCGTTCAGATGGTGGGGGTGCCCCTAGACACTGGGCAAAGAAAAACATATTACAGGGATGAGGATCAGAGGGTGGGGGTGCCACTAGACACCAGAGAAATACAAACATTTTACAGGGATGGGGATCAGAGGGTGGGGGTGCCACTAGACACCAGGGAAAGACAAACATTACAGAGACAATGATCAGAGGGTGGGAGTGCCACTAGACACCAGGGAAATACATAAACAGTATGGGCACAGCGATCAGAGGGTGGGGGTGCCATTAGACACTAGGAAAAGACAAAAACATTAAGGAAACGGCAATCAGAGGGTAGGGGTTGCCACTAGACACCAGGTAAATAGTGGATCACCATGGTAAGGCATAGTATGAGAGGTTTAAGGCACTGAACATCTACTCAGTGCAGAACAGGACAGAGAGAGGGGACATGATTGAGGCCTTCAAATACTAGAAACAGATAGATAACATGAATACAGAAGCTCTCTTTAACTTAAGTGGCAACCATAACATGAGAGGTCACAGTGTTACGATGCAGGCAGGGAGGTCTAGGAGCAAACAGGCAATGCACTTCTTTACACATAGGGTGGCGGACACTTGCAATGCACTGCACTTCAAGAAGGGCTAGAACAGTCATGGGGGAAGGTATTCTCCATAAGTAGTAAAGATGGGAAACATGGGAGGAGTGAGGAGGTGGAGCAGATGCAGTACATCAACATCTGGACACTGCAATAGGATTAGACTACACAGACCAAATTGTTTTCTTCTCTTAGCTTCTTCATATTTGCACCAGGCTGAATTACAGGACTGGCACAGCCTCCCTACTTGATTGGATCTTAACCAACCACCCTGATAGGATCAAACAAGTAGCAGTGCTCTCTGATTGCCTTAGCGACCACTCCCCGGTCATGTGTAAATGGATGAATAAGGAAGAAAAGGTTCCCCCAGTCACCATTTGTAGCAGAGTACTTAAGAGGAGCCACATGGTTGCATTTAGGTCAGCCCTAGCTCAGGTGGACTGGTCCCACATAGACAGACTCCATGACATAGACCAGGCTTTGAAATACTTTGTTGACAAATTTAATGAGATCTGTGATTCCTTTGCTCCCTTAAGGAAACAAAAGATCAGCGGGTCATCCAATGGTTGGATCACACGCGACCTCCTAGATCATGTCAGAACCAGGGACAACCTATGGACTATTGCTAGGAACTCTGGTATTCCACTGGATCTACAGAACTACAGGCCAGCTAGAAACAAGTGCACGCACCTCATTAGGCTGGCTAAGGCAAAATACTATAAGGAGCAGCTAAACAGAACTTGGGGTAACGGTCAAAGATTCTGGCAAAACATCAAGGAATTACTGGGAAAAGATGACAGGATGCATCCCACTATGTTAAATGTCAACGGTACCCCCACCTTGGTTACTTGGTTAATTGCGGAATCCTTTAATTCACTATTTACTGACATCAGTGCTGTCCTCCCTCCTGGGTTCCTTGTGCCCTTGGACCCAGACATTTCTACCACAAGACAGGTCACTAATACTCCTAACTTCTACTTTAGGTGTATCACATTAAGGGAGACTAGGACCTATGTCAGGAAGATCTTAGGGAAAACAAGACTCGGAAGAGATAATATTGACATGAAGCTTGTAGCAGTTGCCCTTGAAGAGCTGCTGGTCCCGATCACCAAGTTATTTAACAAATCTCTCTCCAAGGTGAAATTCACGTTCACCTGGAAGATAGCGCTGGTGACCCTGGTGCTGAAAAGTTGTGATCGCACAAGCACAGCTAACTATCAGCCAATTTCTATTCTCTCCCCCTTATCAAAAGCACTAGAGAGAATTGTGGTTGATCAAATTTCAGGGTATCTTCTGAAATATGAGCTTCAGTGTCCGCAGTACGGTTTTCATAAGAGCCACAGTACTACCACGGCACTTGTCGAATTCTCTGACTTTGTGCATAAGGCTCTGAATGAAGGCAAGCTAGTGGGTTCTAATTTTATAGATCTCACTAAGGCCTTTGATACCATAAACCATTCTCTACTCCTCCAACAGTTACACCATGTGGGTCTCTCCTCTGAAATCACACTCTGATTTAAAGACTATCTCTCTCACCGTAACCAGAGCGTTAGGATCAGGTCAGTGATCTCCTCCCCATAGGAAATTCGACTTGGTGTCCCTCTTTAGCCTGTTCCTAAATGGTCTTCCTGAAGCTTGTAAGTGTAAGGTCATTCTGTACTACGCCGATGATACGGTCATCCTGAGTAGTAGCATGCAGCTGGCCCAGCTACAGAATGAGCTTCAATCCACTTTCCATACCCCGGAAGACTGGTTCTGCAAACAGAAGCTGCTTCTTAATTATAAGAAAACAACAACTATGCTGATTTCTAGCTCCCAGCACAAGACATCCTCACCTTGCTTGACTATTGTCAATAACCAGGCTGCCCCATTAGAACAAATATGCACCTTCGAGTACCTCGGGGTCCACTTTGACGATACCCTTTCCTTTGTGCAGCACATTGATCAGGTCATCAAAGCAATTAATGTCAAACTAGGAATCTTGCACAGGCATACAATACCTCATATCATCAGCTCTTTTACTGACAGTCTCCAGCTCCATACTGTCAACTATTGACTACAGGTTGGTGATCTATGGGGCTGCCTCCAACATGGCACTTAAACGTGTCATAATTGCCCTAAATAAGGCATGCAGATTAACCCTGGGTGCTGACAACCGGGCACATACCTGCACACTCTATGAACTAACTAGCTGGCTGAATCTCAACAGTATCATAAAGTACCAAACATGCTTACTGGGCATGAAAATCCTCTTAGGAAAGACCCACCCTCCTTCAAATCACTGATTCAGGCTGGCCACTCTTCCTACCACACCTGGGGTTTGACACGGTGTTCATTAGCAGTCCCTTTTAAGAAAACCTCTCTCAGTCAATGGTCCTTTGCTCATAGGGCACCCCTATGGCCAAATGAGAATCCCACATGCATAACTAACACTTTTAGCCTCCCAGCCTTTAAAACTGAACTGAAGCAGCAACTCATTACCTCTGTTACCTGTGCTTGCAGGTAGCCAGGGCTGACCTCCCCTACAACTAAGATGTGGGGATGGTTGTGTTACCCCCCTTTTTTTCATTTCCCCAGACCCATCTCCTCTTCCTGCACTTACCTGTCCCTGGATCCTCTCTGGGACAACTGTGCTACCTGTTCTTACCTTCAACACCCTTTCTTTCTTTTTTTCTCTCATCCTCTCTTTCCTCCCTCACAGCTATAACCAATTTGTGCTGCCCCACCCCCAAATTCTTGAAAATGCCATTTCTGGTGGTAATTGCTTCTTTCGTACTGTACCAGACATAATCTGGAGTCCTCCACATTAATGGATGGCTTTGCCGACAGCTTTATCTTACCAGACAATGCAAATGTACCCGTTTACCCAGTGTTTCTGCCCTTGAATTTTGTATTACTTACCATTTGTAACCCATTGCATTTTTCAATGTACTGTACCTGATATGTTATTCTTTTCCCTAATTATGTTCACTGTTCCGTTTCTAATAAGCATGTACTAATTTTGACGTGAAACCTTTGAAAAAGAACATTGTGCTCAAAGGTTATTTTCCAAAGATTGAACTAAATAAAAAAAATTTAAAAAAATATTTACATATTTTCTACTTCACCAACCAAAAGTCAAACCTTGAACCACATTTTCTACTTCACAAACCAGAAGTAGTAGTTTGAACTACATTTTTTGGCTTGTGAACCAAACATAGTACTTTGAAGCAGATTTTCTGCTGTGAGAATGAAATGTACTAGTTGGGACCACATTTTCTGGGTCATGAACCAGAACACCAAGTTAGAACCACTTTTTCTGGATCACAGACTAGAATTTGTAGTTCAAACTACTTTTCCTGGTTCGCGAACCAAAAAATGTTTAGTTTGAAAAAAAAAAGTGCTTTGAACCAGGAATCGCTCTGGAGAGATCATGAAGGTGTGAAATATTAAATTTTGGCAAATTTCTCCATAAACAGACTGTAAAATCTTGCTTAAGGAAAATACTGTACATCAGGGGTGTTTTAGTTTTGCTAAAACTATCCCCTTACAAGTGTTTTCCAACTTCAACAGTAACATAAATAAAGAAACAAGATGGTGGCTGTCACAAACCCAAAAGAAAATGGTTTGTGAGACCTATTTCTGGTTCATGATACATCAAATTTATGAACCAAAAAAAATACTCTTGCAAACCAGAAACTTCTAGTTCATATGGGACATCTATCTGACACCAATATTTAAATACTTATAACTCAGGAACTGTTTAATACTTGTTCACCAAACCTTCAAAAGGCACTACCTCAGCTCAGAGCACATGTACCCAGAAAGTTTTGTGCAGAAATTCAGTACCATGTAGCCTATACATGAGAGCAAAAAAAAAAAAAAAAATGTTAAAGCAGCAGTGCACAATAGCAGTGAACATTTTGACCTATACTTTTTTATTCTGTTTTGGATTGCCTCTTATCTTCTGACTTGTATGATACCCTTCTTTCCCCATTTTGAGCCTGCTTTAGTACTTTTTTCACATTTAAAATATTAAAAGGAACACTCCTTTTAATATGGCTTGGACTAGGTTTTTATCAGTATTCTCAGCTGTTTTCCCAACACCTATTGTCCCATGAGGCCAGGGAGCACTGCTTGCTGCATGATAGTTCATTTTTGTCACAAGAGGAGTGATTTTAAACAGACTCACCTTATGGGACAACAGGTGTACAAAAACAGCTGAAAATATTGATGAAAACCTGGTCAAAGCCATATTAAAAGGAACGCTCCTTTTATTATTTCAAATGTAAAAAAAGTACTAAAGCAGACTTAACATGAGAAAATAAGGAAATAAGGGTATCATACAAGTCAGGAGATAAGGGACAATCCGTAATAGAATAAAAAAGTATAGGTCAACATTTTCACTGCTATCATGCACAACTGCTTTAAATACAGGGAAAATGTGACCCTTTTACAAAATAAAGGGCATCCAGATCTCAGAAACCACACAAGATGCTGTTATGAAACTCTCCAAATTTTCACAACATGGCACATCAAGGAAAAATGCAAATGTGTGGGCTATTCTGACAAACCCTGCCAAAGTTATTAAACTGCAAAGTTAGGGGTTTAACATTGACCACCCTACTCAATTCTAACTATAGGGTGCTACGCACCCTATAATCCACATACTATATATATATATATATATATATATATATATATATATTTATTTATTTGGTTTTTGTTTACGGGTAAGTACACTAGACAACAATGTTGCCTATATTCAGGCACGACCGGGAGAGTACAGACAGGGGAGACCAGAGTCAACATTAAAGAGTATTTCATGATGCAGCATGAGTTGAGAACAAACATTTGAACAGTATACAGCCAGGTACAGTCATTATCAGTAACGACAAAGAGAAACAGATAACATTACATTAATTATTTTCATCTGATGATACATCAATGACTAAATTGAAATGACAAACAGCAAACAAACTTAAATGAAGTAGCATTATAACAATAGGATTTCTGCTGGATGTGGGAAACTTTCAGATTTTGGAGACCAGTAGGAAATCAGTAAGTGCCATAGGGAAGAGAAAATGCTAGGAGAGAAGCTCAAGTTACAGCACAAGAGCAGCAGTCGGTTCTAATAGGTGTCCGAAGACTCAGTTTAAAGGCCTTGTGGGATTTGGAGAGTTTGAAGTGGGAGGAATGGAGTTCCAGAAGCGGGGGCAAATATAGCAAAGGATCGTTCTCCTTTTTGTGTGAGATATCTGGGAATTTCAAGTTGGGTTTGAGCAGATGCCCTGAGGAGGTATGCTTGGGAGGGCTGAGTTAATAGTTCGGCAAGGTATTTAGGGGACCCCGTTCTGATTATATATATATATATATATATAATCTCTGTATATCAACATTAATAACGGGTAGGGTCTAATATCAACCAGAAATCATGCCCTGTATTCTCTGTATCAAGTTGGTATGATGTCAAATCAGGTTCATATGGAGATCTCTGTATTAACCTGGTGTGATATCACACCAGGTTGATACAGAGAAAGTCACAGCTGGTCAGTCACCTGTGCGGGAAGCTATTACGTTGTCACACTAAATTAAAACAGCTGTGACCGTGTTTTTTTTGCATACATGTGATATGTCCAACTTGCTTAAGAGGGAGATTTGGGTCAAATTAGGAGGGAGATTGGCCTGCTAGTATGGAAATGCCGTAACATCGTGAGTTTGTCCTTAAATGGCGTCAAAAAAATAAGAAAAAATTCATTACAAAAATTTAATGTATTTCATTTTGTCAAGAATAAGCACTAAAAAGAATAAACAACTAGCTATATAAAGTTATCAGATACATTGTTCATCACTGATTTAATTTTTATGTTTCTTTATCTGCCCAAAAAATATGGATATTTTGGACAGACTTTTACTTAAGCAGGAGATTTTGTTTCCCAGGAGGGAGAGAGCGAGTTCAGTCAAAAAGAACAGGAGTCTCCTGTGTAAAGAGGGAGATATCACATGTATATTTTTGGCTTACTCACACTCTCTCTTATTGTCTTTTTTTATACATGCTGAACAGCTCAATCAATCAATTAATCAAAACCTTTATTTTGCCAGGCAGAATATCATTGAGCCAAGCTCATTTACAAGATGAACCTGGGGCAAAACAATTGCCAACAGGGTTAAGACACTCACTCCTAGCTCTCTTTGATTTCAGACCCTAATGGATATTGTAGAAATTAAAATGTGGGTGACTGAGTGATTACTCAATTTATAACTGGGTATTATTTTTTCCCTAAGGGAAACCCAGTTTGTAATTTGCTATTATAAAGGAGTGCTTATAACAGCAGACACGTGCTGGGTTTCCCTTGTCCTGCCCATGCACCAGCCACTGCTCTTCCATTCCTCATCGCCAAACACCATGGCTTACCACCGGAGACTACACTGGCACTCAGACTCAGCGGTAAGTCCATGAAAGAAAAAAAATTGCTGGGCTATAACTGCTGAAACTGACACTTTCCTTAAAAAAATGAGAAAAAATGGAATTGAAACTTTTTTTTTCAGCAGCTGCATCCGACCACAGACCCCTGCTGCACAGAGACATTTTATTTCATACAATTGCTGTATCGAAAAATGATACCCAGCAATTATATAAAATTAAACATTGGGTTGTGTGTAAATAAAGAGCGTTTAGGTAGTATCCAACACCTTGGGAGTGTGTAAAATTCTCATTAAGCACACAACCTCATATATTATTCTATATTTTACACACCCGCTGTGTGATTTGCCTATATAAACCACTTAAGCTTCACTCTTACGGTTTATGTGGCAAAACACACCTTGGGTTAGTAAAAAAAATCAAATCACAAAGTTGTTTATACATTATTTCTCTCTGTAGCAACACATTAGAACTGATAGCTGTTGAAAACAGGGGCTACCGCCCCTGAAAAGCTTACCCCCAGTTTAGTTTTTTTACAGTAAGAGTGGCATTTTTCTCACGCCGCAATGTACTATATTTTAATTCTGAAAAGTCTGGGACCCAGAAGTATGGTGGATGCAGGGGAGGCTCCATTTGCTGAAAAGGTGTGGTGCCTCACTGTTTCCTTCAATACTTTTGCATCCAAGCGAGCGGTGTGGCACCGCACCTTTACAACAAATGGATCCCTCACGTCCGCCATACTTCCAGGTTCAGACTTTTGGAATTAAATTACAGTAAGTTGTGGCACGAAAATGTCATTTTATTGTAAAAAAGCTGAAACGAGGGTAAGCTTTTCGGGGCAGAAGCCCCTGTTTTCAACAGATTTCCTTTAAGATCTATTCATGTTAACAGGACTCCAAGCGTTCATTAAATTAAAAAAGTAAAAACAATACATTTCTAAGCCTAACAAATAAAAAAAATACTGCTTTCGAAATATAATTTCAAACATTATAAACTAAGATAAAAAATATTTTTGGTAATGGTCAGAAGAATTAGTGGTTGTTCTGCTGACAAATAAACACAGACTTTTCTGATTTTGATTTGCTGTAACCATAGCACTTTGATTAGCTGTGTTGTAATTTTAATAGGGATCTTTTGCAGTTGAAGTCTGTCGGAGAGTTCAGTCAGAAGCATTCCAGTTTGCTGAGTGTTAACTAATTTGCATACGAAAATTTAAACACACATTCAACTAGCATGTAGGTCACTAGTTGGCCACTAAACGATCTGGTAGAGTATTCTTGTTTTCCTCTCCATATGTGCTTATTAATTGTCCCATAATATGAGAATCAAAATTTAATTGACTAAAGGTTAAGTGGAATATACACTTGCTTATAACATTACAGTAAAAGGTAAATTCTGTATAACAGTATCAACACAAATTTCTGTATGAGTATCAACACAAATGTAAAACCAGTTAACTTTATTCTTAAATGTCCCGTGCCTGAAAATAAGCAAATAAATGCCTAGTGCACCGTACACGGTAAACAAACACTAAATAAATACTGATACTGTACATATTTATTATTTTATAAGTGAAAGAAGATACTGGCGAGTTGTAGAATAAAGACGCGGGATTTTACATTATGCATCCCGATCTTGTACTTCTGTCATTTTATAAATAAGATCGTATCTTTCTTTTCTTTTTGTTAATGATCTAAACGCACTTTCCACAACAGGACTACTTAACTTGCAGTGATACACTGCCACAACGGGTAACATCTGCAAAGCTGCCAATAGGAGGAAGTAAGTGTTCAAACGGAAATTGCGAAACAGGAAGTACGTCTCAAGGCGCAAGAAACAGAATGCCATAAACTTTAAGTGGTTCGTTTTTACGGAAGTTTGGATGCCCTCTGTTTTGGCAAATTCTTAAATTCATGCAGTACAACGTTGCAACTGTTGAAGATAAACACGTATTAACAGTGTAGATACTTTCTGTCTTTCCAAAGAGAATTGGTATTTATTCGAGCATCAGTATGTTGCAGTTGTTACGATACTGTGTGGAATCGAGGTCACACCTTTCCTTAAATAGATTGGATCTAAAGTATGGAATTGCATATTTCAGCATACTAACCCCAGCCATATGCAGAAGGTCGGATTCTCAGTATCTTAATGCCTTAAATTCCATTCCAAGAGTCCTACTAGTATACATAGTATGCAAGTAAACTACTGCAATATATAACTTTTTACACTTGCTTCAATTTTTTTTAAACGTCCTCGTACAGATTCTGATTATGAGACTTGTAGCTTTATGCTATGGTTAAAACTTTTCCCTGTATGTGTGGGTCACGAAAAGTGATGTTACACTATATTCAGTAATCTAAGATCAGCCAAGTCAAATCTGGTGTAACTTCTTAAATTTGTAAGCTTATGGTACTGTGTACATTTGGAGACAGCCATGTCCAATTTACTTCGCACTAAGCCGCCTTTATAAAAATATGTGGTAACTGCACCCATAGAAACCAAACCAATGTAACAGGAAGCGCCAACGCGTATGCACCGGAAGTATATAAATCCAAAACCTGCGCAGTCACAATCATACCCGCCCTCGCTACCGGAAGAAGAAGCAGCGACAACCGGAATTGAACTAGAAGCAATAATGCCTTGGCGGAATTCTTTCTAACCAGTCAGAAAGGGGGGCGGGGTACCATCGTTCGTTCTCAGAGAAAGGATATACATAGTGCGTCATTACCGTGAAGAGACAATTCTTTTTATGAAAAAGAAGGTTTTCCTCTGCGTAAAATTCGAAACCTTCTAACATTAAACGTAAAGCAATAGCTCAGTAGACATTTTCAGGTATGAATTGGTGTGGTATCGCCCATTCGTCCTACTGTGGGTTGTAAATATGACGCGTTGTTATGTCTAATGTTAAATTATTAACTGGGTGTGCGAATGTATTAGTTTCTGTAGTAAACAAGTGGTGGACATTAGAAGAAACGATCTCAGTGGCTGCTTGTTGACGAGCTATCCCTTTATTGTCGCCCGCCATTCGAGAACGTTCCTTCTCCGTTTCCGATGGAGGGGAATTGTCTATGTGTAGTATCTTAAAACTGCAGCTAGATGTCAGCGTGTGGGTCCAGTCACTGTTTTGTACAGCAGCAGTTGGTGTTGACTCTTAGTCGAGCTGTATGAACGAGAGCGCGCCATTTTTTGTTACGTTCCATTTAAAAAAATATATGCTATTGTCGATGCGGTCTTTGACGGAGTTTGTCTATTCTTTTCAGTGCAGCAACAGTTATAAAAAGTACCACGCTCGACGTTTAAGATGAGTAACCCGCAGCAGGTTGTAGTGAAAACTGCAGATAGGATTTCCAGCGCATCCTCATGGTAAGTGTGCCGATTTGCCTAGTCATTTAATTGATCGTGTTCCGACTCATTGAATCACATGGACGGAAAAGTAAATGGTGTAAACTTTGGGTACGCTGTACCATATTATAGACTAAATGATTGCAGCTTGTTTAGTCAGCAAAAATATCAGAACCAATTGTATTTTTAATAGAAATAAACATATTCCAACATATTAAGTTTTAACTTTGTAAGATGCACATTGAGATCATCTGTGCAAATGATTCCTTTCCTGGTTAGCACTTTGCCATAAGTAGCAGATTATAAAAACCAAGTTGTTTTGCATTTAGTATCACAAATAGATAAAAAAAATTGAAATATGCATGTGAGAAAAGTCTTTATTACAGTGCTTAAAATGGTTAAGGTTTTCAAACATGCACAGCATATACCACCATATATACACTACTATTGCATAACTACTGTACAACAAGTTTGGAATGGTTACAAGGCGACAAGGTTATTGCCATAGTGGTTCTAGGAAGATAAGTCTCTGGAAAAAAGACGTCCGGGGAAGGGCCCGGGGGGGCATCAAATACCAAGGAGGAAAAAACAGCACCATTTAAGGGAAGTACAGATTTACGGTTACTACATATGGCCGTGGATCATCACTTCACTGAAATTTGAGGTAAAATACATCTCACACCATATCAGAGCCTTCCGCCCTATACCTTTTTTTTTTCCCACGTCCCTGTTTGTTCCATGTGCCCTTTTTTCTGGGTACCTGCTGTAGTACCATAGTTATAGTCATTCATGTTTGGCCATGAGGTTGTGTTCTGCCTTGATGGAGAAATGCTGCTGATAATGTCTAAGCTAGTCGCATTCTCCCAAGAGGCCCAAGCCAAATAGTCTACACTTGAGTAATTGGCTCAAAGTAGCTTTAGCATTAGGGAAATTCCTCTTGCTTCTCTGATGAAGGTAACACTAGTCACAATGGTTGATGTAGTCTGCCTTGATGTCACCTCCTTTAGACACTGGCAGTTACTTTAGCTATGACTTTGTGCAGATATTAGTACCACTCTCCTAATCTGCTTTGTTTAATTAGTCAGATGATCCTTTCTGGGAGCCATAAGGAGTGGATGGATATCTTTGTGATGATGTCAACCACAACCTTCCCCTTCCTTTTGATGCCGGGGACCTTTTAACGTAGCCTGGTTGGCTCCATTTGGTGTTTTTTGCCAATGTGTTCCACACAGAGCAGGGAGAGTACGTCTTTTAGAATGGGCCTCTCAAGGAAGAAGAGGAATATAACCTAGACCACAGAGAGGATGAATCTGAACACCAGATGTCACAGTCACAAGCTGATGCCTTAATGAACAAGCAGGTGGTCCTCTCAATGAGCTCTTTGAAGGAATAGATGGACGCCTATGTTAGGATGTCCACTACAACTCCCCTCCTCTTGAAGTATACCACTGTGATGTCAATGTATTGGTCAATCCCAGTTGTGAACTCCTATTCTTGGTTGGACTGACAGAGAAAGAAGAGAAGCAGAACTAGGAGCTTAGAGAGATGAGCAAGTGAAGAAAACCCAGATCATTTTTGTTCATATTTTCCTTATCCTTTTCATACATTACAAAGTCAGCAGTTTACCACTCTATATATCTGCAAGAGAACCTAGCATTCCAGACCCTTATTAGGCCAAGGCAAAGATTCTCAAATTTGAAGCTTCAGATGTTTACTACTTCAAAGAATGTTTTGAAACTTTCTGGAGCACCATCGCCAATGGTTTCACCACTTTCCGAGAATTGGAGACAGGCATGCAAGTGGGCTAGCAGTACTTGAGCACCAAGTTGGAAATACCAACAACAACCGATAAGCAATATCTACAGTAGTACTCAGGGCAAAGCATGTTTTTATGCAACCTGAAATTTATTCTGTGGTTATTGTTGCATCCATGATACTTCTGAAGCCTCAGGGCACCTTTAGTTCATACTTACTGAACAAGGAGTCCAGAAAGCTGAACATGGTGGACAATAGGGTCCTTGAGTCAGCTACTCCTGGACTTAAAAGAGTGGAAAATTATCAGTGCATATTTATTGAAGTACTGTATCAGAAAACAGCCTGGTGCTGTATGAGTAGCAATATTCACTCTACTTTGCCACTTAAAACAGGCTTAAAGACTGGAATTTAGCTATAGACATGCAAGGGGTAATTGTAACGCCTGACACCCATTTGTGAACCTGGCAGGATATTCTGATCTAAGGATCAGAAATGTGGGAATTAGACTGAGTACTAGCAAGTCTTCCTCTAATGTTTATGATACAGCTAGTATCGAGAGAAGCTTCATCACAAAGGGACTGGTATTTCCACTGTTAGAGCAGGTTTGGGAGCCCCTCATCGACAAGTGAAAAGAAAAGGACAGTTAGTAACTCTGTATCTGAGAAGGGGCCCATGTACTGTGACTAAACCTGTGTGAGCTGTCTTTGTAACAAGTGCTCCTGTTCTGAAATGTGAGGACATGCAAGTTGAATCACTGTAATAACTTTCTACAATAAATCAGCAGCATCTCCATTTTCATCCAAAAAGATATGGGCAGACTCAAGGCCCAAGAATTATATTACTACTTTCTTTCCTGCAGAATGAATCAAATGTCAAAATGGTGTAATAGGCAAGGTGGTCTCACCACTAATCCCGAATGGCTTGATATGGAATTGGATTCGGCTAAGGATAGCTCAGTTTACCTGGAATCCCTAGTTTTTTGGCAAACCTGTTCAACATCTTAAAAATAAAATCTTTACAGGGGGCGTGACTTGCAGCCGAATGAACAGGTCGCATACCCTAGAGCTCTCTCCAACTTCACATAAAATAAAGGGATACATTTTTAAAAGTTACTTGCTCAAACTTCTCTGGCACTGCAATACAATTGTTCAGAACTCACTGTGTACTTAACTTGGTAAATCCTTTATCAGAAGCTATGGAAATCCTCGGAAAACAGGACAGCATGAATCGGGCAGAGGGAAGCATGGCAGGCCGCACAAAGGCATTGGAACCAGCAGCCTAGTGACCAGAGCAGAAGGAGATTCGAGCCTACTGACAGCGTTGTTCTCCAGGCTGTGAAAGTGCTTGACATCACAGTAAAATCACTGGAGGCTAAACTTGACACCTATAACTCTCGGGTGTCAGCTCTAGAAACGAAAATGGAGACAATCGCAGTGGAGGCGCGTTAGGCGAAATAATCCGCCAACAGGACATCTTCCGTGACTGCGGGGCTCATCTTGGAGAACAAATTATTTTGATTGCGCTTAGAGCAGCTGGAAAATGGGGCCCGACTGAACCATGTGCGTTTGCTTGGGATACCAGAAGGAGTGGAAGGGAATGATCTTTTACAGTATGTCTGTAACCTGCTGCAATCTGCATTGCATTTCGAATTGGTGGAGGCAATCTTTTTAAAGTATACTGAATTACATCTAGAAAACCAGCAGAGAACTCTGATCTTCCACATACAATTTTGATCCTTACTGCGAGGCAACATATTTGGGACCAGATCCTCTACTTGACTAAAACTAAGGGAATACGACATCTACCTGAAGGCCCTCGTTTTTACTTTTTTCCGGATCTCACTTATGCCATGAGACAATGCAGGATGGCATTTGATGCTATCTGTGGTGAGCTTAAATCACTGGGAATAAGCCACTCTCTACTACTCCCTGCAAAGCTACGGATCTCCTATGCAGGTAAAACTTTCATTTTCACTGCCCCATCTGAAGTGAGTAGACGGCTCCTCAAAATCAAAGTAGATTTTACCCAGAAAGAGATGGACTCTGAGGAACTTACTGACACTTGAATGTTGACTCTGTCCTGTTCTACACATAATCTGGGGTTTAAACCCCCTGATCCAAGTCCACCATATCTTTAAAGACATGTTCTGAGCACTACTGTACTGCCTGAGTTTGTAATGCAGCTTTCTTATTTTATTGTTCCTATGTACTGCCTTTCTCTAAGTTGGGGTGTTTGCTTAATGGTATCAACCCTTATCGTGGTACTTATCGCACTATCTGTGTTTACATTTAGTTTAGTTTTAGTTGTTTTTTTTGTTGTTTTTTGTTGACCGGGTAAGTGCACTAGACAAATCTTGCCTATTTTCTGGCACAACCTAGGGAAGGGGATACAGATGAATGCCAACTAACCTTGAACCAGATTAAGCTGTTGGTACATGGACTTTATATTAGTCAATTTTTGACTTAGTGGGTCTGGTACCCCGGGACTTTTAATTTAAATCTAAGTTACATAGTCCATGTTCATGATTAAGAAAGCAATTGATGCATGTGTTGTATAAAAGTTATTATAACTAAACTTTTCCTCCCATGATGTAACAAAGGGAGATAAAAAACTTGTTCCTGTATACTCTCTATGCCTATATCCATTTCTGTGCCTTGAAACCAAGAAATATCACTTGTCAGTGTCTGATAAAATGAATAAAAATAAAGTGTGTGTGTGTGTGTGTGTGTGTGTGTGTGTGTGTGTGTGTGTGTGTATATGTATGTATATATATGTGTGTGTGTGTGTGTATGTGTGTGTGTATATGTGTGTGTGTAGATATAGATATAGATATAGATATATATATATATGTATATATAGATATATATAGATATATATAGATATATATAGATATATATAGATATATATGTATAAAATTTTTACAGATAATGTTTATATATTGAAGAGATGGACTTGTTGTCTTACACTAACTCTTAACTAGATCCAAAATACAACCAATCTTCTTGAATCCTAATGTTACAGTAGATGGGTGGCTCTTCGAGAATGCTGTTTGGGAGATGAAAGGTATAACCAGAATTAAAAATTTAATAAAGGATAGGATCTTAGTATCTTTTGATACTTTAGCGTATAAATATGATTTGCAACCAGATAAGGATATGTATAACAGCATAGTTAATGGCATACAAGGCCTAGCAGTTGAGGATGGGTCCTTATTAGACATTAACCCCAACACTCAAACTTCCTGGCCACAATTCAAGCTAGGCCTAGAATATCTAATTTCTATGACTTATTTTTCAGGTGCATTAATGGTCCTGATCTACAGTGTATTGGGTTGTAGACTAACGCTCTCGGTAATGATGCGAATGGTTGGAGTTGGTACAATATTTGGTTAAACTCTATTAAAACATTTAAAATGGTCAAAGCCAAACTGATAAGATTCAAAACCATTCGCAACCTTTATTATACCCCTTTTCAAATGAATAAGATGGGATTGAGGGCTACGTCCAACTGTCTGAGATGTGGGGACAACAATTGTGACTTGATCCGTATGTTCTGGTCGTGTCCCAAAATGCTATCTTTGTGGGGCAATATCTTTAATTTTTTTAAGACATTGCATGGCTAAAGGAATATAAATGAAAAGACCGTTCTTGTCAGTCATTTTGATGAAACAAAAATATGGAATAAAGAACAACATTGCACCATTGCTCTAAATTCAATGTCAGTTGGTAGCTCCACTCTCATAATATGACTGGAGGGAGTGGGCACTGTCATTCAATGAATGGAAGGCTGGGTGCTTGGAAGTTTTGAGATTGGAGCGGTTCACTCACTTAATGCTAGACCAGGCTCATATATTCCGTTCTAAGTGGGGCACAATTTATAATGGTTTTTCTTCACCAACCTAATAAACCTTTAGGCTGCCAGTAACCTATCCCTCCTTACCTGATCCCTCTCCCCCTTCTTTTCTGCTATATTTCTCATGCTGACTTGTTTCTTCAGGGGCATGTTTTTCAAGGATTAGTGGAATAGCTTCTCTCTATTACCAAGATAATTTGTCTATAATTTATAATAATTTAATGAGTACTGTGTGTAGTTTTAGAAGTTTCTAAGTTACTAAAGTAATGTTTATCTTTTAAGTGAGGCATGAATGATTATTGCTGTATTGTTTTTGTTGATTACTTATGGCATTATTGTTGAGTATTGTATTTCAATTCAATAAAATGTTACTGATAAAATCTCCATTTTAATCTTAAAGAGCAGATTCATACTTCTGATAGTATCACCCATCCCAATATAATAACCCATACCTGGTCCAAAATTGCCTGAAACATTTTTTTAATTGCTGCCTGTATTTGTTAAAAAAAAAAAAAAAAAAATTGTATTTAGCTCTGTGGAGCCGACAGCCAAAATGCTGCCACGTCCAGAACTGCCAGACACCCCTTCCCCCATACACTTGCATGTTTTTTGATGTTAGAAAATGAATGCGGGGCGCACTCCATGGACTTGAATTGGGACGGTTTTTACATGCATTTATTATGATTTAGAGTTCCAATTATAGCAAATCAAGGCCACCGTGCGGTGCCATTGTACTACTCCTTAAGTGTTGCACAGTGTCAGCCACAGTGCAATAATTACACAAATTCTGGCTTATGATTGAATGATAGGGCTGATGAAAGTTTTGGAAAATGCTTACCCGAATTTGATCGGAAAAACTGCACATGAGCATTTTAAAACATATATTCAAGATATTAAGTCTATGGCCCTGCATATTCTTTGTATAGGTCTCTTGCTCTGGTGACTAATTTTTTCCCCACAGTGTTTCCACCTGGCTGGTGAGACTACCAAAGGATGTAATCATGAGGGTTTGAATCTTGCAAAATGTATTATCAAGTAAATCAGAAACTAAGAATAGTGACTGGACTTTAATATTTAAACAAACTTTGTACTATAATAAGTAGACACGATTTTGTATGTCATGAATAGACCAAGCACATTTTATATAGTAGTTGATGTTGGGGAGATCCTTTTTGTAGACCTATCCAGAAGAGAGTACTCAAACAATGTTGGCATTTAAATATGGCATTAAATTTAAAAAGGAGATATGTGATTCTTTTTTTCATATATATTTAAAGCTCTTAATAAAGAATAAAAAACCAGTACAGAAACAGTATAATAGCGAACACATTTCCAAATACGGCAAGCAAAATTGAAATCATAACGAGTGTAAAAACTGCACAAGGAAAGGTGCAAGTCTGACTATCCAAAAATGATGATGTGGACATGTCTATAGGAAAAAATAAACTGTCCCAATAGTCAGAAGTTTAGCATGGGGGGTCTGCAGTAGAGGTAAGTGAGGGCAAAAGGGGGTATAAAACTAGGTATAGCCTTGGAGTGGGTTAGATATCCATGAATGCATCAGCATGGACGTAAAGGCTTGAGGGTTAATAGTGGTCTCAGTTGCTGTCAAGGGCAGAGGGCAAAGTCTGTTTATGTTAAAAACTGGTACAGTGGTCCCTCGTATAGTGCAGTGGTCTAAGGCTCTGAGCTGCAAATCTGGTGACATCCAGCAGACCAGACCTGGGTTTGAATCCCACAGCATCCGCTTGCATACTGTGTGACCCTGAGCAAGTCACTTAACCTTCTTGTGCTCCCAGGTCGCTCCTGTAAAAAAGCTTTCAGCTTAGTGTGCTATACCTGGTTAGACAACTAAATAAATAAATAAAAAAATCCCTTATTATAATGAATTCCTGGTTATAATGAATGGGATTCTTGGACCCAGTTATTGCCTACTTAATTGCCTGGTTAGACTGCAGCTCTACTTAATCACAGTTGTGGTTAATTGATTGCTCTGTTGTTGCTCTCTACTTTCAGCTCCCTGTAACTTAGTGTTGGACTGATTGACAACTGAAGTCAATAAGGTGCTCGCTTAAATATCGTCATTTTCAACCTTCATATTTCTCCCTCAGTGTGTGGTTGGTCCTCCAGCATGTTTTGACGGTAGCTGGAAAAAATAAAAACGTGTTGGAGAAAAAAAAAGTTCTAGATCTGGAACACAAACTAGAGATCTTGGGTAGAATGAAGAAAGGGAAATCGACCTCAAAGCTTGCCACTGAATACAGGCTGTCTAAATCAACTGTGTGTGGCTTGTGAAAGGATAAGCTGCAAAACTTTGCCTTCCAGTGCTGCGAAAAAAAGACTCCTGAGAAAAAAGATGAAGCTTGGTTCTAACGCTGAGGTCGACTCAACTGTGCAGCTGTGGTTTGGAAAGTAGCGGGAGGCAGGGATTACCCTCTCTGGAGTTATCCTCCAAGAAAAAGCAGAGTTGTTTGCAAAGGCACTTTTATGGGGAGGAAAATCAACTTTAAATCTGGTACCGGATGATTGTGGAGATTTCACAAATTAAATGGCACCAGGTTACTTAAGATAGCCAAGAAACAAAGATCCTCTGCCTCCGCTGCTATGACAGCATTCATGCTGCAACTGACAGATTAGAAGCTGGAGGATATGACATGGACATGCTGTACAGCGCGGGTGAAACAGATTTATTTTAAAAGCGCCTCCAAGACTGTACATTGGCAGTCTGTTCTGAATCTGATGCATCTAAGGACTGCAGCATGTTTAAATATTGTCTGACACTGCTTGTCTGTACCAATTCCAGTGGGGAACATAAGCTCAAGCCACTATGCATTGATAAATATGGTAATCCTGACTGCTTGCACCATGTTAACAGAGAAACCCTTCCCCTACTGTATACCCAGTCTAGCAATGGGTGGATGACTCAGAACATTTTCCATTTGTGGTTCCACAATGAATTTGTGCTAGCAGTCCACTGCTATTTGAGGAGCAAAGGAAAGGTGCCCAGCCCATCCTAGTGCTGTGGAGCTCCATGCACGAGACAGGAAGATTAGTGTTCTACCTGCTGGCCAACACTAACACCCGTATGCAACCAATGGACAGAAGTGTGATTGCAGCACTAAAAGAGCTGTACCGTAAACAGCTGCTATGGAAGATCATGTCCTGAGACTCTGGAAAAGAACTCGTCAACTTTTTAAAGGGATACACTATCAAAGATGTGCTATGTAACCGGCCAGGCATTGGACCAGGTCACTACAAAAATCAACAGCTGCTTGAAGGAAGCTCTTGGTCCTCTTTTTGGACAGCCTGACTTAAGTGACCCTGACCCTGATTCAGAAATAAACATAGAGCCCTCTGATGACACTGAAACTCTCCAGCTGGCATGCAATCTGCAGCTCGTCTGGGAAAGTGAATAACTGCCTGAGTGGCTTCACGTTGATGACAGTTGCTCCATAACCAAGCCACTGACCGAGGATGACATTATTGCCGAGATTAAAAATGACAGACTGGCTGTTGAGGAATGTGACCCTGCAGGTTGTTGAGGAATGTGACCTTGAGGAGCAAGCTGAAGATGTTGAAGAGACACAAATCTCAGCTGAAGACAGGCTGGCAGAACTTGAAACAGGTTTGCAATTCCTGGAATGACAGTCATATATATGTGTGTGTGTGTGTATGTGTGTGTGTGTGTATGTATATATATATATATATATATATATATATATATATATATATATATATATATATATATATATATATATATATATATATATATAGATATATAGAGATATAGAGATATAGAGATATATATAGAGATATAGATAGAGATATAGATAGATATATAGATATATATATATATATATATAGATATATATATATATATAGATATAGATATCTATATAGATATAGATATCTATATAGATATATATATCTATATAGATATATATATCTATATAGATATATATATCTATATAGATATATATTTGCTGCTGCCTTTACTAATCAAAAGACTCATCGCACAAGCACAGGCTGAGCAGACCAGGGGACATATGATTCGGTTCACTTTGGATATTTACTTTAAAACCTAAAACGGCAATTCTGGCTGCTTACTTTAAAGACTAAAACCAGATAGTCTTTATACTGTGCTTTTTAAACATTGTATAAAACACATTTTTAGTAGTTTGGCTTTTAAAACTGATTGGAATGTAGTACGCTATGTATTTACTGAGAACAGTCACATTTTGAGTGCTTTTTTTCTTTTTTTTTTTGCTATTTTGGGGCATGTCATCTACACCGAACCCTCGCTATAATGAACAAAATTGATGACTCCAGAGCGGTTCGTTATGAGGGACCACTGTATTTCTGTAGTGTTTATTGTAATTTTCATACTATAAATTTGATACTGTCAAACCAATCATCTGAAGTAGGAATTTTGTCCATAAGTCATCTCCTAGTAACATTCTTTAGTATGGTGGTCCTGTAAATCTGCAGTGGCTAACAATAGGGTTGGCCTGACCTTCAGCCAGTAGGATACCTAGCACAGTTGCATCTAAAGGGGAAAAAAACAGCAGTACCAAGAATTTGACACCAGAGCACATTCCAAGAAAACCAGTAGGTATGCAGCTTCAGACATTCTCAGAAAACCTGCTAGTGATAAGCTCTGGTGCCATAGCCCTACTAACATAGTTTTGAGTTATTAGCTGTAAATGTGATGTGTGATCATGAGTGTGTGAATAAATTGCACAACAGTTTTCCACTGAAAATTCTTCCAGCTTGGGGAGAACATTGTACAGTGTACCTGCAGCAGATAGCTCACCAGGTGTCAATCATCCTGCATCCCTAATTCTTCCTTTCATATACAGAGTAGAGTCAGAGAGGCATCAGGTTTGGATGGAGTTTTGAAGAAGCCTGTGAAAAGTAGAGGTATGCCAATATTCTTAAAGAAGTCAGTGGGAGTTTCTAATGTGCTTATCAGATAACTTCAGATTTGTAGGAAGCCCTGCTTCTCCACTTCACTTAACTGTAAACTGGGAGAAACTCTTCATCTTTGGTCAAAACTTGGCCATGGCAGGAAAGGTCCTTCTCCACCCATAATTTAAATGGGCATCTAAGGTGTCTGGAAGAAAGAACGGGCTCCCTACTATTGTGATCAGTAGGGAAATTTCAATAGGTTGATTTTGTTAGTAAGATAAGAATGCCACAGGCAACTGGTGCATGAGTCAGTGGGTAAAGGATTGAGCATAGTTTATGGGTTGGAATGGGGCTGTGGGATGGAGGCTGGAGAGGTAACATTTGACATCTAATGGTCCTTGAGCAAATATCGTCTTGTATATTGTTGAACTTTAAGCCACATCATGATGGGATTGACCTGTGCCAATACATAGTAGTCTCCAAAATTGAGGAGGCCCAGGTCACCTTTGTGCTTATGCTGCATAAGAAGAGTTCTTTTGATTACTGGGTGGGAGCTAGACCAGAGTACGTGAATAGAAGCTTGTCTAAAATATACCAGTACATTTCTGGTACTGGTAGGGAAAACGATGAAAAAAATATAAAGCAGACCTGGGAGGACATTCATCCTGAGAACTGTCAAGACAGCCAGGGAAAAAGGCATTAAAGACCAGTGAGTCAGCTGGGTTTTTGAAGGTTAGCCTTGAAAAGAAGTTGGAAGATTGGTGAATGTTAATGCCAAAAATGAAGAACACAGAGCGCAAGGATCCTGGTGCCAGTGACACACACATCACATCTGATTTAAGCATGGTTAATATTAAAATAACAAGAGTGCGCCATAGTCTTGCAGAACCTGGAAGATGGGGGAAATGGATTACTTGGGATCACCAACAAAGAGTAACATGACACAGAAACATAGATTGTCAGCAGACAAACCCAGAGGTCCAGTCAGTGTGTCCCTTTCTCTGCCTAAAGGCATTCACGTGAACGATAATCTTATAATTTTCAGGACCAATAGTGATTATCTGGATGGAGGCATGTGTCATATAAGCAGCCAGGGACTCCATAACCAATGTAGCCCACGAGAAAGAACAGCGCCAGCCACCAAAATAATTATTGCAGTAAACCTACAAATGCCTTTGTTCGTATAAAGCAGAGTAAAAAATATAGACTAAAGGAAAGGGAATTATGTGATCCGAGAGTTTAATACACACCGGAGGTGTGGGATGTTTCATACCCTCGGGGTTTTTTAAAGCATCCCACACCAAGGGTGTGCATTAAATTCGAGTTTGACACTTCCCCATCTTTTATTTTATATAATAACTGGTGAGCAATTTTTTTCCATCCTGAGTCCTGTGATCCTATGTCTCTCACACACACACACACACACACACACACACACACACACACACACACAGTCTCTCTTTCCTTGTCTCCTTGTCCAGAGTTAGGATTTTGTTGTTTACTTTAAATGTTTTTTTTTTTTAATTTACAATTTGGAGTTGCGATCATGCTTACCTTATGCTGTAGGAAGTCAGCCATGGCCCTGTTCCTTCTCACACTTTCGCCTGAAGCCGGTGAACAGCAGGATCAACCAGACAGAGCTTTTTTTTTTTAATTTAAAAGTAAGATCATCCACATAGATAATTTAAAAAATAACAGATGACAAGGCGAGAGATGTGTGTTTCTTGCATCTCAATGGTAAATGTTGGAAGGAGCCACCATGTTAGTGGAATTGTTTAGCCTGCCCACAGAGCGACCGAGAGCCAATGAAGGAGCACTACATTTGAAAGACATAGCACATGAATGCCATAATAACCCACATGTTATTACGGAAAATATCAACTGGCTGAGCCCTAAGAAAAAAAAAAAAATTGCTCACCAGTTACTATAATACAGTAACAGGACTCATGATTTGTCTCTCAAAGAGGACGCCACTTGGTTCATTCAGATGGCCTGACCAGTTTCACATATGCGTGCTTCATCAGGAATGGCCAGGCACTGTGTTGTCTTAAATAGTAATTATTTAAAGTGACAGTGTTAATACTTATAGAAAATGCAAACAAAGTAGATGCAAAAATTCATACTACTGCTGTGATAAATATTAACTATTAAGTTGTACACATATATTGCACAGCAGACTGAAATGGAGAAGAATCTAATCCAAATTAATCTAAACCAGTGTTCATCAATCATATACCACAGATACCCACATAATTCCTGGCTGGTGGAATTTTTCTTTTTATAATGGTTCTACTGACAATAAAATGTAATTTCATTAGTTGGTATGTAATAGTTATCAAGAGGTTTGTCAGAACTTAAAATCATTAATTTTTCTCTCAGGAAGAGAACCACATCAAAGCTATCAATAAGTGCTGGGCGGTGCAATGCTCCTAGCTGGTACATCCAAAAAGCTTATCATTGTACAATCTTATCTAAATCACCACTCCTAGGCCCCATAGTAACTTTCTGTAAACCAACAGAGAATGCATGTCACCTAGCCTTACTGCTCTTATCTTGAATATGCTTAGGCAAAGCACTTTCACTGTTCCCTCTCCGAATGTCACTGAGGTGCTCACCCATCCTCAGTTTAAACATTTTGTTTTGCCTGCCATAGAAGGCATTGCAAGTATAGGTTGCAAGATAAATCACAGAGCAATTAATATATTGCCTGATTTCATATGTGTGTCTGCATTTATGGTCGTGAAGGTTTTGGTCTTATTTATAACTGGGCAGAACTTGTAGTGGGTACATTTGAAACAACCCCTTAGCTGAACAGCTAATCAACCCTCACTTGTCTTCACAGTAGTCTAATGAATGGACCAAAATATCTAAAAAGTTCTTACCTCTTCTGTAAAACATTCTGGGCAGCTGGTCGACCTCAACTTTCAGTGTAGGTTCTGTAGCTAGGATGTTCCAATTCTTCACTATTATTTATTTTATTTTCCTTGATTTAACACCGTGGGTAGTGACAAAGTTCAAAGATTTGCTCCCCCTTCCCTCCTATTCCTGTACTCTTTAACAATTCGTTCCTATCCATATCAACAACCTGTTCCTTTGCAGACTGTAGCAAAGCCCTGTTGTAACCCCTGTGGGAAGACCTATCTATCACATTGTCTGAACGGTTAATGAAATTCAACTTAGTACTACAGTTGCGTTTTTCGCGCATCAATTGGGATGTTGAGATTTTGGTGATTGTGTGGCACAGATGACAGCTGGAAGCATGCACAATTGTATTTCTATTCATATTTTTCCTGTTTTAAATCAGTTTTAATGGTTCCATCAGAATTCTTGATGATTTTTAAATCCAAAAAATCAATTTCATGTGTTGAATAATTCACTGTAAATTTTAAATTTGGATTGGAATTTTTATGTACTGCACAAAAAGTTTACGTTCCTCTGCTTTCTTGCGCCACACCATCAGCACATCATCAATGTAGCTTCTTTTATAAAGCAGCACTGTTAAAAAATGGATTCTTCTGTTGGCCATAAATGACCTCTTTCTCTCAATGTCCCAGGTGAAGTTTGGCGTAATTGGGGGGGGCAAAGGTAGCCCCCATCATTGTTCCCCTTTACATGGTGATAAATACCTTCCTTGGAATACAAACACATTACAAGTTAAGACTGTTTGAAATCCTGTGGGTCATCTAATTCTGTAACTGAGCCCAACCAACAGCGTGTTGTCCTAGGACCTCCCTCATGTGAGATGTTAGAATAAAGGGACTCAGTATCCACTGAGATTAGTAACCATGTGTCCTTGAGCTGGATGTCCCCAAGTGCCTTAGTACCTCAGTGGTATCTTATATATTGGATGGTAATGTAACCACCATATCCTTAATATACCAGTCCACATATTGAGGTAATGACTGCGTCAGCCAATTCCAACCACTACTGGGTGACCTGGAGGACAGTTTAAGCTCTTACAGATTTTTGGCAACACATAAACGGTAGCCCATATTGGATGACTAACGGTGAGGAAATCAAAGGAGGTTTCTGAAATAACGCCCTGGTCCATAGATTTTTTTTTTTTTAATTCTACACTCTTTTCTTATAGTCCAGAGTTGGATCTCTCATCAGCAGTTCATAGAGATCAGTGTTTTCCAGCTGGCAGTACACCTCTCTAAGATAGTCTTCAGTGTTCAGCACCACTATTCATTCTCCTTTATCTGCTGGCTTTATAGTTAAATTTGAGTTTTTCTCCAGTTCTTGCAGTGCTTCCCTTTCTGCATTTGTTATATTGCAAAATCCACATGGGGTTTCCCTTGCGAACAAGTAATCAATATCCATCAGACCAGCATGCTCAGAAACGGTCACCGTATGGTTAGGAGGTGGGTTAAATGTTTATTTGGGCTTAAGGAGTTTTTCAGATGTTTGTTCCACACTGACATCCATCATAATGCTGTTTTCTTCTTGTTCAGTGCTACATATAGTCCGCATCTTAATCGGTGGTTATCTGCACATGTTTTTGACGTTTATAGAAACTTTTTAAATTCAGTTTGCATGTAAATTTTTTAAAATCTAAAATAAATCAAACTTTAAAGATTCAAGAGTAGATATAAAAAAAAGTAGTCCCTTATTAAGCAGTCATACTGTATCTGTTATTCAGTCAGAACATATGATGAGAGGTTGACATTACTGTCTATCCATTCCTCTGTTTCGGCTGCTTGACCTTCCTTTGATAGTGCTGGACTCTTGTAAGTGCCCCTACCTCCTCTCCTAGTTCTTCTTGCCCTCTGACTGGAGTGCTGAATTTCACGAGGCTGTCCAGTCCAGACTGTTGGTGTTCCCTCCCCTGCTAATTCTTTCCTCGACTCCATTGTTAAAGTATAATGAGTTCTGTTTTTTTAAGATTGATTTACTATTTGTTTTCCACGTGCCCAACTCCAACCCTTTCTTTCATATTGTTTTCATGTAAACACACAGTTATTCAAGTAATCCCAATAATCTCTCTCAAATGTCTTTATCTTAGTTGCTCTAAGTTTTTTATCATGTTTATTCACTGCATTTATGCTCTCCCTCAAAGTGCTTAAAATCGGGGTGTTTCTTAAACTTGGCTACATCAGCTTTCTTTTCCTGAAGCTCTGTCTGCAAGATTTCTTGCTGCTTCATATTGTTCTTGACTATACACTTTACAAATGGAGCATTATGCCATTCTTCCATAAACTGTGGTCTATCCTGACCATAGCCTGGCCATTTCAGTATCTGTAACCTCCATGGCATCTGATCCACTTTTTATGTACTTTTTAGATGATTAGTGATATTGTTGTAAATAGTATTATTGTCATGTTGTGTCTTTAATTTCTGTACTTTAATTTTGTAAATGCTGGCTGTACTTGAAACAGTGGTTTTGCTCTGTGCTTTTCCAGGGTAAACAATGAAATGAAACATATGCCTCCAAACTGGATCGGTTCCAATAATATATCTGTGCCTTTAATGCAGTCTTTTTTCTAATCCTAAAAAGGCTCTGCTAATATCACTAACGGTTCCAGAATCCATGTTTGACTGTATTGATTTATGGAGAAGGTACATTGATGATGTGCTGATGGTGTGGCATGGGACATCAGAGGAACTTAAACTTTATGTGCAGTACTTACAAAATTCCAATCCAGGTTTAACATTTACAGTGAATTATTCAATACATGTTTTTTTGGATTTAAAGATCAGCAAGAATTCTGATGGAACCATTAAAACTGATTTATACAGGAAAAGTATGGATAGAAATACAATTTTGCATGCCTCTAGCTGTTATCCATGCCACACCATCAGCAACATCCCAAAACCCCAGTCGATGCATGTAAAATGTAGTTGTTGTACTGTCAGATTTCATTAAATGTAAATATGATTTGATAGATAGGTTGACCCAAAGGGGTAACAGCAGGGCTTTGCTACAGTCTGCAAAGGAGCAAGTTATTGATATGGATAGCAGTGGTTTGTTAGAGTACAGGAATAGAAGGGAAGGGGGGAGTGAATATTTGAACTTTGTCACTACTTATAGTGTTAATTCAGGAGCAATAAAAGAAATAACAGCCAAGAATTGGAACATCCTCGCTACGGAACCTACACTAGAAGGTGAGGCAGACCAGTTGCACAATGTGGTTTACAAAGGTGGCAAGAATTTTAGTACATTCATTGCAGACTATTATAAAGACAAGGAGAGTTGGATACATGAACAGCCAAAAGGGTTGTTTCAAATGCACTCAAGCTTATAAATAAGACCAAAACCTTTACAACCATAAATGTAGAGAAGACCTATGAAATCAGGCAGCATATTAATTGCTCAGGTACCGGAGTGATTTAGCTTGTAACCTGTACTTGCAGTGCCTTCTATGTAGGCAAAAGGGTACATCGTGGGACATTTAAATTTAACTGGCTGTCACCCTCACAAGCCAAGGCTCAAAACCACATTACCTCCCTAAATTTAACCCAGCTCATCAAAGAACCTACCCATTTGAATTACAAAACCCAAAACCACACCTTGATTGACTGGGCCCTTACATCTCATTCACATAGTGTCATTGATAGTGGTACCCTACCCGACGCTCTCAGTGATCATCACTTGATTTACCTAGTCAGGAAGGTCCACAGGCCTAAAACTCCTCACAAAATAATTCTAACCCACTCATATAATTCCCTTGACATTACCCCTCTCCTCCAAGACTTCGCATGTACCGACTGGTCCCCGATAACCATGGCACCCCAAATGGATGTTGCCCTAGCCTATTTTAAAGACAAATTCCTCTCCATTTGGAACCATTATGCCCCTCCTAAGACATGCTAGAGTACATGGTAATCACATACCATGGGTCACACCAGAACTTCTGGCCTGCTTCAGAGCACATGACCAGGCGTGGAGAAAGTACAAAGCAACCAAATTACCTGCTTATTTATAATCTACTGCAAACTTTGGAATGCATGCACCAAAGTGGTTAGGTTAACCAAAGCGGAGTATTTCAACTTTACTTTCCACACCAATTTAAATTCCCTGTCAAAATTTTGGAAAGTTGTTCATGCCCTCTTGATCATAGTAGATCTCAAGGGTCTGGAATTTGGTGGTGGTTGTAACCCTTTGCTGATCAACTGCTCAGTACAGGAGCAAACTTGGAAGGAGTTTTCTGCGTTGTATGATGACCCTCCTTTTCTTTTCACTGTACACAGAGTACTGTCTGGAGATTAGAATTTAAGCAACATGGATTATTTGAATACCAAGTCAAAAACTTAGTCAGTGGCATCAGTATGCAGTCAATGTGAGGCAAGGCTTCAGTCAGCTCTTACTGTCCAGCCTGAGACAAGGGATTCTCCTCCCAAGGCCAGCAGTGTGCTTGGCCCATTCCACTCTAGCAAGGGACTGGTCAAGCACAAAGCCACCTCAGACTTCTGCTCTAGGCCAGTAGAAGAGTCAGAGAATCAGTCTTATCTGTCCCCTGTCCAATCCAGATGGACTTTGAGCTTGCTGACCACTTGGGAAGGGGCACGGTCCCTGCAGCCTAAATTGTTAAAGCTCATACACTTGTGGTGATTTCCCCACAGGTGCCGTGTGTTCCTCACAACCTGTAAAAGAGGAAACACATGCCTCAGGGGCTCTCTTCCTTCTTCGAGGTCATCAGATGATTTTGTCAAGTCTCCTGCCCAGGCTGTATCTCCTTACAGAAAAATCCTTTCCTGTGGCTAGATCTCCTCCCTTGTTTCACGAACATGACCCTGAGGGTCTTTCTTCACCACAGTAGGGAGCCTATCTTTTTTTCCCCAGACAGTCTTACAGACAACAAAATCGGGTAGGGTGTAAATGTGCATCATCTTAGACATGGAGGACCCACCAAAGGAAGATAAAAAGATGGACCCCCTTAAAGCGAAAGGCCAGGTAAAACAGCATTCCTGGTATGTGTTACAGCAAGGGACCTCATTGTCGCCAAGTAAGATTAAACAGAGAAGACAACTTCAGTGCTGCACTTCACTAAAATTTATAAGGTGGATAACAAGGATGCTTATACTTGGAGAAACAGGCTTACATATACATAGTTATAAAGAAAACTGCTGTACCACTCCAGAATGCAGTAGCTATTTAAGGCTGTCTAGATAACGTGGAGTCAGTAATGAAGAAGACATATGAGGTGCCAGCAGCGTTCATGAGGGCAGCACTTGCATCGACTTAGATTGCATGGGCTATGACCTACTGGCTGGTGGATGTTTTATTTGGAGTTGCTTCATGAGTTCAGAGTAGCAAAACCCATGCCCTTCCTCTTCATGGGAACACGGTTCCTGGTGGAACCTTCCTACAATTTGTCTGCAAAGTTTGCTGTGTACTCCATAGTGGCTTGATTGGCTCATTGGCTCCACCCTTTAGTCAAATGACCACCCATCCAATGCATTCCTTTTAAAACTGTCTTTCCAACGAGACCAACTCTTTGGCCTTGAACTAGATGTTCTCATTAACAAGTCTCAGATTTACAGATGGTCCTACAGCAAGGCAAAAACCTCATAGAAACATGGAAGAAATTCCATCAGAAAAAGTCCATCTAGTCTGCCCAGGGTATACTTGCCTGTTCCTTATTGGCCTATAGCCAGATAGGCAAGTTACTCTCTGTTCCATCCCCAACCCCTTTCCCTGCCCATGCAAAGATATTCCTTTCAGCATGGACAGTAGTATTGTTTGAGTTGCATATTCACCTACTCATAGGTGCTCCAGCAGTGGATGGTTTCATTACAACAGAGGTGACTTCAGCTGAAGAGTCAGCAAGGACCACAGGGCCCAAAAAGACAATCATACTGCAATTTGGTCTTAAGCCTTCATTGAGTGCAAGACTGCTGTTCTTTGCCTGCCGGTGGATGGAAATCACTTCAGATCACTGGGTGTTGCACATTGTCTGCAGTGGCTACATAATTCAGTTTCAGGCTCCTCCACTAACAGATTTCTCCCTTCAGTTACCAGTATCTTACAGTGCAACTAAAGCCAGGGCACTTTAGAATGCCACCATCCAGCTCAGTGAGTTTGGAGCAGTCCAACCCATGCCCCCCACTATAAATACACTTAGGCCAGTAGGTACTTAGTCTTTTTCGTTTTCTCAGAGAAGACTGGAGGCTTCAGAGCAGTATTGGACATCATATGTCTCAACAGAGGAATAAGATCATATAATTTCAAAGTGCAAGGCATAAATTAATTTTGGAACCTGATTAGCAGTCTTTGCTAATCAACATCATTTTGATTTGTAATCGACCAGGTTTGAGGAGCAGTTTCACTAAATGGGTATTTCTATAAGATGCAATCCAGAAGAGTGTAGTTGCATTGAAAAAGTGTCAGATTGCAAGGGCAGTTTCTGCAATTTTATGCTTTTTACCAACACTAAGGACAGTCTTCCCTCAGTTTGAACATTTGTACTCAGTCCTCAATGATTAGCAACTTTTGTTAATCAAGGCTGCTTCTGGTGAGCAAATAGTGTTTTTTTGGGTAGCAAATTGCTAGGCGAACCTGCATATTTGATGCCTTGAAAGGTAGATAAGATCCACTATAGCAGCCATATAGCCTCAGAATTTTCTTGCCTCTCTGGACTTGAAAGATGCATTTCTGCATATCTCAGTTCACCCATCTCACCACTATTACTCCGATTCTGTGTTCAAGGCCAGCACTTCAAGCACATGGCTCTACCGTTTGGGACTAGCCACCACTCTGAGGGTGTTCACCAAGATCATGTCCGTAATAGCCTTACGTGAAGTGTGCTGCTATCATGTACACCCATTCCTCAAAGATGGGCTGATAAGAGCACAAAATGTTTTGTGTTCCTGTAGAGAAAAGCCTGGAGATATTTAAAAACAAAAAAGCTGACTGTAGTACTAGTTACAAGTTTTTTCAGTTTTAAGGCTGCTTGGTAAAGTCTTACTTCTTTTTGGTTACTACAAGGATGGCAGTGTGATGGAAACTGAAACTCTGCATTTTAGCATAATGTTGCCTTCTTCTGCAGTGATCATACAAATATGTTACTGAGCTGCAGTTCTGTAATGGAGTACTGATCTTTGGGATTGCACTGAATAGCTAGCTACTTGGCACTACTTGCTACTGGGATTTGTGTTACCTTTTTTTCCTTTTATGAGCCCTTAAACCATCAGTCACTTCATATCATCTGTTGTCCCTTCAGTTTATGGGTTTCTGGATTTGTAGTAGATTTTCTCTCCTTATTAAGATTTAGCTTGTTTGTCCAGTGTTTTCTCTGTCCCACCTTTCTGCCACTTCCGTCGTTTTTGTCTCCAGTTGGCAGTGAGCCACTGTAGTTCCAGCGTTTGCAATGGTGACCTTCTCACATCCTCGCCTGATGCAGGAGGCAGGCATGATTTGACTTGGCTACTACTGCTGAGCCAAGCTTGTATAGAAACATAGAAATTGACAGCAGATGAGGACCGCAAGGGCCATCCAGTCTGCCCATTTTTCTACCTTATGAATGTGCCATAGGCCTTTGTCAGTGGCCTATCTGTTCATACTCATCTGTCTGTATCTCCGTCTGTGTCTCTCTTTCTAGTTCCTGTTTGGCTGGGGACAAAATGATGCAGGCAGTCACAGCTTCTGTGCCTGTAGCTCTGGTGATCAGATCAATTTGAGTCTGGTTTCTCCCACTGGTCGCTGGTGTCTCTGTCTTCCTGATGCAGCAGATACTCCAGGCCATGGCAGTTTGCTTGCTCAGTGCTCTATATGAGTCCCTCAGTAGACAGTTCGATCCCTGCACTGAGCAGTTTGAAGACCGTGAGAGCAAGAGAGAGAAATCTTTGTAGAGGTGTTTGAAGTACATAAAAAAAAAAAGTAGGAAGAAGTAAATGCAGATATAGTGTAAAAATGTCATTAGTAATAAAAGTAATAGCAAAACTGACCACCTACTGCAATTCTCTTAATTGGGGAAGGGAGACTGCTAGGGTTACAGATTTTATTTTAATTCTGAAATACGTGCATTGAGCTAAAGTAGCAGCAGCTGTTGGCTCTAGCCAACAGTTGCTTTAATTGGTGAAAACAATTATATTTTTTTTAATTATAAATGATCGACTTATAAAAATGTGTATTACAGTGTAAAGAAATATTTTGATTTACAAAACTGACTAATGATTTAGCTACTTTCTTCTGTTAGATATGTGTAGCTTTTGTAGGTTTTTTAATTTTTTTGTTCTTTTATGTTGAATATACAATAATTTATTACTTATTTTTATTAATTTGTTGTGCATGTTTATTTTTGTTCATTGTTTTTTGTCATACATTGCCTACATGGCATAAAGATTTTGCTTTTAACTTTTGATTAGGAGTCTTCCAGTCTGTTACTGCTTTTTAGTCTATTCAAGATCAGTGCCTGGCTTTTGGCCAATTAATTTAAGTTTCAGGACATGGACAAGGAACCATGGATTTATACATTAATGAATAATATCCATAATCCCTGATTCTGACTCCCTTTGTAGCTTTCTGTTTTCACGTGGTCGCGGTCCTCCATGCTGTCATGACACACCACCTGTACAGTACTGCATAGATAAAAATATTCATAAATACAGTACAACACTTTTGTATAATGTGTACAGAGTGCCTAAATAAATGCAGCACTGTCAGTCTGATTACCTAGAGAGGACGTGAACTCATGAACAGAAGTTGTTGGTTCATAATGTAGTGAAATCATGCATTTCTTTTAATGGAGACAGCTGCTGAATCGGGATGAAAGGGCTCCCACCAGACCATCCCAATTAAGTGGCTTCTACTGTATCTGCCTATAGTGTGCCTGATGACTTCTCAGCATGTCCCCCACCTCATACAACTTGACCTCTCTGCACATCACCCCCAGGCCAGAAATCTCCCACTTCATTTCTGAGGCATTTCCTATCTGACGAAAGCAGGAAGGCCCTTCCCTCAGCATTGATAAGCAGGTGTTGATGAAGTAGACAGACACCATGAGAATCCTGATGATGGGGGGGACAGCAGTGAGAGGGGAGTCCAGCAGGAAAAAGGGAACACCTGTAGGGCCTGAAGGAGTTCAGTGCAGGGGGCATGGGATGGTTGTTTTGTTCCCCTGATTGGTTCTTGACCTTGTGGTGCCATGCACTATCTAGTGTTGACCAGGTTTGTATGCAGTACTCCTAGTGGGAGAGCAAGCTGTCTGGCCTGCCTTAAGGTTTGCTGGTGCAGCAAAACAAACTGTCTTCCTCTTCTGGGGTGCACTACTAGCTGCCCAACAGCAGAGTCCGGTTCCGAACCCAGTCACAAGTATGATAGCCATTGGTTGGCCAATATACAGTCCTTTTTCAGCAGTTTCATACATTAGTAACAGTGCTAAAAATTGCAGTTTGGTTGTAATAACAAATTAGAAGATAGACCTTAGCTTTGTCAAAATTCATGATATTAGAGTGTTAAAAAACAAATTTACTCAGGGATATCAACCGTATTCAATGTCTGTACTAACAGGAGGCAGTGTGGCGTAATGGTCTGAGCTCAGAACTGTGAACCACAGTGCGGTTTCCACCCCAATGGTTTGAGTCTGTTGGCCTCCATATTCAGAGCCAGACGATGGTGCATGTAAGCCAGTAGTGCTGAGCAGCATGAGTGCACAGCTGGTTCTGAGTTATATTCAGACAGTGCAGGGTTTTAAATAATTGATTAGCAGTTTTTTTCTTGGGACTATACTAACTGTACAGAAAGTATTTATATAGATTTTCTAGAAGTGCTGTGTTTGTTAAACACAGTGAGGCAAGAGCTATGCATTTTCGCAAAGATTTAGCACATTTATAAGCAAAACACTAATCAATTTTTAGAGTTAAATAAATCCCTGCAGTGTATTCTAAAGGAGTACATTAACAGTATAGGGCTGTGCTAGCACAGCACAAAGCCTCTGATTATGGCCCTGCCTGGAGCGCCAGTTATGTTCGTGATTAGTGCGGCACTTTTTGAATATGAGACCTCTCGGCTGCAAAAGTAAGTAAAAGCAAGCTCTCAATAAGAACCCGATGCTTCACATGTCAGCTGAGATATATTGGTAAATGAATATCCTGGGTAAGTGAAGTGTATAAAACAAGTACAAAGTCAACCAACATATACAGATTCAGTGGCTCAGTAGGTAGCACACTTGCCTTTGAGGCCAGGAGAACAGAGGGCTGTGGGCTCATCTGGCACTTGAGTTATTATCCCAATACTGACACTGTAGTGCAGCATGAGGGGGTGCTGCACTTCTGAGGTGCCATCTTTCGGATGAGATGTTAAACCGAGGTCCTATCTGCCTGGATTGGTGGTAGTTCAGGTGGATGCTAAAGATCCCATGGCACTTATAGAAAAAGAGTAGGGGAATTTCCCCAGTGTCCTGGCCAGATTTCCCCCATTTACTAAAAATACCACCAACAGCTTAACCTGGTTCAGTTTTTCAGTTGCTTACCATCTGTATCCCCCTTCTCCCCGGTCACACCCGAAAAGGGACTTCTATACCCAGTGGAGCTTACCGGGTCAAAATTCAATAAATAAATAAGATTAAGCATGTTGTAGAAATATTTGTTCTGATATTAACTCTCGTTGTTTTTTGAAGCATTGCAGGTTGCATATATCGAGTAGTACAGACTACTGGTCCAGATGGCAAAAATATTCTAAACCTGATTCCAATTCCTAAAACAGCTGGCAACTTTGTTCCATTAGTTCCATTTTCAAGTACTTCTGAGACCCCAAAGGTAAATATAACATCTGCAATCCGTGTTCCTTTGCCACCACAACTTACTACTGTCACTGCTGCTACTACTGCCACTCCAGTTCAGATACCTACTGTACAACAATCTGGGTATGGGAAATATATTTTAACAAGGCCACTGCATAATGTGATTGCTCAGAAGGATATTATTAGAGTCCCTCCTTTCACTGGAAATGTGGCATCAGTCACAAAAGTTTCACCAATGCAGAGCAATACTGTTACTGTTGGTAAACCACCCGTGCCACAGTTTTCACTGGAGCCTTCATCCAGCAAAACAAACAAGGGGTACATGATAGTAAATGCCAGAAATGTACCTGCTACAGTAAAGTCACCAATGCTGCCATCTGGGCATCATCTTCAGATACCAGCAAATGCAGAAGTTAAATCAGTGCCTGCTTCTTCATTGCCACCTGCTATACAGCAGAAAATACTGACAGCTGCTGCTGGTGCTTCTGAAGCGAACAACCCTTCGAAAGCATCACCTACTGTAATTTACGTATCGCCAGTAAATACAGTGAACACCGCCCTTCCTAAGCACTTGCCAAACGTTTCTCCAAAACTTGTCACAGAGGTGCCATCTCCATTATTACAGACAGCAGCCTCTCCTGGAGTGTTGAGCAACAGTTCTGTCATACGTACTGCGTCGTCAGCTGGGCTGTCCAGTACAAATGAGCATCAAGCTCAAGAGGCGCCAATGAAGTGGGTGGTACAGGAAAACCCACAGTCTTCATCACCATGCCTTGTTCCTGTTGTGTCATCGAGTGACACAGCTTCAAATATTTTAAAAAATTTAGCAGAAATGAAGTATAACGATGGCAGTCCAGCCAGTAGTACGCCATTAATTACTAACAGCTCTCCAGTAACTGGATCACAGCTTGCTCAAATAAAAGACAATGCTTTAGTTATGTTTAATGGAAAAGTTTACTTGTTGGCCAGACGGGGTTCTGAAACTGTGACAACGCAAAGTGAAAACCAGGCTTCTCCGTTTATGAATACTGGAAAAACGAGTAATGACCCTCAACAAAGAAATGAAAGCATGCAGTTTCTGCATGCCAGTGCTGGGAATCAGATATCAAATAAAGTGGTCAATCTTGTACTCTCCAAAAATAAAGGCCAAAATCTCATTTGGAAAGACAGAATACCAAATCTCATTCGGAAAGACAGCATCCCTAAAAGAACTGAAAATGTGTCAGATTTTATTTTAAAAAATATAAAAACAGAACCAACAGAAGTGATCATATCAGAAAATGAAGGACCACGCACTGGCAGTACAAAGACTATTGAAACCACAAATTCAACAGTGCAGAGCATCAGTAGTGAAAATTTACAACGTGATCGTTTTATAAGGAACATACCATCAGAAAACGAAAGACCACACACTGGCAGTGCAAAGACTGTTGAAACCACAGGTGCAACAATGCAGAGCATCAGTAGTGAAAATTTACAACGTGATCGTTTTATAAGGAACTTGCCATCAGAAAATGGAGGACCACACACTGGCAATAAAAAGGCTATTGAAACTACAAGTGCAACCATACAGAGCACAAGTACTGAAAATTTACAACGTGACCGTTTCATAAGGAACATACCATCAGACAAAGAAGGACCACACACTGGCAGCACAAAGTCTATTGAAACCACAAATGCAACAATGCAAAGCACGAGTACTGCAAATTTGCAACATGGCAATTTTATGAGGAACAAAGATACTGGAATCCAACCATCTGCCCCAGTTTCGCCTGCTCAAAAGGTAATTAAAACCATAAAAAGTTACATTATTTGAATGAGCTGTACTAGAAGCAGTACTTTGTAAAACAAAAATTAAATGTAATTCCTTAGGAGACTTTCATTGCATTGGAAACTGATGTTTTGTATATTTAGGGCCATGTTCAGGACAGGCACTGCACAGCCAAATAACTGCTGTTCAGCAGTTGCTTCGTAATGCTGGAAAAGAAATGACAATGGCGCACTCAGGCAGGGAAATGTTTATTATACATAAACTGCACTAATACCAATGTTCAAAACTGCTTAGCAGAAGATACCTGGCGAGCTTCCCAACATTTCTTATCTCTCTGATGCTGCGGGTCAGAGTGGTGTAAAACATTGGGCAATTATTCAGTGTCTGCTGCTCAAAGTATTTTGCATAGTGTGATGTAAATGCAGTTTTTGTATAGTATAGCTAACATTCAGCTGTCTTAGGTTCCCAATTTTCCAGTCCCTTTTTCTTGCTGTAATGTTTGGCTGCCATGCAATGGCTGCACCAGTTTTTCTTACCTGCACCTTGGTGCTGACCTGGAAAAATCACTCTTCTCCTGACGTTCAATGGTAATTCAGTCTCCATGTACATCCCATCTTGGGTCCAGGGCTGTATGTTGAGGATTTTGTTAGGTACTGTAGTTATTTTGGCACTCAGTCTAAAATCTTACTAACCAAAGAAAAATTTCAGGTAGCCACAATGGTAGATTTTTGTTTTTTCTTACAGCAGTCCAAGCCTCCAAACTGTTGAGAAACTTTTTTTTTCTCAGTTTGGGGGTTTGACAAGTCCAGACATTTTGGGGGCTGTTTGAGGACATAGGAAGGAAGTTTTAAAAGGCTTGATGCTGTGCTTGCATCCATATTTTCGAATGCATGCTGTGTCCAGGCAAATGCGTCAGGGTATTTGCACTGGATTTTCAAGCACCCAATGTATTTGTGACACTTGCCACAGTTTACGGGGGGGGGGGGGTGCATGTGTCGAAACTCGGGCACAGGTTATGGCAGTCACATCCACAATTTAATTGGTCTAGCTATCTGGACAGATGTGTGGCTGCGTTTGAAAAACAGACATGGTCATTTGAAAGTGCCACCCATGAAATATTAGAACAAAATTGTTAAAAGGTTTTCCACAGTTTGAGGACAAAAGAGTTTAAGGGCAATAAACATAGATGATTTTTGCATAGATACAGAATAGGAAAATGTTTTGTGTAAATAGGTCTCTTAAGCCCCCAAATTATGGGGAGGAGGGGGTAAACTTAACAATAGTAGTTTTCCACAAGTTCAGGGCTTTATGTGGCAACATAACAAATTTATTTAAATTTTGGTGACCGGGTAGGCCCACTGAGACCGTAATGGTCCCTTTTTCAGGGGCGACCCTGAATAACCTCACTAATCGAAAGAAAGCTCAGGTCACTGTGGTGACCATTTGTGTCACCATGTATAGCAATGCCCCTTGTATAACATGAACTATCAATTCTTTTATTTATTTTTATAAACTATTTTTTATTAATTTTCTACAACAGTATACCAGATATTCCATGTCAGGAATGAGTTTACAGTACCTTACCCATGCAGACTCACTTGTACAACAAGATGATCAGTTTAAAACAGTACAGTTTTGAGCTAGGTACCCTATGACTAGAATGGTGGGCAGAAGCCGGTGGGAATGCGCCTGGACTATCGTTTTTCATCAGTAGGAAAAAGGCGAGTTTGTAATACAAGCTTTTTTCAACAAAACTGCTTTTTTTTTTTTATATATAGCAAGCTTAAAATGTTTAAACAAACATCTATCAGTAGTTGCTTTTAATGTTTCCATTAATTTTAAGAATTTAAACTACTTTCCTTTGCTGTGCCACAGAGTGATGCATACAGCAACAGTGATCAATAAATTGGGTTGGATTTCAAACCCTTAGGATAACAATTTATTTCCACTTTCTATTTCTACTTTTGAACTAGAAATAGAATACAGAGAACAGTGGACCAGATAGAAAGTTTAAAGTGGAGAGAAGGGCAGTTTAAAAGTGTATTGAGCCAGCTCAGTGGCATGGAGGGCGGAGACACTGGTGCCTTACTTCCTGTCGCACTAGCGACCCATGTTCGGTGGTGAGCACAGGTTGCTGGGGGTTGGCTGGGGAAGGGGAGGATCAAGCTTCTGGAGGACAGCTGTCCTCTCTTGGGGAGGGTGGATTGTCATTCCTTCTGAATGACTGCCACCAGGTGGAGGCCTGAGAGTAGTGCGGGATCAGGGCGCCATGAGCCGAGAGGGTACAGCAAGACTCCACAGTGTGCGCATGCCTGCACGTAGGCACATTGACATGTGTGCCTCAGCCATGGGGAAGGGAGAAAATGGGAAAATGGTTAGCAAGGGCTGCTTGAAGCCGTGCCCGCCTACCTCTGTCCCGCGCCATCGCCTGGTCTCCAGCCCAATCTGGATGTGGTCACCTGGGTGGGTGGGAGGATGGCCGTCCCCGGCCCACCACTACAGACAAGTCATGGGGGACTATGGGCCCGAGATACGGGAGAGACGAGCGATGGATGAGAGGAGACGGGGATAGGGTTGAGAGCCGGCCCGTGCCAACCAGTCAGAGAAAAGCTATATGAAAAAAGTGTATCACTATAAGGTACTCACTTGCAGCTGTACCTTTTGCTTCGGACAGGAGGCTGTGGGTAGGGGAGGAGGGGTGAGCATTGGGGTTGACAGCCCCAAGACCCTACCACTGATGCGCCAAGACTCCGGAGACCCAAAACCCTAATGTTTTTTCCTTTTGTTGCTTGAGGGTGGGGGCAGTTGGGATTGGAAACCCTAATACTACATTTCCCTACTTTTGTGGTGTTAAATTGAAACCTAACTGGTGCGTTAACTAAGTTTTTGCAAAGAATATATAGCATACATAATGGGTTGCAGTGGAATAACACATTTCTCTCCACACATGAGTGGAATGACGTATGGCTAATCTGTGGATGGCTTTTCTCTGCCAAAGGCTATTCACCCTCAAAAGTTCACCTACTCCTGTTGTTTTGACATGTATTGAAGGGTAACTCCTAGGCGGCACTATCCCTCAGGTTACTACCCCTGCCTGTATTGCTGGCCACAGATTGAGTGGCCTGGATTCGATATTAAGGTACCTCCACCCAGAGTAACAATAGTGGGGGTATCTAACTAGCCTGTTATAGCCCTGTGGGGAGCTACAGTATAACCACCCACAAACCCACCCGGTGACCTTGTACCTGTAGTAGCAGTTAACACACAGTCAGTAGTGAACAGTAATAATATGCACACACTCTTTACAATTACCACCAGGGTCTGGCCTTCAGCCAATTCCCTGGAACCCCATGTAAAAGCAAGGTTAGCAAAGCAGGTATATACTTTTAATGCAGTAACCCAACTAATAATATGCTCATGAACCAGGTTAAACATGAACAGTAAATAAGATTTATTTAGGGGATTGTGAACAAGGAAGGGGCGTGAATCCAGATGAATGATTACTATTCTGATTACATTCAGGTTACTTTGCATGTACTTTTACTCTCAAATAATCTACAACACTGGGTACCCAAGATGTTATTTATACTGGCTAGCCAGAGGCGTTGCTCGGGGGTGGCCAATGTTGCAACTGTTGTTGGGGCCCTTGATGGGAAGAAAAAGGCAGTTAGCATGCACAACAGAGCTTTTGCCATTTGTAATACTGGCCGGTTGGCCTAGTCTCTTGTAACCCAGAAAATTAGTGAAGCAATCAGGTGGTACCACAAATAAAGGATTTGTTGCAGGGAGCTACCCTGGATTTACTCACGCTACCAGTGGGCTGTGATGGATTGGGCGATATGGAGACCTCATGTAGTTCATCAATGAGCATGGGGAAGCAGGGGCGAAACACACCTCCACTTTATGGCCTTTCCCTCCAGGTGGCCACAACCAGCGAGTTGTCTCTGTGCAGGGGCTGGATCCCCAAAGCCAGTCTCTCGGCAAAGACAGTCTGTGGTGCGAAACAGTCAGTCTGGGCCAGGTTGGCAGAGGCCCAGGCACGATGAACACTTTGGCAAAGTTCAGTTTGATTTGCTGGTGAAACATCCAGCTGGCATAACAGTCTGGTCGCGGGCAAGCAGGCCTCATCCCACGATGAACGTTCAGCACATTTAACATGAACAACATTAAACTTTCCTTCTCACAAATCGGTTTGGTAGCAATCACTATTGCAGTCAATTCACTGAGCAAACCTCTCGAACGTTAAGTCAGTCTCGAACAACCTCTGGGCCGAACACTTCACAGAAGCTTCCTCTTGGTCCAAATCTCAGGCTGTACCTTCCAATATCTTGGAGCTTTCTTCCGCAAGTAAAGGTTCCTTCCTGGATTAGTCAGATTGCTTTAATCAGACAGTCCTATGCAGGAGAACAGTTGCAGGGAGGCACATCAGGCCTCCCCTGCTGATTTCCTTCAGCTCCTTTCAGGGAGTAGCTGCTCAAAAGCTCAAGCTGCTCACTCTTCAGACTCTCTCCAGAACTCTCTGACCGACTTGAAATTTAAATTGTCCTTCTTAATAGAAGCAGAAATCCTTGGAATCCGATTGGCTGTTTGGGCTGCCTAACACAGTTTGTCTTTTAATTGGTTGCAATTTAGGTGCCCAAACTTTGTCCCAGAAAATCTCCCATAAGTCTGTATCACACTCCCAGGAGTCTTTGGTGGAAATCACAGTTCATGATTGGCTAAATCACTTCCAAAATGGTGGCTGCAGCAAAGGTTTATGTTCAATTTATGCAGTCCCACTGGTTTGTCAGTGTGGTGCAGCCATGAATAACATTATTTATATATAGTTTCCCCACACACTGGTAGCCCAAACAATTCTCTTTTAAATAAGTCCACTCTTATTTAATAATCTTTTGTACTTTTGCTGTCACTGCCGCCGATATACTGTCATCGTATCCTAGCAGGCAGCAGTTCATGAATATTAATAGGGGCTTATGAATATTAATGAGCCCCATGACAACACCTTTGCCCAACTTTATTTAAAATTAGAAATTAGGCTTTTCTTTGGCCTTAGCAAGGTCTCGGTACCCGTTTAATTTAAGAGGGGCACTGGGACCACTGACAACTCCTCGTTTGACCGCAGCCCGAGCGGTTGGTACTTCAGGGTACTATCTCGCACATGCATGGTGACCAGCGGCACCAAAACATGACGTTGACTCGCAGTTCAAGATTTTATCCCGAACTGGGTTTAAATAACTTGCTGGGCTGTTCGGGGCTTTTGGGGAAAACCAGAGGGCACCCATAGCACGGAAGGAGTTTGGGGGATGCCAGCAACAGCAGGGGAGAAATGAAAGACATGGGAACAATTAAGGTAAGCCCCGAGGGGGGTTACAGAAGTTACAAACTCTTTATTGCATCAGCCATTCTCATGGCCACAGATTGTGATATCTCAAACACAAAGGATTATGATGCCATTGCAGGCTCAAGCTGCAATAATAAACGTGTTGAGAGGGAGGAAGCTAATATTCCAGTTAACATAGTAATCTAGGAAATAAAGGTTGGTAGGGACTCAAGGTCAATCAAGTCCACTCCCCTGCTACATAACTAAGCTGGGACCAGTAGGTACATGATACAAATGTGCTACTTTAATAAGATTTCTATGAACATGAATACAGGATTTCTTTCCTTTCAAATTCATCTACTTTTGCTGTTTGTGTATGGTAAATCCTCCTCATGAGGTGGCCTAGTCTGTTGCAGTGGCGAGCATCATGATGTCATAAACAAGCAATTATAGAAACATGGAAACATTGAATTTGATGGCAGATAATGACCTTTAGGCCCCCCCCCAGTCTGCCCATTTACCCAAACTACAGTCACCCAGCAGATCCTGCTTGATCTCCGGCATCCCCCCTTACTTCTGAGGTTCCCTTATACTTATCACATGCTTTCTTAAATCCCATTACAGTTTATTTTCCCACCACCTCATCAGGGAGGCCATTCCATGTATCCACCACCCTTTCTATGAAGTGCTTCCTATCATTCCCCCCCGAGTCTGCACTCCTCCAGCTTCATAGCATGCCCTCATGTTCCTGAGCATCCTTTTCACTGAAAAAGGCTTCCATCTTAAACCTTATTCATACCCTTGAGGTATTTGAAAGTCTCTGATATCCACCCTCTCCCTCCTTTCCTCCAAAGTGTACATATTGAGGTCCTTCAGTCTCTCCTCATAGGGCTTTTGATGCAGATCCTGCACCATTTTAGTTGCCCTCCTCTGGACCACCTCTACTCTGTCTTTTCGGAGATAAGTACACCAGGTGAAGTCTCACCAGAGATTTATACAGAGGTATCGCCACCTCCTGTTTCTGCTGGCGATACCCCTCCCTATGTGCCTTAGCATCCCACTGCCTTGTCACACTGTTTGGCCACCTTTAGGTCATCCGATATGATAACACCCAGGTCTCTTTCCTGTTTGATGGTCACCAGTACCACTCCCCCATTTGGTACTCCAACCCTGGGTTTCTCTGCCCCAAGTGCATGACCTTGCACTTCTTCGCATTGAAGCTTAGTTACCACATTCTTGACCACTCCTCAGGCTTACCTAGATCTTTATTCATTTTTTCTGTGCCCTCCCCATGTCCACACTATTGCAAATTTTAGTGTCATCTCCAAAGACATACATTCCCTTCTAGCCCGTCTGCAGTGTCGCTTAAGATATTAAAGAGGACATTGAGTTGAACACAAGATCCCTTTCACTCATCTGGAATGGCTGTAAAGGTGCAGCATTTTCCCCCTCAGGGATTTATGCATGTTGGTGGCCCAAGCTTTTGCATTTAGCTCCCATGCTTTTGCAACACCCTGGGCCTGATTCTCAAGCCTGTTGGAGTGCCACAGGCCCTGGGTGTGCCGAACACACGGATGGTGCTTGTTGCATTCCCTGGCTGGTAATCAGGATTCTTGATCCTGTGCACCACATGGCATGAGTTAGACCTGCTTTTCCTGGTCTAACTTTGTGGACCTTTTTACGGGGTTTGCACCCAAATATTTGGCACAAGCTGCCGTAAAGGGGTTAAAAAGTGCCACAGATGCATGCGACCTTTGAGAATCGAGCACAAGGTGTGGCAGTGTGTGCAAGGTTTGATGCAGGGCTTGTGCTAGCCCTACATCAACCTTTGAGAATCGGGCCCCTTGTAGTAGAGACTTGTTTCCTAGTATTGTTGCTGTTACAGTATCTGTGGGAAGAGTTTAAAAGGAAATGATAGGCATTTAGCCATGCCTGTTTTTTCCTCTTGAACTTGTACCAACTGGTGGTGCATCACCAGCCCTAGAAGCGACCTTGCCTCTCTTCTAGCAACTGTGGGAACCAGAGAGAGGAAAAACAATAGAGGAAATGAAACCGGGCAAAAGATGGGTGCAGACAGAAAAAAAAGTATAAGGCTTGGAGAAAGAAATGGGGAGAGAAATCACAGAAAAGAGAAGGGGCAGTATGTATCATGTCTGTGTTGCTTGGCAAATGCCCCCATCCTTTTATTTTTTTTGGGGGGGCATGGGTGAAAGTTAAAGATAGAACAAAGAAAAGTTGCTCAGGAAGAATGCCTTGCACAGGGCAGTATCAGAATCGGCAACAGGAATGGAGGCTGGCACCAGCAACCATGAGACGGAGTAATACTCAAAGATGCCAGTAACTGATGAAATGCAGGAGTTTATTCAAAGTAAAAAACCTGTATTTGCCATGTTAAAACAATTGCCACTCAGGGCCCCAGTCAGTAACAAAAATACAATGTTTCTTTATGTCCCTGTCCCTGACCATGCCCCTTTCATGCAGACCTCCCCAACCCTGTCGCCTTGCTTCCCTTGGCATACCTTCACTCCATTTCCCTATGGCATGAGTGGCAGGGATTCCCAGTCTGGATGACAGCCAGGTTCCTGGTGTGGGGACTTCAGGAGGCGGGACTTCATCCTGCTTGCTTCAGGGTTTCCCATGCTTTTCTGGTCCCTGTGCCTTCAGGATGCAGGTGGTGAGGGGGTGGGCATGTGCATGCAAACATGCATAGTGCAGTGCAATCCAGCATCCCCCCAAAAGCTGCACTGACTGCGCTGACACCTTTGGTAACCCCGGTGGCAGTATCAAAACAGAGCCAGCTGCCGTCCCTCCCCCAGACGAGGAGATCATCCTCTGGGACACTCAATCCTCCTGACCCCAGCCTCTGGCTCTTTCCTGAACCAAGGATCATTGGCTTTGCCAGCGGTATCCTTGCTACTGCACCAACAGGACCACGACAGTTGCACTTATTTTAAAAGAGATGGAGTATCCCTAGTATTCTGGTCAACAATGCTTCTTTCACTAAGACCGGTTTTGTTGTTGTCTGTATTTGAGCATGGCTGAACTTTTTCCCGTATCTAGGATATAGTATTCAGACAGAATAAAATTTATATTTAATTAAACTTTTATATTTATGTTCCTTTATTCTTTATTATTGTGGACATTTGCATTAAAGTATTATCTTTTTTTTTTGCTATAAATAGGTATTATTCTCAGAGTCCTCAGGTCCACCCACCTTTGGAAGGCACACCTCCCCCCCCTTGTCATCCACCTTCTCCTGGGTTAACTGTGCCACTATTTACCCAGGACTACTGACATGGTGGGTGGGGTTCCAGGTCTGTAGTGCGGGAGCCTACCTGGGTGCCATTGGACCTGGGATAATTTTCTCCTCCATTTTCATCCCAAGACAGCTGGCATGCAACAATGCGCATATTGAGGCATGCAGCATGCTGATGTTCAGCAGTATCCCTACCCTGCTGCATTGGTCCCCGCTGCAATATTACCTAGCCTCACCGAGGTAGTGATCGTGTTGTGGGACACAGATGCTCGCCCATCCCAAAGGAGGAGAACCATCCTGGGGATGCATAATCCTTCTTCCCCTGGCTAGCCCCCAGGGACTCTAGTTTTGAAGGGCTGGCTTTGAACATAGGAAAATGAGATGACGTCTTAAACAATTAAGATTCTATTTCTGCAGATAAAGACAATTCTGTGACATAATATGTTGCTAAAGAATTGATTGATGTTAAAAATAGAGGAATATGACTTCATTATGTATGTGTTTGGGGGCTGGAAGATGTGATGAAGTGTGAGACACAGACACTGCTTTCATATTAATGTTCTCCATAGCAAAGAAGGAGTAGACAATACTGAAAATTAATATATATTTCAGTAAGCTTAATTGTATTTGAATTTTCTGTTTTAAAAAGGGTTCCTGGATAATGGAAAAATGCTTTAATGGCTGTCATGTTGGTATGTATACAGTCTCTGCTGTCTATAAACTGCATTGAGATTGTCTGTGAAGGCTATTATATAAAACCAGAGGCTAACCATTATAGCATGCTGTAGCACTTCATGATGACCAGTAGATTGAATTTAATTATAATGAATGGTTGCATTGGTACTTGAACCACAGTTGGGAAACACCACCAAAGTAAAAAAAAAAAAAAAAAAAAATAGTGCTGACCGCTAATAAAAAGGACTAAGTACAGCCGACAACTGAATATGAACGATTTGAAATTGAAGCACCAGTGGAGCCACCTTTTGCAATGAAATGTAATGTATATTTGACTTTTTTCAATGTCTGCTGTAAAATGTCAATGAATTAATATGCTCTCGATACCTTTTTCTATCAGATTTGGCACTGATGCGTGATGTATATTTGTTAGTTGCTTCTATTTGCTGGGACTTCATTGCAAATGAGCTTGTGACTCTGTGATTTTATCCTAGTGAGTAAACAGATTTAGGTTTTTATTACACACAAAAACCTTTGGGAAGAGCCTATTTTCAAATGATCTAGACTCAGATGTATGCACGTTTGAATATAACATGCAGAGATTATATGTAAAATACACAGCACAGAATTACATTACAGGCATTAACCACATAAAATTAGAATAGCTGTGCATAGTGAATTAACTGCACTGTCATCACAGAAACGAAAGCTACAGACCAGTCTTGCCACACTGGATTGTAGCCTTGAACCACCTCACTGGCTGAGCTGCAAAGAGTTGCTCCACAGGTACGTTCAGCGCCAAAACCGTTGCTTAGCCAACAAAAGGATTTTGAACTTATGACACCTGATCGCCGATTGGTCTAGGCTAGGGGTTCTCAAATTGTGAGGCCAGCCTCCCTGGGAGGCTCCAACCTGTTCCAGGGGAGGCTCAAACAAGTCTGAAAAAGTACTGTATTAAAATGTTGAGTTTTATATATTTTGTGTGAAGAGATGAAACAAACTGAAAGAGGATAATAGTAGGTGAATTTTATGTATTTATTTACTAATAGGTGGCAAGGGAAGGTGAATGAGCCAAGGCTCATTTCAGGTGTACTTGGGGAAGGGTAGGGAGTGAATACATTTCAAAAGGTAACTGCAAAACAATCAAGAAATGCACAATGAACAATAGTGCAAACAAATATGAACAATAAACTAATGAGTGGTGGTAATCGATCAATTTGTAGACTGATGTCAGAACATCCCAAATACAAGGGTTGAGCAAAGAAATGTTAAGAGCAATAGCAGGAACGAGCAAAGTAATCCCTGAGAAGTTGCTTATGAGCAGGGACGGGGGAGAGGCAAAGTATGTAGGAAGGTTATTTCGTATAGAGAGGAAACAGAAGAAGTAGTCTGACCCATGAAGGTACTGCAACAAAGGGTAACAATGGTTCAGGAATGAAAATAGAGGACGTAGGCTGGCCTGGTGGGGTGGGGGTGTTACAATAAGCTGAATAATAATACTTGTTGTTTTATTTATTTGTTATTCAGATAACCTTTGAGCACAGGAGCTCTTTTTCAAAGGTTTCTCGTCAGTATAAGACAAAGAACTGAATGTGAGCCAAGTACTCAGAGGGATTTCAATTTATTCATGGTGTACTGCACAAAGTACAGCATGTTATTTTTCTTTGGGGAGGCCCAAGATTATTTCAGTTTTGGGGGAGGCTCAAAATCTTTTCCATGGATTTGGGGAGGCTCACTGTGACAAAGTCTGAGAAGTATTGGCGCTTCTAGTGGCTTTTACTGCCGGCTGTTGTGGTGTTTAGATCTACCATGGGAAATTACAGCTGGTTCCTCGGTGTGTCACTAGCTTTACTAGTGCTCAGCTCAATTCTTTGGAACCCTCATCCCTCCCTAAAGTGGAATGACCCTTGCACTTCTCCCTGTCCTGCGTCCAACAGCTCCTTTCAGGTAGCCATTCTGGACTATTGGGCTTCTCAGCTGTCTCTGCCGGGGAGTGGGACATCTCCCGAACTGCCTCTGCAAATTACTCCTCTATCCAGGCTTGAGACTTCCTACTCATGGCAAATTTCTGTCAGGACACTAGTGGCTGCAATACTAGCCCAGTATAACACCAGTAGTGGGTACAGGCCTACCCATCAACACCGCCTCCCCTATCGCCCCAAAAATAGTGTTTACAAATTACAGTTTGCTGCCTTGAAAAGAATCCTGCTTCTTTTACTATTGTGCTCAGGCAATGTCTAACTCAGCACAGGACCATTAGACACCCTTGCTTCTCCATCAGACCTGGCAGGTATCAAAGGAATGTCTTTTATGCATTTTAATGCCTGTAGTTTGCTGAAAAGTTCACCCTTATCCAGGCTTGGGTGAGCCACACCCTACCTCATGTCCTAGTGATCACTGAGACCTGGCTTAGGCCAGCCACCCCAGACAATGAAATCAATATCCCAAATTATTTACTGTTCCGAGTGGATAGGCAATCAAGAGGAGGTGGGGTGGCAGTTTATGTAAGGGACAAATACTCAGCCGCATGTATAAACGCATCATCCTCCCCCAAAGAATTTGAGTGCTTGACCCTAAAGATTGAACTTTCTCGTTCCAGTGCACTCTGTGTAATAGGCTGCTACAGACCCCCTTCTGCCGGGCTGCATCTCCTGTCTCACCTCAGTTCCATACTGGGGCTCAGTTCCTTGGAAACCATTATTCTTGGCGACCTGAACTACGATTGGCTTTCAAGTGCATCAGCTCCCTTGAAATTCCTTTAACACACTCTAGGGCTGGTGCAACTCATTGGCGAGCCTACTCGCCCAAATAAAAAGAACCTTAACAACAGCTCCCTCTTAGATGTAATTTTGGTTAGCAAGCCACACCTGTTCTCTCATGTCGGAACATTTTTCTAAGACATTAGTGATCATTGTATAATCACCATCTGTGCACAACCCACAGCTTGTGGTAAAGTTCTCTATCAAGAGGTGCAAACGCAACTTTGATTTGTTTGCTTATGTCCATGACTTGAAACATTCACCTCGATGGCAGGAATTCTTCCTAGCCAAAATGGGGCATATGCTATTTTTTATGATATTTTAAGTGAGGCTTTAAATAAGCATGCACCCTTGGTTAAGATGTGGGTCAGGAGCATCTCCTGCCGTTGGTTCTCACCTGAGCTCAAAGCTTCCCTGTTAGAAAGGTATACTTTATGGAAAAAAGCCAGAAGAAGCAAGAACGACTCTGATTAGTGTCTTTTTAAGAGAGCACGTAACAAGTGCACCAAGTTGGTCAGAGCAGCCAAGGCCACCTACTATCGTTCGGAGCTAGCCTCTGCCTCAAAAAATCCTTCAGAGCTCTGGAAAATATTAAGACATGTCTAGACATGCACCTGGTAATTCCATTCCAGCAAAAATTAAGTCCAGTGGCAGCGTTATCTCTAACTGATCAGAGATATTGGAAGCCCTCAATAACCATTTTGCAACGGCAGGGCTAGCATTTGATACTTCTCCTGCCAATGACCTCCGCACAGCTCAGGGCCCACCAACCCACGAGTCCCCCTCTACCGAGGAGGCTTTCTCCCTCTTGCCTGTCTCTCTAAAAGAGGTGGAAGACCTACTGCTGCAATTGGACACCAGGAAGGGAGGAGGCTCCGACTTCATAGAGCCATACTATATGAAATGTGCCTACCATGTGCTTGCGGTGCCAATCACCCACCTATTCAACATGTCGCTCTCCCAGGGTAGCCTCCCCCTCAATGGAAAATAACCTACGTCATCCCTCTATTAAAAGCAGGTGACCCCTGCAATCTAAACAATTACAGACCGATCTCCCTCCTTCCCATCCTGTCTAAATTACTAGAAAAAATAGTGTGTGGCCAGCTAGGGGTATACTTAAAATCCAGAAGCCTATTAACCCCGGTTCAGTCTGGATTCAGAGCAAAGCAAAGCATAGCACCATAACAGCCCTAGCTAAGGTGACCAGTGATTGGCTTCTAGACCTTGACAACAAAAAGCATGACACTGCCGTTTTCTTGGATCTTACTAAAGCATTCGACACAGTTGATCACAGCCTGCTTCTTTCCTCCCTAAGCACCTTAGGCCTGGACCATAAATCTATGTGCTGGTTTGCAGACTACCTCAGAGAACGGAAACAGCAGGTTAAAGCTGAAGGTGATCTTTCTCCATTAAAACCTATGCTGAGGGGCGTGCCCCAGGGCTCTATCCTTGGTCCCCTCCTCTTTGCAGTCTACGTTAACAACATCAGTGACCCCATCAAAAAAGCCAACATCCACTTAATCGCAGACAACACTGTACTGTACTTGAGTCGTCCCACACTGGAAGCAGCCTGTGAATACCTCCAAGCTGAATTTAACCTTCTACAATACCAGCTCATAAATAAAAAGCTTTTGCTCAATGCAAAAAAGACAAAAAACATGCTCTTCTCCCCCTCCTTGCATGCGGCAATTCCTGCTGGGGGGAGCTATCCCTCAAATTACCACTGTTCTTGGAGAACCACTAGAGTATGTAGCTAAATTCAGATATCTAGGAGTTTGGCTCAATCAAAAACTTTCCTTCGCCAACCATCTCAAAGAACTACAGAAGAAACTTAATGCAAAGATTAGGACTATTCTACGGAATTAACCACCTGCTCACAAAGGAGGCCAAGATTCAACTGGTTCAAGCTACCTTCCTATCTTTAATCAATTACGTGGACCTGCTCTACAGCCACTGCACTGGCTAAGTTGGACACCCTCTACCACAGAGCTATCAGGTTCATTACTGGCCTTCCACTTTCTACACACCACTGCTCCCTGTACTCATCATTAGGCTGGACTTCCCTTCACTATAGAAGGAATAGAAATGCTGCCCTATGGGCTTTCAGAGTGGTGACCAACAAGATCCCCTCATATGTCTCAGATTGTATTCCCTGGAGTGTGTTAGGCAGCTACACTCTAAGGAGCTATTCCCTAATTGCCCTCCAAGTTCCAAGGGTCAAAACTTGTTTTGACAAAGCTGCTCTAAGCTTCTCTTTACCCACATTGTGGAATGGTTTACAAAGGAACTTGAAGCTGAGCTGCCCTGTTAGCCTGAATATCTTCAAGGCACTCTACGATCGCTACATGAAAGCACCTTGCAAATGTTTTCCTCACTGCTAGCCCACTAATTCCGCAACTCCCCCTTTCCATCCTGAAGCTCGCCATGTTTCTGCCCCTGGCTCACTCTTTCCCTATTAACTCTTCCTGCTGCACCCACCCTTCCCTGTCCACTCCAGCCTGGCTAAAGTCCCACCCTATCCATACTAGTGTCCTAATTATCTACTACTTCTCCGTCATTATCATAATAAACAAGTACATGACAGCCATCGTCACTTTCTGTGGTTTTAGCTCAGTTTTTTCCCCCAGTCATCAGTAATATATCCCTCCTCTTCTTTACCTCTCTAACCTGCCACCCCATATACGGCCTCTTTCCCCATATGTATAGTTGCCGGCTGCCTCATTCAAAAGATCTCTGCTTATAACCCCTGTATGCCTATGGTTGATTGTACATCTGCTGACTTCTTCAATTGTAAAATAATGCTGTTTTTTTTTTTTTATTTCAACCTCTTACTGTATTGTATACACGGTATATACGTTTTCTTCTTTCTATATTATTGCTTTTTGTATACCTGCTTCTGTACTGTACTTTGATGTATTCATGACCAGGTCCACCTTGCAAATGAGCCTTGCTCAATGGTGCCTGCCTGGATAAATAAAGATTTTGATTGATTGATCTGGCAGATGGCCTAGTTCAGATTTCCCTAGAGCAGGGTAACTTGAAAAGGGGATACATTTAGTAGTAGACTACAGTTTATAATATGTCTTTATCAGTATCACCCTCTCTGTCTGTAAGTCGGTCTTTGTCTGTCTGTCTCCCACTTTGTCAATTTCTTTTGCGCTCTCTTTCAACTTAGTGTACCTGGCTATCATTGTCTGTTAATTTTGCTATACCTCGCTTGCCAGTTTACCAGACAACACTATAACACATCACAGTAATACAACCACAGCACAATAATACTGAACATAGGATTTGCAAGAAAGTGAGTTGTGCTCACAACAGAGGGAGGTGAACCTTACAATTGTCTTTGGTTTGTAGCAGATATTCTGCAGGTGGAGGCTACTTCTAATTGAAAGGTGAAATAAGGAACTTAGAATTATCAGGAAAGACAGTCTTTCAAGCAACAGAGGGAGGTGGATCTTGCTTTACTTTTGTTACAATTAAGATTTTCAGTGCAGGAAGAGTTTAAACCCTGGGCTAAGAATTTGTCATAGGTCCTGAAGTAAGTGCAGGAACAGGCTGTGTATTTGATCCAGACAGTGCCCCAGGGGGTGGAAACTGTTTTTTGTGTTTATCTGTGTGTGCCTTAAAAGGCCAGGCCAGACTGTGTCAGGAAGTGCTTACATCATAGCTACTTAGTCAATAGCTTTGGAAGAGTCTTACAGACCTGAGAACAACAGTATTATAAGCAAGTGTTTTATAGCAAACTCATCAGAACAGTTAATATTCTTCAGGCGAAGCTACCTCTGGCTGGAAGCTGCAATACTGAACATAGGATTTGCAAGAAAGCGAGTTGGGCTCACAACAGAGGAAGGTGAACCTTACAATTGTCTTTGGTTTGTAGCAGATATTCTGCAGGTGGAGGCTACTTCTAATTGAAAGGTGAAATAAGGAACTTAGAATTATCAGGAAAGACAGTCTTTCAAGCAACAGAGGGAGGTGGATCTTGCTTTACTTTTGTTACAATTAAGATTTTCAGTGCAGGAAGAGTTTAAAGCACAGCTGACTTATTTTGGGGCTGACTGCTTTCAGAGCACAAATCACCAGGCTGTTTTAGGGCTGGGGAGGTTTACCTGTGTCTGACTTGGATGTCTGGATTTTTCTTTGTTTGATTAGCAGGGTATTTTCTCTGTCAAATTGTTGTATAGGGCATCTTGCTGACAGGAAGGCGCTCATCGCAGTGGTGGGTCAGAGCTTTTAGCTGATTGTTTCGTGAGGGCACAGTTTAGGCCCAACCTCTGCCCACCCCTCACCCCACCCACCTCTGGAAATAGTTCTTTTATACCTGGGGTTCTGACATCATTTCTTCAAGAGTGCAAGGTGCATATCACTGTCATATCCTCTCTAGCACACTGGACTGACAAGCATACACATTGTATAATATATATATTTCTATATAGCAAACCAATCTCTCACACACACACACACACAGGTAGATAAACATGTGGGGAGTAGTACAATGTAATGGCTGTGGGGCAGCAGTCTTCCAGGAGTCTTTCTGGAGGCTGAGATGCTGCCCTGTTTGCAGACAACTCTCTGCCCTGTGGGAGGAAGTTGCCCATCTTCAGGCCACACTGGACAGTAGCAAGGGAACCTTCCCCCAGGCCACACTGGACAGTAGAAACGGAACCTCCCCATCCAGGGAGCACCAGAGCCACCACCACTACCTCAGAGGTTGCAAGAAAGCACAGCAGTTGGACCACAGTGGGCTCAGGGGGGGGTGAGGATGGTGGAACAGAGGCACACCCAGTCAGTTGTTCCACTCCACAATCCATACACCATTCTGGGGGAGCACCTGCAGAGGAGACTAAGGAGGCTGAGGACAACTGTCACAAGGGAGGCCCACAGGAAGGAGGCAGAGGACACCACAGGGAAAGGAAGCAGCTCCTGGTGGGAGACTCAATTATTAGGGGGATAGAACTGGGGGGAGCAGGGAAAACTGAAGTAAGGTGCCTGCCTGGGCCATGGCTTGAGGACAGGAAGTGCATCCCTCAGGATCACGAGAACAGCTGCACGGGAGTCTGAGCTGGACGTCATTGTCCACCTAGGGACAAATGACTTGGCTCATCATGAGACTAGAGCAGTGCAGGAGGACTTTGTATAGTTGGGGAGGGGCCTAAGACAAGTAGCACACACAGTATCCTTCTCAGAGGTGCTGCCTGTCAATGACATGGGTGAGGCGAGGGTACTTAGCACCATGCAGTTTAATGAATGGTCTAAAAAATGGTGGAGCACAGGGGTTTCGCTTCATTGGGGACTGGGGTTCCACCCTAGAGGGACACCAGCCTATACCATGCAGGATGGTCTGCATCTGTCCAGGAAGGAACAAGTCTTTTGAGCAATCGGTTTAAATGCTTCATTGGCAAGCTTTTAAACTAGTCAAGGGGAGGCACTGATAAGCAGCAGGAAAATCCCAGCCTCCCTACAAAACAGGGTACTAAATGAGAAAAGACCGAGGTAGAAAGGTCAGTGGGGGATGCTGCAACAGAAGGTAAAGCCATCAAAAATGGAGAGCAGTGAGTACCAATGCCTGTAGTCTGGGTAACAAGCTTCCTGAATTAGTGACCTTGATGGAGGAGGAACATCTGGATATTGTGGCAGTCACAGAAACATAGGCACACACAAAACCATGACTGGGACGTAAACATACCAGGATACACTATCTACAGGAGGGACAGGGAGGGTAAAAGAGGAGGAGGAGTAGCTCTTTACATAAGGGAAGGAATCAAAGCAACAGAACAAAAGGGTAAACAGGGAGGAGAAGAAGCACTGTGAATCAATTTGGAGACAGGCAGTGGCACCACAATCCGCACAGGGGTTGTATACAGACCCCCTTCTCAGGGGGAGGAAATGGACAAGGAAATGATAGAAAGTATACTTAGAATGGCAGAAAAAGGGGAGATACTGTTGATGGGTGATCTGAATATGCTAGATGTTAACTGGAGTGCAGTTGCAGCAGCCACTTTGAAGAGTGGGGTTATTCTAGATGTCCTACAGGGGGCATGCCTTAGACAACTAGTATTGGAGCCCACTCGAGAGGGAGCAATCTTAGACCTGGTTCTCTCAAATGGAGATGGAGAGAGGATCACAGATGTAGAAGTGGGTAGCCATCTGGGAACTAGCGACCATCGAACAGTATGGTTCAAAATAAACGCAGCAATAGAGTCAAGCCATACAAAGGCAAAAGTACTGGACTTTAGGAGGGCTGACTTTGCCAAAATGGGTGAGTGCCTAAAGAATACTAGCAAATGGGCATTAATATACAAGTTAGCCAGCCTGGGAGTGGGTCCCAAGATGACAGCCTGGGTAAAGAATTGGCTGGAGAATAGGACACAGCGAGTAATAGTAAATGGAGTCCACTCTGAAGAAAGGAGGGTTACTAGTGGGGTACCGCAGGGTTCAGTATTAGGACCGGTCCTCTTCAATGTCTTTATAGCGCACATTACAGAGGGACAGGAAGGAAAAGTATGTCTCTTTGCAGATGACACAAAGATCTGCAACAGAGTTGATGCACAAGGTGGGGTGGAAAGGATGAGAAGGGACTTGGCAAGGTTAGAGGAATGGTGAAATGTGGCATCTTAGAATCAGTGCTAAGAGGTGCAGGTAGTGCACCTGGAAACAAAACCCAGGGAAGAGTACACAGTGGGGGTGAGATACTAACAACAAAAAATGGAAAGGACCTGGGGGTAGTCATATCAGATGACCTAAAGGTGGGAAAGCAATGTGAGAGGGTAGCAAGGAGGGCTGGGGGGATACTGGGATGCATAGGGAGAGGCATCACCAGTAGAAAACAGGAAGTTATTATCTCTGTGTACAGACAGCTGGTGAGACCCCATCTGGAGTACTGCATGCAGTTCTGGAGACCCAATCTCTGCAAAGACATAGACAGGATGGAAGCAGTCCAGAGGAGGGCAACTAAAATGGTGCAGGGTCTGCACTGGAAGACAAATGAAGGGAGACTTAAGGAGCTTAATATGTGTAGCCTCGAGGAAAGGAGGGAGAGGGGGGACATGATAGAAACTTTCAAGTACCTCAAGGGAATCAACAAAGTCCAAGAGGGTAGCATCTTTCAAAAAAAGAGGTGTGCAAGAACAAGGGGGCACAATTTGAAGATGGGGGGAGGCTCAGAGGTAATTTAAGGAAGTATTTTTTCACAGAGAGGGTTGTGGATGCATGGAATGGCCTTCCGGAGGAGGTGGTGGGACAGTCATAAGGCAATTCTAGGGGGTGGGGGTAGGAAGAAGTAGGCTGCTGGTTAACTAGGATCTGCAGCTTATCCATTAGGCAGGGAAATGGGCAGACTGGGTGGGCCAAGCGGTCCTTATCTGCCGTCAAATTCTATATTTCTAACACATCATCATTTTTATTGTTTATCGTGTGCCCTTCTAGTCGAGCCTAGCCAGGGCATATCACAAACCTTATAATGACATAAACAAGTGCCATAAAGCTTTGAATTAAAGCTGTGGCTTTTATTACATTGTGTCTGTTTGGAGCCGCGGCTTCAGTTGAGAGCAGCTTCTATTCATGCTGCTTCCTGGAGATGCATCTGAATTGCAGTTGTAGCAGGCACATAAATAGTGCTTTGTGTACTTGTACACACTTCTGTTTCTTACAGAGATTGGAGAATGAAAGCAGGCGAGAGAGTGAGGAGTGAAGACTGGCAGAGAGAGGCAGTGTCGAGCACAGTGAGTTTGATACAGAGCGAGCGTGGATCGTGGTCAAGTAGTATTAGAATGGGTCATTTTAAAAAAATGTATTTATTGAATGGGGTTGTCAAACTACCAGGACTTGGATGAGAAAGAGCGGGGTTGAGAGAAGCGAGTGAGCATAGATCATGAACGGGAGAAGAGAGCACGAGATTGGAGCTGGGTTGGGCAGGGAGAGCGCAAGATCATGTGTGCAGTGCATTCCGGGGGTCAAGTCAGAGTCTACGAGGTAAACCAAGTCCCTTCCATTGCCAAAAACATGTCAATAAAAAAAAAAAACTGGATAAACTTGATAAACTGGTAGCATGCTTCTGCTGCATAGAGGAATACCAGAGAATGCCAGACTGTGGGCGCAAGACCATGTGGTAGGCTGCTTATGTTGCCCTGTTGTACAAGCCATAGCTGCTGTTAGAGGGCAGTTCTTATTACAAATGTCAAGCCCTGGCTCCGGCTTCTAATAGAGGGTGGCTTGTATTAGAGGGTAGCTTTAAGTAGAAGATATACGGTAACTTACATTTCATATATTGAACCACGATGGCTTGCACTGCCAACTTCTACTTACAGCTCCCTCAACTACCACTAGAGACGCTGCAAAGTTTAATTTCCCTGTGAAGTTAAGGCAAATTCACCAGCTTCACAAATCAGTTTGAGAATTTTTGCTATTTAGGAGGAACTTCTTCTCACCCCAGGGGTCCTTCAGTATGCCAGCTGGGTTCAGCTGCCCTGGAGGTGGAGTTGATGCTAATGATATCTAATTAGAATTAGCCAGTCAGAATGCAGGAGAGGTTGTGCTGTCTGTTTCAGAGCCAGAGAGCAATCAGATTCATTGCTCCACTGACTGGAGCAACACTGCCCTGGAACTCTCTCTTTGGACCTCGCTTCAAGAAATTTATTTCCTTTAAAGTCAGTAGTTTTCTCAGTTTTTGTGCTGTCTTTAGTGTTTTTACAGGTATTTTTAGCATTTTATCACTCTTTCTTGTGGTTTCCTTAAGTTCTCGGGAACCACAAGTGCTGCTTTCTTCAGCACTTCCAACTGCAGTTCCCACTGTTTTTCTGAAATAAAATTTTAAGTGCTTTTGGTAAAAAAGCCATGCCTTTAACTTTAAACATTTAGCGGTTCCTATTTTTCAACAGGAACTACATTTTCTTGTCAAAATCTTTTACTTTTCTGCTTTTGGGAACTGATTTTTTTCGGGATGTCATACCTTGTGGAAACCGTCCGTTTTCTCATTTTCCCTATTGGGAACAACAATTGTACAGGTTTTTCTGATGAAATGACATGTCAAAAAGACCTAAAAAGAGAACTGGACCAACTGGTTTTAAAATTGCATTAAGTGCTTAAGGATAGTGGCCAAGGCAGACAGCCACAACATTTGTTTAAGTCTAGACCATAACTATGAGCTTTGCTTTAAATTATGTTCTAAAATGGTTAAAAGGAGAGCTAAAAGATTGGAAACAATGACCTCTCAGACTGTCTCCTCTTCTGTTTAAAAAATATTGAAGAAGGGTCTTTGTCACAGCAAAAGGTCGTCCAAGGACACTTTAGAAAATAAGTCAGAAATAATAATGACCAAGCCAAAAAAGACAAAATGAGCAGGTCCCTGATTCAGTGCCTGCACAAAAGAAACAGAAAGAAACAATATATCACTACTCCTCCCACTGAGGAGCAAAGGGAGATGCCAGTGAAACAAAAAGATTTACCCTCTCCTGAAGAAATGGCTATAGCTTTGCAATTATACCAAACTTTTCAGTCTACGGGCAATCTCTTTAATATCCTTCCTGATCCTAATACCGCTCACCCTTCAGACCCTGAGCTTGTCCAAGGGTTTATTATGATGAGGGTGATGAAAAGGAAGTAGATGGTGTTAGTATTAAGAGGGGATGGGACAGGTACGGGGGGGATAAATCTGACCAGGGCCAATACAGGTGGAACATCTGGGACTGGGGACAGTATAACCCAAGGGGGAGGGGGGACGCCAAAATCTGCCCTCAGTGCGGGTGCTGACAATCGAGCACACTCGAGAGAGACCGTTAGGCCGATTCTACTGGTATTTTAGTATGTTAATAACCTTTACAGCCAGACGTATTCCGTGACCAAGAGTTTGGCACCCCCTGTAATGGCCAGGAGGATTTTTCCTCTCATTATACCTCTGTTCAGCATATGGTCGACACCCTGGACCTTACTATCCAGGAGACCACTGACCAAGAAGAGGAGGAAGACTTTTTAGACATGATGGGTCTCCCTCCCCCTAAGAAGCTGCTTTTGCCTATTCGTAAGTCCTTTTGCAGGGCAATATTTAAACTGCTCCAGAACCCCACTTCTAATCCTGGGGTAGATAAGAAAATTGAAAAAAGTACCAGTTAGAGAGAACTAATGCTGAATTCCTCTACATGCACCCAGACCATGAGGGAGTGGTACAGGCTGCAACTTGTGACAAAGCCAAAGTGCCTCTATTCTCCCAGCTTCCAGAGAAAGGAATCCAGGAGACTGGATTCTATGGGTAAGAAATATTACACCACAGCCTCTCTGCTGCTTAGCCTCTCTACTTACATAGCCCATGCAGCACAGTATCAAAAAGCACCCTGGAACTCTTTTCTAGCCATTAGCCTACAGGCCCCAGAGACAGAGTGGCTCGGGACTTGGCAGAAACTGTTAAGTCTGCCTTAGAGACCACTGAATACCAGTTTCATATGGCTGTGGACACAAATGACACTGCCTCCAGGGCTATGGCCCAAGTCATTTCCCTCGGGTGCTATGCCTAACTGAGGATGACTAACCTCTCCCAGGACACCCAAACCAAAGCCATGGATTTCCCCTGTGAGAATAACTCCCTCTTTGGAGACAAAATAGCAGCTTACATGAAGGTAGAGAAATATAAAAGCATCTATCAAAACAGTGCAGCAAAAGAGCCTCTACTTCCCAGAGATCTGAGTAAGGGAAACGGAGACAGAAGTTATTACGCTAGATCTTTCTACTCTCTGACAATGCCTGTGCCCTTGGACTACTCTCAGATGAGAGGCTACTTCAGGGGAAGATGAAGGAGGACAGAGAGAAGAGCTGATCCCTCACCTTTGCAAGGTTTAATCCAAGCAAAGCTCCTGACTACAATGTCCAGGTTGCCTCCCTCCCCAGTAAGAGGTAACCTGACCCACTACCTCCACCAGTGGCACCTCATCACTACAGACACACCTGGGTACTAGAGGTGGTGGGTCAAGGACTTACCCTGCAGTTCAAAAAGTTTCCCTTTCAACAGAATCACAAACTTTCAAAACCTCTTAACCCCGACAGAAAAGCTGTTGGAGTTAGAAGTAAAGGCACTTCTGTCTGCAAAAATAGTGGAAAGAGTCCCTTTCTCCCAGCGGGGAAAAAGCCTGTACTCCAGGTATTTTCTCACAAAAGAAAATGGATTGGCAACCCATTCCAGTCCTAAGGTACTTGAACAGGCACTTGCTCAAGCCCAAGTTCAAAATGGTTGCCCTGGCACTGGTGATCCCATCCTTGCAATAGGGAGACTGGCTAGCCTCCCTAGACCTCAAGGATGCCTATTTGCACATTCCAGTCAGGCCGTCTCACAGAAAGTTCCTCAGATTCAGACTACCATCCACCCATTACCAGTTTGCAGCCCTGTCATTTGAGCTGACATCAGCTCCCAGGGGTTTTTACAAAGTGCCAGGCAGTTGTGGCAGCTCATCTCAGAAGACAGCAGGTGTCTCTTTCCTACCTCGATGACTGGCTGGTAGTGAACAAATCTCTAGAGAAGGTCAGGGAATCTCTCAGCCTTACACAGCGTACTGTGGGGTCCCTGGGCTTCATCATCAACAAGGAAAAGTCCCAATTCAAACCAGTCCAAATACTGGAGTTCATTGGGGCGGAACTGAACACTCTGCAGGGGAAAGCCCTGCTGCCATCTAACAGGGTGCAAAACTTCCTAGACTTCGCAAACTCCTTTGTCCTGGGCCAACCAAGGCCTGCCAGATACATAGATACATAGACAGTGTCGGCAGATAAGGGCCTATGGCCCACCCAGTCTGCCCATTTGAGCTTGTAAGTTCAGTTTGTTTTCCTAGAAGTCTGTTGCCCCTTACCCCTGACCTCTAGAATTCCTTTATGTCTATCCCATGCATTCTTAAATCCCGTGATTGTTTCAGCCCCCACCACTTCCTCTGGCAGGGTGTTCCACTTGTCCACCACCCGTTCTGTGAAGAAATTCTTTCTCATGTTTCCTCTGAATCGTCCTCCCTCTAACTTCATCCCATGCCCTCTAGTCCTGGAGACATTTTCTCAGACTCCTGGGCCATATTGCATCCATGACAGCTGTAGTCCCAGGCACCAGATTTCTGATGAGGTACATTCAATATCACCTGAGGGCTCATTGGACCCAGAAAAGACTGTCAAAGCTCATCTCAGTCACAAGAACCCTTCTACGGGCCCTGGACTGGTGAAAAGAAAAAGGAAAATCTCAGGGAGGGAGTTCCTTTCCAGCAAAGGCAGCCCTCCAGGGTTCTCAGCACGGATGCCTCCCTCCTAGAATTGGGGGGGGGCTCATCTGGTAGACCAGTCCATAAGCGACACTTGGTCCCCAGAGAATCCAGTTACCACATTTACCTCCTCAAATTCAGAGCTATGTACCTGGCTATCAAAGCCTTTGTGTCTCAGCTGAAAGGTTACTCTATTCAGATCAGAAGAGACAATACCACTGCCATGTTCTATATCAACAAGCAGGGGGGAACAAGATCTACCAAACTCTGTACAGAGGTGATGAAGATTTGGTCTCTGGCTTACTCCCTGTGTGTGCACCTGTGACACGCCTCCCAGGCCAGGCCAATGTAGTGGCAGATGCCTTAAGCTACTTCAGTTAGGGTCACCACGAGTGGACCCTAAACAGAGAAGTACTGGCCACAGTGTTCAGGAGGTGGGGCACTCCAGAGGTAGATGTCTTTGCCTCCAGCCTCCATCATCAGCTTCCTCTATACTGTTGCAGGCCCTCCTCACTGGGCACACTGCCAGTAGATGCTTTAACTCTGGATTGGACAGGGGAGTTCCTGTATGCCTTTCCTCCATTCCTTCTAATCCTCAGATTTCTTGTGAAGCTTGGGGATCAGCCAGCCACCATGATTCTGGTGGCCCCAGCCTGGGCAAGGCAATCCTGGTACTCTCTACTTCTTGTTCTGTCAGCCAAGAGACCAGTTAATTTACCCCCAAGCCACAGTCTCCTGACTCTGCCTCAGACAGGGATAGCATACCCCAGCATAGTCTCTCTTCACCTCAAAAGCTTGGTACTTGAAGAGTTAAGAGTATCGAGATTCCTAGTACTCTGAGCATGTCCTAAAAATCTTTCATCTAGCTACACTTCCAAATAGTAAAGATTTTATGGTGCAAAGATAAGCAGATAGACCATATCAGGGCCTGCCTTTCCACTCTGCCAGATTGCCTCATGTATTTACAGACATTAGGTCTTAGGGCCTCATTACTCAAAGTGCATTTAGCAGCCATGTTGGCCTACCTTTCTGCTGGCAAGTAAAATCTGTAATTTCCCGTTCCATCTTTTAAACGTAAGGCACGTTACACCTTCAACCACTACTTAGGGAATCTGTCTCTCCCTGGGTTTTGAATCTCTGCATAGCCAAACTCATGGAGCCTCCTTTTCAGGCTATGGCTACTGCAGACCTGAAGTATGCCACTTGGGAAACAGTTTTCTTAGTTGCTATCACTTCAGCTAGAAGGTTTCTGAGCTGCAAGCTCTTTGTACCGAGTCTAACTACATTATCGCCCATAGGGATAAGGCAGACCTCAGAACAGGAACTTCCTTCCTAAGGTAGTTTTTGAATTTCACCTCAATCAGTCCTTAAAACTCCCTTTCTTTTTAATGGACAAGTCCACTCCTGGTGAGCGCAGGCTCCCCAGGTTGGATGTCAAAAGGGCACTGACCTACTACCTGGAGTACACCAGGCAGTTCAGAGAGTCCCATACCCAGCTCTTCCTTACCTGTGGGCAGGGGTAGACCAGCCACTAAGAGAACTGTCTGCTGATGGCTAGTCTCTTGTATTCAGTTCTGTCACACTAAGGCTAACAAGCAGCCCCCTCAGGGCCTCAGAGCCCACTCCACTAGGGGCACTTTTGCCTCAGTGGCAGCTGCAAGGGACATCCCCTTACTCAATATCTGCAAAAAGGGGTAAGGCCACCAAGAAATGGAGGGTAATGAGTACCAGCGCCTGTAGTCTGGGCAACAAGCTCCCTGAATTGATGACCTTGATGGAAGAGAGATGCTTGAATATTGTAGCAGTCAGAAACATGTTACACAGAGAACCATGACTGGGATGTTAACATACCAGGGTACACAACCTATTGGAGAGACAGTGAGGGGAGAAGAGGGGGCGGAGTACCTCTTTATGTAAGGGAAGGGATAAAAGCAACTGAACAAAAGAGTAAATAGGGAGGAGAGGAGGCACTGTGGGTTACCTTAGAGACTGGAAATGGCACCACAATCCGCACAGGGGTTGTATACAGACCCCCATGTCAGCGGGAGGGAATGGACAAGGATATGATAGAAGGCATACTTAGGATGGCAGAGAAAGGGAGAGTACTGTTGATGGGGGACCTTAATATGCCGGATGTCAACTGGAGCACCTTTGCTGCAGCCACATCCAAAAGCAGGGCCATTCTCGATGCCCTACAGGTGGCATGCCTCAGACAGCTAGTTTTGGAACCTACTCGTGAGGGAGCAATCTTTGACCTTGTACTCTCAAATGGGGACAGTGAGAGGATCTCAGATCTAGAAGTGGGTAGCTATTTGGGAACAAGTGACCACCAAACAGTGTGGTTCACGATAAACTCAGCTACAGAGTCAAGCCATACAAAAGTGCAGGTTCTGGACTTCAGGAGGGCTGACTTTGGCAAGATGGGAGAGTGCCTTAGAAAAACATTAGCAAACTGGCTAGAAGGAGGGGTAGAGCAACAATGGGGAAATATTAAAACTGCCGTCACAGAAGCAACAAGCCTTTGTGTGAAGCAAATAAACAAATCAAAACTAAAGAAAAAGCCACTATGATTCTCAAAAGAGGTGGCAGTGAAGGTTATGGAGAAAAAGATAGCATTTAGGAAGTATAAGGAAACACAGAAGGAGCAGGACAGATAACTGTACCAGTTAAGGCAGAAGGAAGCAGGGAGGGTAGTCAGAATAGCAAAGGCCCAAACTGAGGAAAATATAGCCAACTCAGTTAAGAAGGGGGATAAAATCTTTTATATGTATATTAAGGAGCATAGAAAGACAAAGGGAGGGATAGTGAGGCTGAATAGAATGGGCGGTGGGTGGGCAGAGAGGGACAGTGAAAAAGCAGGGATACTGAACAAATACTTCGGTTAAGTATTCACAAAAGAGGAGGTGGGGGAGGTGCCTAATCCGATTAATAGAAGCACTCTGGAGAGGGGGGTCGATCCCAGTCCTTTCACAGAAAGGGTTCTGAAAGAACTCTGAAAACTGAAGGTGGAGAAAGAAATGGGGCCAGATGGAATTCACCCCAGAATTCTAAAAGAATTAAGCAGAGAACTAGTGACACCACTGACCACCCTTTTTAACAAATCATGGGAGGATGGTGTGGTACCTGAGGACTGGAGGAAGGCAGACGTGATTCCCCTTCACAAAAGTGGGACCAAGACAGAAGCAGGAAACTACAGACCTATCAGTTCGACCTCTATGGTAGGGAAGGTGATGGAATCACTTCTGAAGGAAAGAATTGTTGAGTACCTAGAGGCCAGTGGGGCACAGGACCCAAGGCAGCATGGGTTCACAGTGGGATTGTCATGTCAGACAAATCTAATTGACTTCTTTGACTGGGTGACCAAAGTAGTAGACCAGGGAGGGTCTGCGGACATGGCCTACCTAGACTTTAGCAAGACATTTGACACAGTCCCACACAAAAGATTAGTAGTCAAATTAACCAGCCTGGGAGTGGGTCCCAGGGTGGTAGTCTGGGTAAAACATTGGCTGGACAACAGGACACAGAAAGTAATTGTAAATGGAAGTCCACTCTGAAGAAAGAGGGGTTACTAGTGGGGTACGGCAGGGTTCAGTACTGGGTCCAGTCCTTTTTAATGTCTTTATAAGTGACATTGCAGAGGGACTTGAAGGAAAAGTATGCCTCTGTGCAAACGACACAAAGATCTGCAACAGGGTTGATACACAAGGAGGCGTGGAGAGGATGAGAATGGACTTGGCAAAGTTGGAGAAATGGTCAGCAGTATGGCAGCTTGTTTTCAATGCAAAGAAGTGCAAAATAATGCTTCTGGGAAACAAAACCCAGAGGAAGATTATACAATGGGGGGGGGGGTAGTAACAACAACAAAAATTGAAAGGGATCTGGTGGTAATCATATCAGATGACCTTAAGGTTGGCAAGCAATGTGAGAAGGCAGTAGGGAGGGCTGGGGGGATACTGGGATGTATAGGGAGAGGCATCACCAGCAGAAAACAGGACGTTGGTATCCCCCTGTACAGACAGTTGGTGAGACCCCATCTGGAATACTGCGTCCAGTTCTGGAGACCCCATCTCTGCAAGGACATAGACAGGATGGAGCAGTTCAGAGGAGGGCAACAAAATGGTGCAGGGTCTGCAAGAAAGCCATACGAGGAGAACTAAATGAGCTTAATATGTATACCCTTGAGGAAAGGAGGAGAGTGGGGACATGATAGAAACATTTAAGTACCTCAGTGGAATCAACAAAGTCCAAGAGGGTAGCATCTTTCAGAAAAAGAGATGTGCAAGAACAAGGGGACACAATTTGACGATAGAGGGGGGACGGCTCAGGGGCAATGTGAGGAAGTATTTTTTAACACAGAGGGTGGTGAATGCATGGAACAGCCTTCCTGAGGAGGTTGTGGGGTCTAAAACTGTGGGAGAATTCAAGAATGCATGGAACAGACATCAGGCAATTTTTGTGGGGGGGTAGGAAGAAATAGGCTGTTGGCTAAATAGGATCTTCAGCTTATCCTCTAGGTAGGGAAATGGGCAGACTAGGCGGGCTATGATGTCTTTATCTGCCGTCAAAGTCTGTTTCTGTGTTTCTATGACTGGTCGCAGCACTGATCCTTGTGGCACCTCGCTAGTCACCCCCCCCTTTCTCGGAGTGAACTCCATTTACCACCACCCTCTGACATCTAACCTCTAACCAGTTTCTTACCCAGTCTAAATCCAGAAGCAAATGATTTGATACATCTACTTTGGTCCATTAAAAGGTAACAACAAGAGCAAAGTGCTGTAGCTTTCGGACCAACCAGTCCTTCAGAAGTGTAAATGCTTCTGAAGAAGGACTGGTTAGTCCGAAAGCTAGAGCACTTTGTTCTTGTTGTTACATCTACAGTATGTTGGTCCATTAAAAGGTATCCAATCATTTGCTTCGGGATCTGTTCTTACAAGGACCAATATGACAAATACTAAATCTAGATTACTCAGTCTAACACACTTTTTTGCTCCCACTCCTAGGTTGCCCAGCTTGTTTATGAGTCTCCTATGTGAAACAATGTCGAAGGCCTTAATAAAATACTAGGATCTGTGGTTTTGGAATGTAGTAGGTAGGAAAATGGGCAGACTGAGTGGACCACACGGCCCTTATCTGCCATCAAATTCTGTTTATATGAAATCTAGGTAGGCCACATCCACCACGCCACCCTGATCTACTTCCCTGTTCACCCAGTCAAAGAAATCTGTAAGATTAGTTTGACATGACCTCTCCCTAGTGAATCTATGCTGCTTTGAATCTTGTAAGCCATTGAATTCAAGATATTCCACAGTCCTTTCTTTCAGTAGCAATTCCATTAATTTCCCCACCACGGAAGTCAGGCTGACTGGCTTGTAATTGCCAGCCTCCTCTCTGCTCCCACATTTGTGGAGTGTTACTACATCTGTCTTCCTCCAGTCCCCCGGGACCATGTCCGTTTCCAGTGAATGGTTGAATAGGACTGTTAGAGGTACAGCCAGCACACCTCTGAGTTCCCTCAGTAACCTTGGATGTATCCTGTCTGGCCTCATTGCCTTGTCCACCTTAAGATTTGCAAGTTCTTCCAGGAAGTGTCCTCTGTAAATGGACTAGTGCCCAAGTTCCTTCCTTTGATGCACTTGCCAATGATCTGTAGTCCCTCACCTTCCCTGTCATTTTTTTTTTTACTTTCTCTTTTTTTGCCTCCTTCTCTGCTCTCAGAGCTCACTCCTTCCTCTCAACCGTCCATTCCACCTCCGGTGGGATCTGCCCCTAGAGTGCCTCCTTCTCTCTCCCTGCACAGTGGGGTCTGTCCCTCTTTTCGGTGGTCCGGATGGTACCGAGAAGCTATCATCTAGGGCTACCGAGAGGGTTTTTCCGTTTTTCTCCCCTGATTTCCCCTGCCCTCTGAGCGTCATGTGCTAGGACGTCGTCCCAGTGTGGCGTGCTGTGCGCCAAGCCCTCATCTGCTTCAGCGTCCCCTCCCGTCTCCGGCGAACAAGCCGCCTCCATCCCCTCATGGTGAGGTGCTTCCACGCTCAGAGGTGATGCAGAAACGAGGGCAGCGTTTTGATTCCCACCCTGGAGGAGGCATCCGTTGGACGCTCGATCCTCCCTCCCCTGCCGACCCCGGCTACCGGAGTCCGTTCGGTTCTGTCACGGGCGAAGGCGAGGTGTGGGCGCCCAGCGCCTCAGCCCTCAGCGCCACCGGGCCGGCTTTCCCTGTCATTTTTGACAACTGAACAAAAAGTTACTTCTTATTATGACTTCAAGGGCTCAATATTTCAGTTGTTATGTGTGACATAAAACTGGCACTTTGCACCTAACATACTAAAATGCCAGCAGAGGAGGCCTAATGGTCTTTCATGTCTGCTTGATGGTCGGCACCCATACAGGATGCCGACTTTGTTGTTCCCCAACCCCCTTGGGTTTCTCTATCCCTGGTCCAGAATGTTCCCCTTGTATTGGACTTCCTCAGCTTCACTCTCCCCCATACCCATCCCAGCTCCTCTTGAACCCCTCTACAGTCTCTGCCTCCACCAGTCCCTTGAGCAGTGCATTCCATGGTTCCACCACCCTCTCAGTGAAGTAACACCTCCTCCTCTCCCCCCCCCAGCTTCCACCCATGTCCTCTAGTTGCCCTCCCTTTCCTTTGGAACACCTCGACCGAGCCGCCCTTATTAATCCCCTTTATGTACTTGAAGACCTCTATCATGTCCCTTCTCTCCTCCAGGGTATACATGTTGAGCTCTCGAGCCTCTCCCATAGGTCCTTTCCCCCAAGCCCCAGATCATTTTGGTTTCCTCCTCTGGACCCTCTCCAGGAATGCAATGTCCCTTTTTAAGTGTGATCTCCAAAACTGCACACAGTACTTGAGGTGCGGCCTAACCAAGCAGTTATACAGCGGGAGGATCACTTCCCTCCTTCTGGAGGTGATCCCCCTATCAGTGCATCCCAGCATCCTATTGGCTTTGGCAGCTGCCCTCCTACAAGTCTCAGAGTTGTTCATTTTGATATCCACCACCACCCTAGGTCCCTCTCGCCCTTCGAGACTTGTCGTATGTCCCCCCCCCAGGGTGTACACTTAGCCCGGGTTTCTGGCCTCCAGGTGCAGAACTCTGCATTTCCCTGCATTGAACTTCAGTTTCCACTTCCTCGACCACCTCTCCAGAGCCTCCAGGTCCTCCTGCAGGGCCACTGTCATCTCCTCCCAATCCACCACCGTTCCTAGCTTTGAGTCCTTTGCAAAGAGACTCATTTCATTCCTGATACCCTTCCTTATGTCAGAGACATAGGCGTTAAACAGAAGGGGCACTAGGACCTATCCCTGGGGGACCCCACTAATGACCCTCTTTGGAGACTAGACTAGCCCCCCCCCCCAACTACCACCCTCAGAGTACACTCCGAGAGCCAACTTCCTATCCATCTGAGCATCTGCTTCCCAACCCCATTTCCCCCAGTTTAACCAGCAGGCCACCATGAGGTACTGAATCAAATGCCTTGCTGAAGTCTAGAAGGAGGACGTCCACCAGCCTATCCTGGTCCAGGGTACTCGTTGCCCAATCGTAGAACTCCACAAGGTTTGTCTGACACGATCGTCCTGGGATGAAGCCATGCTGTGTATCGTCCAGGTACCCCATTTGCTCCAATACCCCCCGCAGTCTTTCCTTGATAATCTTGTTTCCACCCACACTGCACTGTTGTACTGACACCCAGAAGAAACACCATCCCCAAAACTGGACACATGTTGCAGAGGGAAAGCGTCCCCACTGCAACAGGGAAACAATGTAAATTACCTGTCTGTATGTTAATAGGTGCAAATTGGGGTGATGTGTACTGACACCCTGGTAAGAGCCTGTTACCATGACTGAGGATATCACTGCCACATCACCTTGTACAATGCTGCACTACTGTGGCAGTGCTGGACAAACGGGTGTACCACCTAGAGTGCCTTGCCCTGCCCTAATCCCACCTTGAGTTTAGTAGAATCAAGTCTTTCCATTCTTTAATGCTAAGATCATATGTTGGATAGCATGTTTTAAGCATTTTACTTCTGTACAACAGTATTTTGAGGTCCGGTCCCACAAGAAATAAAAGTTCAAACCGAAACTCTGTTTACCACACTGCTTGAATCACTGTCTGACTGCATGCTGCTATTGAGAACAGCTAAGTTCGCAGCTGAACTCAGGCTGAATATTTTAAGTTCTTAACATTCCCTAAAAGTTGTTCTTAATGTATGTTAAAAGCAACTGTGTAGAAACATAGAATGTGACGGCAGACAAGGACCGCTTGGCCCACCTAGTCTGCCCATTTTCCTACCTAACAGATAAGCCGCAGATCCTAGTTAACCAACAGCTTGTTTCCTCCTACCCCCCACTAGGACTACCTTATGTCTGTCCCATGCATTCTTGAATTTCCCCACTGTTCTTGACTCCACGACCTCTTCAGGGAGGCTTGCATCCACAACCCTCTCTGTGAAAAAAATACTTCCTCACATTACCTCTGAGCCATGCCCCCCCATCTTCATATTGTGCCCCTTTGTTCTTGCACATCTCTTTTTCTGAAAGATGCTACCCTCTTGGACTTTGTTGATTCCCTTGAGGTACTTGAAAGTTTCTATCATGTCCCCTCTCTCCCTTCTTTTCTCAAGGGTATACATATTAAGCTCCTTTAGTCTTTCTTCGTATGTCTTCTGGTGCAGACCCTGTACCGTTTTGGTTGCCCTCCTCTGGACAGCCTCCACTCTGTCTATGTCTTTGCGGAGATGGGGTCTCCAGAACTGCACACAGTACTCCAGATGGGGTCTCGCCAACTGTCTGTACAGAGGGATAACAATTTCCTGTTTTCTACTATTGATGCCTCCCTATGCATCCCAGTACCCCCCCAGCCTTCCTTACTGCCTTCTCACATTGCTTGCCCACCTTTAGGTTATCTGATATAATTACCCCAGGTCCCTTTCCATTTTTACTGTTGTCAGTATCTCACCCCCCATTGTGTACTCTGCCCCTGGGTTTTTGTTTCCCAGGTGCACTACATTGCACTTCTTTGCATTGAATCTGAGCTGCCATACATCTGACCTTTCCTCCAACCTTGCCAAGTCCCTTCTCAACCTTTCCACTCCATCTTGGGTATCAACCCTGTTGCAGATCTTTGTGTCGTCTGCAAAATACATACTTTTCCTTCCAGTTCCTCTGCAATGTCACTTATAAAGACATTAAAAAGGACCGGTCCTAGTACTGAACCCTGCGGTACCCTGCTAGTAACTCTCCTTTCTTCACTGTGGACTCAATTTTACTACTACCTTTTGCGTCCTGTTGTCTAGCCAATTTTTTATCCTTGCTACCACCTTGGGACCCACTCCAAGGCTGGCTAACTTGTGTATTAATCTTTTGTGTGGGACTGTATCAAATGCCTTGCTAAAATCTAGGTAGACCATGTCCACAGCCCCTCCCTGGTCTACTACTTTGGTCACCGAGTCAAAGAAATCTATTAGATTCATCTGACACGACCTTCCCATCGTGAATCTATACTGCCTTGTGTCCTGTGCCTCACTGGCCTCTAGGTACTCCACAGTTCTTTCCTTCAGAAGTGATTCCATCATTTTCCCCTACCATTGAGGTCAAACTAACTGGTCTGTAGTTTCCTGCCTCTGTCCTTCTCCCACTTTTGTGAAGAGGAATCACATCTGCCCTACTCCAGTCCTCAGGTACCACCCCATCCTCCCATGATTTGTTGAAGAGAGTAGTCAGTGGTGTCACTAGTTCTACCCTTAGTTCCTTTAGAATTCTTGGGTGAATCCCATCAGGCCTCATTGCTTTGTCCACCTTCAATTTTATTAGTTCTTTCAGAACACTTTCTTCTGTAAATGGACTGGTATCGACCCCGTCTTCAGAGTGTTTCTCTTGTTTGGTTTAGGTACCTCCCCCTCCTCTTCCTTTGAGAATACTGAACAGAAATATTCGTTCAGTATCCCTGCTTTTTGACTGTCACCCTCTACCGACATTCCTTCCCTTTTATGAAGACTCAGTATCCCTCCTTTAGCCTTTCTTCACTCCCTAATGTACCTATAAAAAGTCTTATCCCCCTTCTTAACAGAGTTGGCTATCCTTTCCTCGGTTTGGGCCTTTGCTATTCTGAATGCCTTCCCAGCCTCTTTCTGCTTTAACTGATAAAGTTCTCTGTCCTGTTTCTTCTGTGTTTCCTTATATTTCCTGAATGCTATCCTTTTCTCCTTAACCTTCCCTGTCACCTCTTTTGAGAACCATAGCATTTTTTTCCTTCATTGTGTTTTGTTGATTTGCTTTACACAAAAGCTTGTTACCTCTGTGATGGCTGTTTTGATTACTCCCCATTGTTCCTCCACCCCTCTTTCTTACCTGTTTGCTAGTGCTTTTCTAGGCCTCCCATTTCAAAGTCAGCCCTCTAAATCGTCTCACTTTTGTAAGCCATTACAACAACATGTTTATCGCCACACTGGTAGTACTTGTTCCCAGACAGACCACTAAATCTGAGGTGCTCCCCCATTTGAGTACCAGCTCGACCTCCCTCTGGGTGGGTTTATCTAGTTATCTGAGGCATGCCCCTGTAGGGCATCAAGAATGACCATGCTCTTGGATGTGCCTGCAGCAAGGTGCTCCAGTTAACATCTGTCATATTCAGGTCCCCATCAACAATATCTCCCCTTTTCTGCCATTCTAAGGAAGCCTTCTATCATTTCCTTGTCCATTCCTCCCCCTGAGATGGGGTCTGTATACAACCCCATGCAGATTGTGGTGCCATTTCCTGTCTCCAGAGTGACCCAGAGTGCCTCATCTGCTCCCTGTTTACTCTTTAGTTCTGTTGCTTTTATTCCTTCCTTTACATAGAGAGCTACTCCTCCTCCTCTTTTACCTTCCCTGTCTCTCCTGTAGATTGTGTAACTGGTATGTTGACATCCCAGTCATGGTTCTCTGTATACCATGTTTCCGTGACTGCCACAATATCCAGGTAACCCTCTTCTATCAAGGCCACTAGTTCAGGGAGCTTGTTACACAGTCTACGGGCATTGGTACTCATCACCCTCCACTTTTTGATGGCCTTACCCCTTTTAGCCCCATTCCTGTCCTTACTGCCTTTGCCTTTTTTTACATTTACCTCTGTCCTTCTCCCTAATGACTTCTCTACCTTGGTGTTTACCTCACTAATTACTGTGTTTTGTTGGGGGAGGCTGGGATTTCCCTGCTCCTTTTCAGTGCCTTTCCCTTGGCTAGTTTAAATGCTTGCCAATGAAGCATTTAAACCTCTCACCTAGGATCCTGGTTCCACCCCGGACAGATGCAGACCATCGCACCAGTATAGGTCTGCATCCCTCCAGGTGGCTCCCAGTCCCATGAAGCCAAAACCTGGGCTCCACACCAGTTTTCAACCATTTATTGAATTCCTGGTGAGGTACCTAACATCACCCTTGCTATAGACAGGCAGCACCTCCGAGAAGGTTATCGTATCGCTACTTGTCAAGGCCCTCCCCAACTCTACAAACTCCTCTTGCACTGCTCTGATCCCATTCCTTGCCAGGTCATTTGTCCCTAGGTGGACAATGGCGTCCAACTCCCTCCCTCGTGCAGCTGCTCCCATGATCCTGAGGATTTGCTTCTGTCCCTCAAGCCATGGCGCCAGACAGGCCTGCCACCTCCCTCTCCCTTCCTACCCCCTAATGATTGAGTCCCCACCAGAGTTGTTCCCTTCCCTGTGGGGTCCCATGCCACCTCCTGTGGGTCTACTTTGTGAAGGTTCCCAGCATCCTCCTTGGTCTCCACTGCAGGTGCCTCCATAGTGGAACCACTATCCACCAGAAGAGGGAATGAATTGTGGAGAGGTACAGCTGGAGGGATGCAACTGTGTTCCACCACCCTCTTCCCTCTGAGCCCACCTTGGTCCAGCCTCTCCTCTTTCTTGGCAGCCTCTGAGGTAGTGGCATTGGCCCTGGTGGTCCCTGGGTGGGGGAGGAGGTTTCTCAAATCCTAGCCAGGTCAGTCTGGAGACAGGCAACCTCCTCCCTCAGACCAGAGAGGTTCCTGCAAATAGGGCAGCATCGCAGCCTCCAGAATGTCTCCCAGAACACTGCTGCCCCACCACAGCCATTGCACTGCACCACTCTTATCATGTCTTATTTTGTGTCCCCTCTCCTGTTTCTCTGTATGCTTACTCTCTCCTCTCCTTACAACTCTCACCCTTCCTGTTTTGGGACAGCAACTTCCTATATTCTTCAGTAGACTTCTCCTTCCTTACTCAGTGTCAGACCACCACTAGCTGGTTGGGGGGAGAGTGAGCTACTTTTTTCCTTTAGGGTTGACAAAACCAATGTTTCTCTATGATCCTTCCCTTCCTACTGCTGAACTGGAAGTTCCTGTTGACAGTCAAATCCAGTGGTTATAAAAGTAGAACTGGCTTTGGGTGGGGTGGTATGGAGGGCAATTAGTAAGAAAAAAGGCTAGCAACAGGAAGTTGTAATTTGAGTCACCTGCTTTTATAGTGTCTAAGCCACACCCCCAATTAAGCTCTCTCTCCTCCTACTCGTTTAGCAAAGTAAGTTGATACAGTACCCTTCACAGCACAGAACACACACCGACTTTCTTTTCTTTTTTTGTAACCGTAAATAAGACCCATTCTACTACTAATAAAGTATCTGTCTGCTTAATCTCAACAAACACCGACTCCTGCTGAGATATAAGTGTTAAATTTATATGAAAATGTAGCTTCTTTTAGTTAGCTGCTTTCTGCTCTACAAGCAAGGCTAGCAACCAGTGAAAAAACATGCTAGCCACGTATTATGTAAGCAATAAGACATGACAGGGAGGTGGCTGTCGTGGGAGAAACACCCACCCAGATGTGTAGCGAGCGCCAAGGGCCTTCATCATCTGGGAGGGTCTTTATTCCAGTACTGTCACCAACCCCAAATGTTGTATTGCTCTTATAAAATTCTGTTGCATTGTATTTAAGAAACTTGTTCTTTTCTCTTACATTTGTTGTGTTTGTATCATTGTTTCTTGATTTCCATTTTACTCTGTGTATTATGTGCACTTACTTTATTATAACTTGTGCCTGTTGTCTGACCCTGTATTGTTTGCCACTGTATGGCTCGGGTCGCAACTGAAAATGGTCCTTTGGATCAGTTTGCCCACCCTGTTACCAAAAAACATAAATAAATAAAAATGGATTATAGGTAAAATTAAGTAACCAAAATTATGGAAACACTTTAATTTGAAAAATTAAAACCAAATGTATTTATATTATATGGAACAAGGAGTCTTCAAACTGGAGGACTGGGGCGGGGATAGAAACATGGATTTAAACCTTTAGGTGCATAAGTTTATTGTGGCGGTGAGCACAGCAATAAATATTCCTGCCTTATTAAAGTTGGAAGTTAAAGAACTCCACATGGCACTGGAAAAGTACAGTTTCTGAAGTTGAATGGCATCTCCAATAGTGCTTTTGCAGTGGCTGTAGCAGCATGTAGCTGCTGCTGGACCCTGTTTGGAGGTGGATGGTTCAAGTTCTGTGCTGAGTGATAGCATTGCCAGAGATAAAATGTTGCTCCATTTGTTTTGGTCTGATGCTGCTGCCCAGTAGCTCTTCAGGCTGGTTTTGCACTTGTGTCCTGCCACTGCCATGGTCTCTCTAATTGAAATCCTGTATTGGATAGAAGTTTCATGGCCGTGGCTCTCAGGCTTAGGTTTGTGCAGTGAGCTGATAGTCCTGCTTCTGCCTCCTTATGAGCCCTGCTGCATTGTTAGGGGAGACTGCTGGTGACCATTTTTTCTAGATATGCCACAGTCCAAGAAAGAGGGTGTAACACAACATCTTTCTTTTTCTTTGCAGAATTTTCTTTCAAAACTGCTAGAAAGACATTATTTGCAGGGTGGAATGGATCTGAAATTATATTAACGTGGCGGCCTTTTGCAGGGTTGTTTTGATGCCTATTTAAAGGGAAAGTCCCCTCAACCTATTTTCTGTGTTCCTGTTTAGTTCGTAGGCATGGACAATGATTCCTTCTCTTGCATCCTCCAATTTCAGCCTAATTTAAATAGAAATTAGGTTGCTTCTGTCTTTGTTGTCCTGGTGTGAAAACCTGTTTGTCTCCATTGCAAAGTTCATGTCCCCACTTATGGAAGGCATCATGGAAGTTGATGATGCATACCTGCACAAGCCAGCAGAAGTTTTACTCTCCTTCAGTTCTCCTACATGTCTTGTGAAGGCCCTGTATTCTCTAAAAGCCTTTTTGTCTAACTCAGATACACTTTACACTACAAAAGACAGCAAAGCACTTACTATGCCTTGAAAAGTTCATGGCCAGCATAAGACAAGAACTTGAGGACTTCAAGGGGCAGCAGTAGCACTGACTAAATGCACTATAACTACTGCAGACTTTAGCACTGAAACATCATAAAAATTCCAGGATGCATACGTGAGTCAGGTCATGACCTTTGCAGTGGAGTCAAACAGGTTTTCACACCAGACATAAGTACCTTCATTTAGATTTAAAGTCTGCTGAAATCTGAAGGATGCAGTCATTGCTCATGCCTGCAAGCTACACAAGAAAACAGAATAAAAGGCTGAAGGGACTTTCCCTTGTGTTTCGTACTTCAGCATAGATACTCTGGAGAATTTGACAGGTCTCAGCAGGGCTTGTTTTCCAGTAGCAATCACAGAATTTACCAGCTATCCATAATTTGAATACTGAGACCACCAATGCAATTAATTTTTTGGTATTTATCCCGTCACGCTGCAGCTCCAGATCATCCTGATTGATTAGGGAGACATGCAAGGAAGCTGTACTCATATGTGTGTGTGTGTTTTTTTTTCTCTTTCTTGTTGGGGCCTACATCTGTATCTGGCTCAGGGACCACAGCAGGGACATCTGACTCTTCAGGTTCAACAAAGGAGGATGATAGAGCGTCATCAGACAGTAAAAAAGTCAGCTCGGGTAAGGAGTTCATTTTGGTGATGGTTTGCAGGAATGTGGCTACCAGCTGATTTCTCAACATTCTAGGTTGCCGAGTGATATAGTTGGTAAATAGTCCTGATGATTGTAAGTAGTTTTTAAGCACCTGTACTATGGACCACTTCGACCAGTCAGGACTCAGGGAATTCCTTACCCATTTTATAAGTGCCCTTAATCATTCCATATTCAAAACATTTTGGAATGTTTTGTAGATGACATATGCTGGTGCAGCTGCAGTTTTTTTTTCTTTTTCTAAACTTTTTGTAATGTTTAAATGCCATCTTGTTTATTCCATTGAATGATGCCCACTCTGCTGATATTCTTTGGCATTTTTTCTATTTTATTTAATTATTAGGAATTACTTGTATTATGTTTTTGTAACCACTGAGTGCCTTTCTGTTTCCTGGAAGGTCTGTATTTGTTCTAGCATTCTGCACTGGATAATGGGACTGACATTATAGAAAACTGTGGAAACTTAGAAAGAACTACATTAGATAAAACACTTACTGGAGAGATCTGGTGAAGTGGTAGTAAAACTTTTTTTTTTTTTAAGTATCCCAAACATAACTGAAGATTGGATTCCCTTTGAAAAGAAGAAGCAAGGTTGCTTAAAGGTATACATTATATAGGGGCTATTCCATAAGATGTCCAGGACTTTTTATTCACTCTGGAATGTTGGTAATAATGTTGCCTAGCAGTGAGTGGCGCTGTCCTGAGTGGTAGGCTAGCGTTACTGGTATCATACTAGAGTGAATAAGAAGTTTATCCTAGTTATACCATGGGAGTAGCGACTGATGTCCAAATCCTGTGTGGTTTTACTCCTGTTTTGTTTTCATATATACAGTGCATCAAAAATGTTACAGCAGAGTTGTAGTTGCACCCTGTTGGTGATGTCTCTTAGGTAATTAGTGTTTTTTACTGGCTGTGAATGAGTTTGCTAGATGGGTGCAACTGCCATAGTTTAAAAATGTGCAGCAGTACAAGTGAAGGTACAAGGATTCTAAGGAAAAAAAATCAAATTTAATGGGAAAATAACATGTTATTTCTCTTGAGAGGGAATAACGAAGCAGAATAATTGTATTTATTCAGCTGTGCTATTTTTCCCTCTGATGGTATGAAAACCGTTTCCTATCACTTTTTAAAGATCACAGTCTTTATCAATTGCACAGCATCTCTGGTATCCAGGGTGAATCCTTTTTCTTGAGTCTTTGCCTCATTTTATAAAGAGAGGGGCAGAAAGAGAAAGTTGTAACTTCTAAACCTTTTGTCATTCAAATGTGGGACTGTTGCTCCTCAGAATGTGGGAAGAGGGAAATAGTTTGGGTTCAAGATTGCAATATAGAACTAGAAGCTTGAAAAAAAAAAAACATACATAAATCTTTCATAATTTATAGTAATGAAGTTAGCTATTGATTGAGTAACAACCTAAGAGTATAATGACTATTAATATATCCATATGGGACAGAAGATATTTGAATATTAAGCTGAATTCTAATGGGGGGACAGTTGGAAAGTGTGGAGAGAGAGAGAGAGAGAGAGACTCCTGAAAGCAGAGGCATTAAGGCCCTGTCCACACTACACCGGATCCACCCCTTAGTAACATTACGTTACTGCAGCTGTTTGCATTCACACCTGTAATGTTGCAGGAGGCATTTCCGTAACCATTGTAGAAACCACTCGTGAGGTGGTTTCAACAACAGTTACAGAACCGGATCCGCCGCTGTACCATTACCGGCTGTAGTGTGGACGCGTGAACGCGGTCCCCAGTAGTGCCCATAGTGCAGCGCGAGCTGCATGATGGGATCGGGTGCCGCCGTAATGGTTACCCCGCACCCGCAGTGTGGACTGGCGGTAACGATCCCGTACCGGACACTGCTGCAGTATGGACAAACTGTACTGCACTCCGGCCGTAATGGCTTGTAACCGTTACCGGGTTGGAGCGGTGTAGTGTGGACAGGGCCTTGGAGAGAAAACAAGAGAACATATCAAATTAATAATCGATAGAGGAAACAAAAGACAAGGACAGAGTAAGGGAGAGAGAGAACAACAAGAAAGTATAAGAAAAATTAGACGAATTAAAAAAAAAATGCAGCAACTTATCTTAAATCTGTTCATTGGAATCTCATTATTTATTTAACCATCTAGAAAAGCACTTTATGAAAGTGCTACATGAAGTTTACCTATTGATATGCAAATTGATTCGATTTGCCCCCCTCTCCTCTCTGCTATTTCCACCTAGCACTTAACCCTCTCCCCCCTCAACTCCCTCTTCCATACACCCATTCTTCCCTCCTCCCACCCACCTTCCCTACACCACTGTAGCACTTTAATTGATATTTGACAAGTGCCTATGGCTGCACCCCACTAGAGTGTGTCTCCTCCATACCGTGTCAACCCTATTACCAGACCTTCTTCTGGCATTTTTGCCACTGTATTGGATGTATAAAACTGTGTGTAACTGCCTGTAACCCACTGTTATACTGTTATTCAATATCTTGTTTGAATTGTACCTCAGCTGACATGGAACCTTTGTAAAAGAGCCTTGGATCAAAGGTACTTGTAATCCTAGATTCAAATAAATAAATAAATAAATGTGAGTTTAGTAGCAGGGCATTATCATGACAATTTCCAACAGCATGAGAATCTTGATAGGATGGGTTTAGTGAGATGAATCAGGCACAGGTTGTGTTGTCCTGGTCTCTGCTGCATGGGATTTTATAGAAACCAATAGCACAGAAATATCTGCCCACATGTAATGTGGGGATAGATCATTTCCAATTTTTGACAACTTAACCTCTTTTTGCCATATATTGGCATGTTCTCTTGTACCAAAGTGGCTTCAGGGGAGCACTGCTAGACTTACAGAATTTGTTTCGGGACACCCACTTTTTATTTTGAAAGTCCTGGATCACCAAAAGACAAAACCTGCTGAGAACCGTGAAGCGCATGATTTAAATTAGGCAAGTTTTTGGTCATTATCAGTGTATTATTTAAAGGAAGCAGTTGAAATCATATATACTGCAACATGTGTTGCAGAAACCCTGATTAGAGCTTGAAGCTCTAAATGGAATTTTTTCTCTACCTTCTATAGTCACCTTTTAAGCATATATCAGCTTCACAGAATTTCTGATATGCGAATATGCCTGTGGCCATCTCCAGTGCATAACCCAGCTTTCTATGTTCTGGATGCACTAATAAAAACCCTTTCCATTTGTCAACAGCACTCATTAGCATATCCTGAGCACAGAAAGCAGGCTGGTGCACTCAAAATAGTCTTGAGCATGTACGCATATCAAAAGATTCTGCATGACTGATGTAACGAGCATTTGTCAATGCCGAACGTTCGCTTTCAGGTATTTGTGGTGGTGTTTGGCACGTATGATGCTTTACCCTAATGCCCTGTGCGATTGCTGGTATTTGCACAATAAATTTTCAGCATGACCTTTTTGTTACCCCCATTGTGCGCTGCATAGGCGGAAACACGTTTTGGGCAGGATGTGAAAAATGACAGCTGTACTGCTCATAAGGAGGTGTGGTAAAATGGCAATGTTGAAAATCTGGAGTGAAAATATTGAAAATTCGCAAACTTACGAGTGTGCATAGGAACTGCACAACACATGCTCATAAAACAGTTATTTTTAGAATTTTTCACCAAATTTTCAACATGGGGTTTTGGGACCCCTTCTCATGAGTGATGTCACTGTCATGGCGTTATTCGGGCCGAAGGGTGATTTGCGCAAGTGACTGGAAATCACCCTTGTACCCAAATAACGCCATGACAGTGACATCATTCATGAGAAGGGTCCCAAAACCCCATGTTGAAAATTTGGTGCAAAATTCCCAAAATGCCTGAGATATGCAATAAAGTTGAAAACCCCTATCTAGCCCATTATACAGCTTACCAGCATTTCCTCAGTTAAGGATCGGCTTTGAAGAGTGCAGGCGTGTTGAGTCCACGAAGATCGTCTTGCCAAGCTCGGAGGAGTAAGTATGGGTGAGGGGTTTGTGGGAAAACTGGATGCAGTGGGTGGGTGTGGGTTGTGGGAGGGGACTGGGAGGGCGCCGTGGGACCGTTTTTGCTTTACAGGTGAAAAAAAACCAAGACTCATGGGGACGTTTGCCACGCTGGGTGGGCTCCCAGCATGGCAGAAGGATGGCTGGGGGCCGAGGCCGACGGGGTTGGGCACCCCATCGGTGACAACCGGGGCGTTTGCCACGCTGGGGTGGGCTCCCAGCGTGGCAGAAGAACAGCGGGGGACAATGGAGCTGACGGGGACTAGGCACCCCGTCAGCGAGCAAATCTTGAGGGCGTTTGCCATGCTGGGGTGGGCTCCCAGCGTGGCAGCAAAAACTGGGGGTGGCGTGGCGTGGGTGCTCTGCTGACAGCGGTGGTTTCTTTGAGCGAAGACCACATTGTCATACCTACTCCCGCACCATTGGTGCAGGACCGCCACACCTGCTCAACAGAGCAGTGGATTGAAAGGTAGAGGCACACCTCCAAAGTGTGCTACTCTCCCAAAACGTTCCTTGCGCATGCGCGCAAGCGAACGTAATAAGCAACTACAGAAGGTAGATAAAAAAATTTACATTTAGTGCTTAAAGCTCTAATCTCCCGGGGATTCTCCTGTACCTGTTACTGTGTGTATAATTTCCACAGTTTTCCTGGCACTAGGTCAGAACAGAGACTGTATGGACAGCACTGTCAGTAACAGTGCCGTCCAAACAGCGCTGCTCACCAGAGTGGCAGGAAGAAATTCCACAAACAAACACAATGCCACTGGTAGCAATTGCAAGTCTGGTTTCTGATTGCTACCAGCAGAAACTGTATTTTTGTGGGGTAACCCCCCCATGTGGGGGCTCTTCCCCCCCATACTTAAAATAACCAACTGCAAGTTAGAGTTGGATTTTGGGGTCAAAAATAAAATTTTGGAACCAGGATTTAGAACCCTGGTCTCCACCACCATTCTGGCAGAGCTGCTCATGGTTTAGCGCTCCACGCTGCAGGAGCAGCTTGACCAGCCTCCTGATTTTCCGTCCTCTTGTGCCCTCCTGTAGTACCACAGCAACCTGGGAAGCGGTTACTACATAGCGCTGTTATTCTTCCGTCTCTGTCCATGGAAGCGCTGTGTAGACTGCACTCTTCTGAGCAGCACTATAAATGTAGCACTGTTCTGACTGGGTAAGGGTTTGCTTTGTTATTTAATTGGTATATTTTGCAGTTCATAAACAGTGGAAAACTGAGAAGTGTTTCGGGTCACGCCTGAAAACTCTGGTTCCAATGGGCCTACCCGGTTACCAAAATGAAATACTTTATCTGTAAAATGTCCTCTACTAATTGTTCTCTGCAGATTGTTAGTCTGCTGAATCTCAACAATGAATTACATCGAAATATAATGCATTTGAGGGGTGAAAGAGGACTAAACAGTCCATCATTGCCCATCCTGTCTGTTCAGTTAAGCCCTTCGACTATTCACCTTGCTTAAGTTTGAAAATCAGCATCTATACCCTCCAAAGAGCTCTCTTTTTCTTGTGCCCCTTCCCCTACTCCCAGTAGCTTACTCAAAGTTATCCCAAGCCTTTCTTCCGTGGGAACGCTTCACAGGCTCCTGGGTCGTCATCAAGATTCCCATGTACCTTTACCACCAGATGTTTCAAGTATATCCCATCAAAGGGATGTGACTGTGTCTGTAATTGGAGGTGTTTTATGATGGAACCTGAAGCAGCAGGCAGCACAGCCTGGGGGAAGGCAAGTCATCAGATGCACCAGATGACTTTTCCTTCTTTGCTTTCACAAGCCCCATGCATCACCCTGTAAATCAGGATACTGTGCCATGCTTGGCCTATATCCATGCCCTTAACCAGTGATGCAAGGTCATCCACATCACCAGTTTTTTTTATGTGCAGTTTTGACATTTTCTTCCCCCACCTGGGACCCCAGCAGACACGTGTGTGCGTGCGCCTGGAGGTGCATACGCATGCCAGGTACTGGTGCGGCCCTTTCTGCCCCACCCCTGGCAATCGCCTGTAACCCCCTCTGCTTCCCATTGGACCTCCACCCGATGGGAGTGGAACTACGGGGGGGGGTGCATGCAGCCTCCCCTGGGAGAGGAGAGTTGCCTTTCGGCTGCTTAATCCTGCTGTCTCCCCCCCATGCCGGCTCCCTGATGACCTGAGGTCATTCCCAAACCTGGATCACCGGCGTGACGCAAGGTAAGGCATCCAACACCTCAGCCCTCAGCGCTACCAGGCCGGCCCATATCACCAGTTTTTAACTACCTAGATTCAGTTGACTATTCACACTTAAGCTACTTCCACTGAGCATTCTGAGCCATCAGAATGTCTCCAGACTAAGCTCCTCCCACCACCTGTGGTGGTGTACTCTTGTTTCACTGCAGTTGTCATCAGATCTGTTCTTATGCTGAAGGAGACAGGCCTCCTCCTTTAAAGTTGTAGGGGATTCTAGAGGCTTTAGGTTATTTTCGCAATTTGCTGTAGCTAAAAGTCAATTTTTTGACTTTGCTTTATTGCCTGCTTTTCTGGTTCATGCTCTGTGGAAGATCTTTGTGACAGGAAAAAAAATGGGAGTTTCCTGTTGTGTAGGCGGAAAATGTCTAGCACTTATAGGCATGATGCCTGTGTCTACTGTTTAAGGCCATAGCACAGCATGGGCAGGGCCGGCCTTAACCATTCTGGGCCCCTGTGCAGCCCCCTGCCGGGCCCCACTACTCCATTCCCTGTGGGCTGCCCCACACCCAACATTTACACCTAACTATACTGCACTGAATTGTTTGACTTCGCCTTTGGGAATGAATCTGACTGAGTCTAGAGCAAGAACTTAAGTGCGGTACTACTACCGTATTAATTTCTGTAATAACAGGGACATCATCACTGGACATTCACGCCTCTGATACTCTTGATTTGCAAGAAGTTAAACAACTTAACTTTTCTGGAGAGGTGAGAGAGCAAGAATAGAGAGGATTATCATGGGACATCAGCGGAACCACTGGAAAATTGCGGAAAAGGTTACCCAAAATTGTGGAGCATTTTGCAAAAATTGTGGTAAATTGTGGAGGTTCTATTATAGACCCTGAGTGCTTCACAGTAGATCTTTTGTTTTCTGCAGCATGTATCAGTCAGTATAAACTGCTAAATGAATACACTGCCACTTGAATATGTTCAAAACATAAAGAAAAGTTTGTTCCTAAAAAGAATACTAAACTGATAAGCTATCGTAAGTGTTGCCTATCTTCTAAAATCTAAAAACATCTGCTTCATACAGTTCTAAATAGATTCTATAAAGGGAGCCACAGCAAATCAATATTAAATAAATCCAGAAGAAATATATATTTTTTTGTTTCTGGCTGTAGAATAATGAAGCCCAATCAACAGCTGTTTACAGTGCTCTGCCAGCTATTCATCCAGTTTGGTACAAGAAAAAATAAGCAGATTGGCGAATAATTGAGTTTCAGTAAAATGTTGTTTGTGTTTAATGGTCATAATTTGTACTGTAGGTGCTATACACTATTTTTGAAATCGCATATTTAAACATTAAATCTGGGGGTTATTTGGGCTGGCAGTGTAATCTAGAAATAAGAGTAGCAAACTGTGAATAAGCTGACGACATCTAGCAGACCTGGGTTTGATTCCTACAACCTCCACTTGTATACTGTGTGATTCTGAGCAAGTCACTTAACCTCCTCAGTGCTCCTGGGTTGTACCTGAAAACAGGCACTTGTACCTAGTGGGCCTTACGTGGTTACCAAAAAATGTAAACAAATACCAATATATTTTTATTACATCATACAGTAGTCGGGGGTACCCTGTAATTTACCTTTATTTTACTCTGGCTGCAATGATTTTGTTTAGTTAAAGATAAATGTTAAGATACATTTTGTGTTTTATAAGCTTGTTTTTAGACTTTAGTCAGGTTTTTATTGTAGTCTTTGCATGTGAGCATCTAGAGGGTAGTTGCTAAGAGTGAGATCACTGTTACCAACTAGCTTATTCAAGTTTAAAATTGCCAGGGCCATCATAAATCCTCAGTTGTTTGAATAAAAACTAGTCTGAATGAAAGTATGCTCACAAGGAATAACTTGCCCTGCCACGTACAAAAAGGCTTCATAGTTAGCACCCCATTTAAGTGAATGGGATAATTTGCACCTTTTCTCCCATCTTTTATTTCGGCCTGTGTGGCAACAAAAAGTTTTCCGATAGACTGCTTCAAAACAAATGTTAAGTGTTTAAGTGTACTTATACTTGGACAGTGGATTTTGAAACCAAACGACAAGGATTCAAAAGAAATTAGTGTCACATAAAACCCTTGCTCTACCTTGCACTGCATTGTTTCGGCCAAACCCAAGTCTGCATATAAAATTATCAATATATTTGAGAGTATTTTATAAAAAAAAAAAGTTAATACTTTTTACACAGTTCAATACAAAAACTCAAAATTGCAAGAAATTTTGGAGCGTCAGTTTTGCAGAGAATAGTGAAAATTGCGGATTCCACACAAAAAATTGCGGGCACAATTTTCCAGTGGCCCTGGACATCAGTAAGGTTGCCACCTGTCCGTTTTTTTACCTGGTGATCAGGTTTTCATGGTCCCTGTCAGGAAATTCGGTTTTGCTCTCTGCTGGTCAGGTTTTTGAGCCATTTTGAGTGCTCACATACTTTTGAAACAGATTTTGTCATATCATTCATCATTCATTGTTTCAGCTACATGTTCAGGTTAGTAAGAGGGGTGGTGGTTGTGCCATCTACATTAGATCTTCCCTTTACCCCCACTCGGTCTCCATCCCACCACTCAAACATGGAACCCAGACCGTAGCAGTCGAGCTTAGCCTTGGCAATCCATGCAAAATCCTCTACATCGTGGCTATCTACATTTCCCCCTTGCAACCAAAAGCCCGCCTTTGAATCATTACTGGACAGAATCACCTGCCTCCCACCTAAGAGCGAAGTCATTTTACTGGGAGATTTCAATGTGAATTGGTTATCAACTGCATCGTCCCCCTACAAAGATTCAGCTCTAGCTTATGACCTCACCCAGGTCATCCAGTCCCCAACCAGACTGGACCCAAGAACTGGGACTTCCACTCTTATCAACCTAATCCTCACCAACCAGCCTAATAATCTCTCCTGAATCAAAGTACTCCCAGACTCGATAAGTGACCATTCATCAATTACCTGCTGGTGGTATGCTAAAATCCCCCCAACTCCCCCAAGGGTCTCCATCCAAAGGTGCCTCAAAAAAGGTAGCCTCTCATGGTTCAACTCATACCTTGCCTCTTGCGATTGGTCCCCTATTCATACTGCCCGGTCTGTAGATGCTGCCCTCACCTATTTTATTGCAATCTTTAATTCTGCCTGCGACATATTTGTCCTCTTCTCCAAAAAATTGTAAAACACAGAAACATCCCTTGGATCTTCCAAGCTCTACTTGACCAAATGTGCCTGAGAGATAACCTCTGGCATAAGGCCCTGGACTTCCAACTCCCACAGGAAAGGCAGCTGTACAGAGAGGCTAGAAACAGATGCACATGGGCTACCGGCAAGCCAAACCTGCAGACTATAAGCAAACCCTCACCTCCTCCTGGAGCAATATTAAGGAACTCTGTGGGAAATCTGTATCCCCTACCCCTGTGCAGCTTCTAATAAATGGGGTAATCTCCCAGGACTCTTAATACTATCTCCGATGCCCTCAGTACCGCCTTCTCTGATCTCACTCCTATCCTCCCTCCTAACTTCTTTGACCCTATCACCAACTGCCCCACTGACACCTCGGCCACCACCAACCCTACCCTTTTCCAGCTACTAATCATCACCTGCAATGAGGCAAAATGCTATCTCACCAAAGCACTGGCAAACTCTCGCTATAGTAGTGATTCGCTGGACCTCAGACTCGTTCAGCTTACGCTGGATGTAACCCTGCCCCATCTCACCAAAATACTTAACTTGTCATTATGCCTCATCCAATTCCCCACTACTTGGAAAAAAGCAGTAATAACCCCTGTCCTGAAGAGTGGTGACCCCACTTCCACTAGCAATTATAGGCCAATATCAATCCTGGCCCCCCTTCCAGTGGCTCTTGAAAAAATAGTGTCGGACCAGCTTACAGACTACCTGTCCAAGCAAAATCTGCTCTGCCACGAACAACACGGATTCTGGAGGGGCCACAGCACTTCCACTGCCCTCATGGAATCTACAGCACATCTACATTAGGCCCTGGAACGGGGCTCCATGGTAGGTGCACTCTACATTGATCTGACCAAAGCTTTTGATACTGTCAGTCACGCGCTGCTTCTCCACACCCTTCCATCCCTGAATTTCACCCCAGAGGCTGCCTCCTGGTTCAAAGATTATCTCTCAGGTCAGACTCAAGTCAAAATCAATGCAACCATCTCCTCCAGTAGACCGGTCTTAGCCGGAGTCCCGCAAGGGTCAATACTTGGCCCATTACTCTTCACCCTCTTCCTGAACTCCCTCCCTCAATCCTGCAGCGGGAAGCTGCTGCTTTATGCTGATGATGCGGTAGTCTTCTGGAAACATCCTCATCCCAGTTCACTTCAAACTGCCCTGCAGGGCTTCTTTAGTGAACTTGAAACCTGGTTGTCTAAACACCGCCAAATACTTAACTACAAGAAGACTAAATCCATGATCTTTGCCCACCGTCAGAACCCGTTCTGTCACACGCCATTAATTGTCACAAACTCCCATGGCACTGCGCTTGAACAGGTCTCATGCTTCAAATACCTAGGAGTCACGTTGGATACCTTCCTCACCTACCACTCACACATACAAGTCTCCTCCTCTGTTAACACCAGGCTGAGGATCCTGTACAGACATAAGCACTGCCTACCCCCACAGGCCATGCATCTCACTGTGTCTTCCTCTGTTCTATCCTTGGTGGACTATGGAATAGTGATTTATGGGTCCGCTGATCAAACTGTCCTACGCAGCATCAACCTAGCCCTCAATAAAGCCTTCCGCTTGGTCTCTGGATATAAAAGGTTAACTCACACATGCAAGCTTTATAAACATGCTGGCTGGCTGGCTGAACATCTAAGGCAGGCTTAAGTACCACACCTGCCTCCTTGCTAAAAAGATACAACTCAAGCAAGCACCAATCTGCCTCCACCCACTTACCCACACAGTCCCGCAGAGGAGGGCCCTTAGGCACTCTGCCAGCTCCACCCTCCTAGTCCCTCACTGTAGAATATCACTTTGTCAAAGGTCCTTCCAGTATCGTGCTCCACTGTGGCTGAACAGCCTACCATCCTCCATCTCTCTCTGGCCCCTAGTCTTGACCAATTTAAAACAGGTCTCAAGACCCTCCTCATTGACACAGCAACCTGTGACTGTAAATAAACTTCTACCTCCCTCTCAGACCCTCAACTGGAGACATATTGTAATCGGGTACTTGCACTAACGCAGTAAGGAAGCCCGTAGATAAAGGATAGTTTCTTTTTTGTCTCCCACATTTGTCTCTCCCAGGCACCCCAATTCCACCATATATAAAATATGAGACTCTGCCCATTCAAGACCCTCCAAAACTGTTTCTTGTCACATTTACTTAACTTTGACCTGGGACCTTCTTTAAGTTCCCTGCTGATGTAATCATCCAGTGTTTATTTTCCTGTGCTGTATGACTTTGTATTATATGATATAAGTTAATGTATGTGTACTTTTTTTTTCCTTTTTTTAACTGACGTGGAGCCTTTGCAAAAGAGTCTATGACTCAAAGGATTGTAATTCTGATACTATTCAATAAACAAGTTATCTTGTCAGCAGAGCCCTTTTTGAAAGTAGTCAACCTGGGAGGTGTAAAGTATAGCCATTAACACCATTGGCACTTACTTAATGTAATCCTTTCCACTGCAGCAGAGCTGCTCCCACCTTTTGTAACAGTAACAGAGCCAGTTGTCTTCCACTTTCATTAGCTGATAAACATTTTCATCTCTAACAAAACTGAGGCATTTTTAAATGTTTTACTTTCTGTTCCCTCACGAAAAAGTATGGTCCCCCAAGGTGCAGGGGCACAGTTTGCACCTAGCTGAGGCCGGCCCTGAACATGGGAAAACTGTTCTTGGTGCAAGGTCATGCTCTCCTCGCTTCTTGACTAGCACTGTGTGTGCTTCCTTCAAGGTAGGTCTCGGGAATAGTGGGCCACCATGACAACGGGGTTTACAGCGCAGTTCAAGGCTATGAAGGAGGTCACGAGGGTGGCCTGGGAATCCCTGGTGTCGGAGCAGCCTCATGCCGAAGAGCAAACTGCGGAACTGGCGACTCTTCGGAACTACGAGGAGTTTAAGGAACGATTTCTTTCACACCATTCCTTCAGTGATGAGTCCCTGTACTGTCAGAAGCACAAGAAAAAGAGCCACTGATGATCAAGGGAGAGAGATGGGCTTCCCACTGTTCCTGATTAAGAGGTTCCCAGGAATGCTCAACTTTGTTCAAGAATGTTCAGTTGAGGAATCTGTTGTCTCTCTTGTGGTAACCCTAGAGGAGCAGCCAACCAAGCCATCAAAGGTAGAACCCAAGGAGTTCCCCCTCATATCGGTCTATAGAGAGGATGAAAATCATCCCTTAACTGGACACCGGTGCTGCAGGAGGCCCACTGCAAGGCAGGTCTGGTTTGACCATACCCATAGTCAGACCTCCTCTGGTGCAGCTTTAGTCAGTCTTTTCTCCGATTCAGACTGTGGCAACACTTAATTCCAAGCAGTTGGTGTAGAAGGTACTGCCACCAGTGGAACCCATGATTGACAAACCATGTCAGGATACTGCTTCCAGTCTTGACATTAAATCCATCACAGCCATTGAAAGTTATCTAGTTTTTCCTCTGCATCGTTTGGTGACCGCCACTAACATTGAGCCCTTGTAAGTTGAAGAATGCAACCTGGCAACAGTGGACCTTGGATGTATCTACTCAGGGTTGCAGTCAACTGAGGTTTCTAGCCTGCTGGACCCAGTCATGGGTGCCTCTCCCTATGTCGCCAGTGTTGCAGTGCCCTGCAGTCTTCCCAGTGCTGTGGTGACCAGTTCCAGTGGAGCCACCTCAGCCACAAGTGGGTGTCCAGTTGAAGGAATCAAGGCCTGAATCTTATCTTCTGTGGCTTCTGTTGGTGGCTGTCACCCTGTCGAAGCAGGTCATCCACACTCCCAGATGGCTAGAGACCATCTTTCTGAACTGTGGTTTGGAGGCATCCTCCATGTTGTCATCCCAGTGTCGAGACGATATCAGTTGCTTGTATAGCCACTCCACAATGGATAATTCAACCTCCTTTTCAGTCTTACTGCACAATATGTCCATGTGCTTGGACAGTTCTGTAGAGGATGTACATTAGCGAGAGACACATCCCCTTATGGACATCCTGGAGATAGATGCATCACCGGGGGTTGCATTACCAGTCACCCAAGCGTGTTGCACAGCAGCTGTCAATGCCTAGTTGTGTTTCAGGCTCCTCTTTGCCATATTGACTGCAAGCACACATTTCCTGTGGATTGGATGTCTGGGTTTTTGGAACCCTCATCCTTGGAAGGACTTATGAGAGATGCAGTCTTTCACAGTGCTGAGGTGCAGGGTGAGTTGGACAAGCCACCAGGCATGGTATCCCAGAAAGCAGGATGTCTTTGGCAGTAAGGTGTATGCAGCTGGCTGAGAACCCATCGTGCCAGAAGTAGGATGCTGATAGCCAGGTTCAGCCTTGAACTCTTTGATAAGTTCTCTGACATTATTCCTCTGCTTTCTGAAGACAGTCTGAGTTGTGCATTCATGGAGACCTGGGCTTGTTTTGCTCTTAAGTACCAGTTGCAGGTGGTACTTGACTCTGCCAGTGGCTCAGCTAATGCAGTGACATCAGCAGCATCCATGCACCAATGGGTCACATTGTGGGTCTCCCATTCACGCCAAATAACCAGCACAAGGTGGGGATTTGCCCTCTCTGGGTACTGATTTCTTTGGCCCGAGGTTGGAGGATCATCTCAGCCATATTGAGAAGTCTAAGCCCAAGTAGCAGGGCTCCTTTCGGGTTTTCTTTAGGGGCCTGCACAGCAGCAGCAACCTTGGCAGCAGCAGAGACAGCTGTACCATCTGGCCAAATCTTCTAACAAGTCCAGCAGGAAAGGTCAGTGAAAAGGGGCAGTGATGGCACTTCTGGTGGCCAGTTCTCCAGAGCCCCTTCCAAAGATAAAAAGAGACAGGTTGAGGTATTCTATTCCTTTACCTTCATGGACCCTGCTGTGTCAGTTAGTTGGGGGCTGCCTCTCCCACTTCTACCACAGTGGCCTGCTTACACATCATGGGCCCTGCAAGTCCTAGTATTGGGCTCATCTCTGGAAGATGCTCCCTCCATGTCAACCCAGAGCACCATTGAAGTTTGGTGTCTACAGACACACTCTCCGATTGAGCGAACTAACCTAGCTCATAGTGTGTTATGCAAGCAAGTCAGTCCTAGACAGCTTAGCATTGCAAGATTTCATTTTTTATTGCATTTTAGTGACAAAATGGGCAGGAGGTTGGCATCCTAGTCTTGACCTGCATTATTTGAACAAGTGTGTACACAGTCAGAAGTTGCACTGTCACTCTAAACCAGCTCATACCATCCTTGGAGCCCGGAGCTTGGGTCTGCTGTTTGGATATCCAAGATGTGTATTTTCACATTCTGATCTGTCTCATCATCATTCCTCTGCTTTTGCTGACTAAGCCCTGTACCATTTCAGGGTGCTGGCTTTCGGCGTAGCATCGGCAACCAAGATATTAAGTGCTTGACAGTTGTAGTGGATTTTCTTCAGTGTCAGGGTATTACCTTACCTTGATAACTGGCTCATCACTGGCTTTGCTGAGATGGATGTGAAACAGTTCAGTCATCTGGCTGTCTTGACAGGTGGGATTTGGGCCTAATGGTCAGTCTGGCCAAGTCCTAACTGGTACCACAGCAAGTGATCTGTTCTTTGGAGCAGAGCTGGACTCTGTCCAAGTCAGGACCCGTTTACCCTCAAACCAAACGGAGGATCATTCTTCCTTTGCCTATTAATTTTGTGTTGGGAGTTGCATCCAGCCAGAGACCTTTTCTGACGTCAATGGTTAAAGAAACTCATCAAGTTAAATGAATGGAGGTTTGCACCACATATTTCAGTGCCTTACCTCCGCGAAATGCTGCCTGTGTGTATTTACGCCGAAAATTTTCAACAGTTTGATGAGAGACCGCTCATAAATTTACATTCACCGGGTGACTTTTACTTCCCGGTCCGTAGATCCGTCCTACGCTCAGCCACATTATTACATGAAACCAAAGAGTGCGTGGGGATGAGCTTCATTATAGTCTGTGGGGGGCAGCTTTAGCAATGTATTTATATATCAAACGTGACCATTTGGTGATTAATTAAGCTACTAGATGACTAACAAGGGCCTTGTTAGTTGCCCGGTGCCCTGGATTAATCACCAGATGGTCACTTTGATATATAAATATGTTGTTAAAGTTGCCCCCCCCATAGACTATAATGAAGCTTGTCCCTGCACTGTCCATGGGTTCATGTCATAATGTGACTGAGCACAGGGGCGGATCTGCAGACCAGAAATTAAAAGTGACCTGGTGAATGTAAGTTTTAGAGCGATCTCTCATCAAAACTAATGGAAATTTTCAGGACAAGTATATATAAGCAGCATTTCACGGTGGTAAGGAGCTGAAACGTGGTGCAATAGCTGTACTACTAGCATATGCACCCCCTTAAGTGGGAATTAGGTGCCAGTGGTCTTAGTACCTTTGAGTGTCCACGCAAACGATTGGTGACAGTTTACCCTGAACCTCTTGGAGGGCATCCAGTTTGCCCAAGTGAAACAGTCTCTCACCTTGATGATGGATGCATTAGTGGTGGGGTGGGGTTCTCCTCTGCAGAATCACAGAGCACACAAATCAGCCTGTTGGTGCTTGGGGAAGTAAGCCTAAACTGATGGAGTTTGCTTCTCTGATAAGGAGTCGGGTCTTGCAAGTGAAAACAGAGGACGTGACATTGTTATACCTGAACAAGCAAGGTGGGTTGCACTCATTTTAGTTTTGACGGGAGGTGCTGCAGACCTGGTCCCTGGCACAGGGCCTGCAAGCGGATCTGCTTGCAGTCCATGTTGCAGGGTTGGACAACCACCTGGTGGATACTCTCAGAAATGCAAGAGAGATGTTGCAAGAGTGGTCGCTGCACCAGGAAGTGGATTCACATCAGTTTGCCCAGTGGGACACACTACTGGTGGAACTGTTTGCCCCCTCAGAGAACAGAAGACTGTGGTGGTTCTGTGCCCCCCGATGAGAACGCTGTGGGGGATGCTTTCTCATAGCCCTGGATCTTCTGTATGCCTTTCTTCCATTACCTTTGATCTACAAGGTGGTCCTAAAGGCACACAGTGACAGGGTGGGATCTGATCCTGATAGCTGTAGACTGGCTGTGTCTGGCGACAAGTAAATGGCCAGATGGGGCCAGGGGTTGGATGGAATGGGGCCTGCCTCAACACCATGAGTCAAGGTGATATTAGTGAGCTCCAGGAGATGATGGCAGATACTGAGGGGGACCTCGTAGTTATCTCTGAGACGTGGGCCTTAGAAAATAACCTCTGGCATCTGACAGTCCCAGGCTATACCATGTTTAGGAGGGACAGAGGTAAAGATGGAGGTGTGGCCCTCTATGTCAGGGATAGCATTGAAGCAGTGGGGGATGGACACATCAGGGGGACCAAAGGGGAGAGAATGTCACTGTGGGTGTAGTTCACAGCACCCTTGGGCAAGAAGCTACAACTCGGGGTGATGTGTAGACTGCCAGGACTGATAGAGGAGAGGGATAGGGACCGTGACCGTGGGGAAGAACTGGTCAGACGAGTGGATGAAGGGGAGGTGGTACAGTGGTGGGTGACCTGAACCTGCTGGACATCGACTGGGAGGCTGTGGTTGTCAGGGGCACCAGAGGTCAGGCCTTACTGGATACAGTCCAGGACTCTGTGCTGTTGCAACTGGTTACAGAACCCACCAGGCAGACTACCATCCTCAGTGTGGTGCTCGCCAGCTCAGAGATGGTAGGAGTGGTCTAGGTAGGGGAGCCTCAAGGAACAGCGAACATAAATATCTGTTTTGAGCTAGCCATGAGGAGTGTTAAAACCCCAAACAGAAGCTGAGGTAATCAATTTTAGAAGGGTAGATGTCAACAGAATGAGGGAGGTGGCTTTGAACAAGTTAGTTGGGGTAGACCACATAGGAGGGATGGAGCAGAGATAGCAATAAAGAGGGCCATTCTCGAAGCATCAGAGATATGCCTGAAAACTGTATCAAGGAGAAACTGGTAGATGTGACCACTGTTATTCACAGAAAGGGTCAGAGTAGCAGTGTGGGCCACAAAAAGGCCTTCATGAAGTGCAAAGAGAAGCAGGGGGAGGAAGAATGGGGAAAATGCTAAGAACTAGGGAAGCTAGTAAGGCAGTTACAGAGGCTGACATACACTGAGCTGCATATTGCTCAAGGGGTAAAGAGTGCTGAGAAGAAATTCTTGAGGTATATTAGGGAACAAAGGAAGAAGGAGGAAATTATTAGGGTAGGGAGCAAAGGAAGAAGGAGGAAATTATTAGGGTGGGGGAGGGAAGTAGGGTAATATAGGAGGATGGGCAAAAGGCAGCCATCCTAAATGACTACTTTTGCTCTGTCTTCACCAGGGGGGACAGCCAGCCCTTACCAGAGACTGTTAACAGGGCAAATGCTGAAGGGGTTCCGAGGTGACGTGTGCACAGGGATCCATCTTGGCTGGTCCTTTTCAGTAGAAGGAAAGATGTAATATTCTCTCTTTATAGGAAAATGGTAAGGCAGTACAGGGAATACTGCTCCCAGTTCTGGAGTCCTTACATCAGCAAGGTAAGGAAAAGTTAAAGGTGGTGAAACTATGGATAATCTGGATGATACTGGGCCAGCAGGGCAGGTATGAAGAGCGGATAAAGGCACTAAACATGTACTTATTGAGACCAGATGGAAGAGGGTGATACGATATCAAGACATTTCAATTCCTGAAAGGAATAAATAAGGTGATGTAGCATAAGCATAGATCCGAGGTCACGGGGGCATGAGTGGAAACTGAAAGGGTGAGGTTTAGGAGAGATTTGAGGAAGTATTATTTTACTGAGAGCGTGGTGGAATCTTGTTACAATCTGCCAATTGAGGTGGTAGGCGCCAGAACCATAAATGGTTTCAGGCACAGTTGGAACAGAGTGAAGGCGATGATGGTTACGGAGAGCGACAGTAGAATGGCGGTGTTTGGAGAGGGCTAGTGCCCTGGATGGCAGTTAGGTTCCAGGGATAAATAGGGAACCATGGGCAGACTGGATGGACTATATGTCTTTTTCTGCTATCATTGTCTGTTTTTGTGTCCATGTTTTTTTTTTTTTTTTTTTAACTATTGCCTTTTTTTTGTTTAATTTGTATTTTTGCTTTAAATGGAGAGTGTGAGCAATGTGGCTGTTTTTGTAAGTTAAAGTGAGGGAGGCCAAGTGAGAGAGAGAGAGACCGTGTCTGTTGGTATGGCAATTTTGAAGAGCTTGGGGTCTTGAAATGTTTTAATGAATAATGTACAAAGGTACCTGTAGCTTTATTGGGTGCTCGAGGAAGCTGTTGAGTGACACCACGTGCAAAAGAGAGCCATTGAGCCAAGTGTAAGTGTGGTCATTTGATGCGAGAGACAGCAGTTCCATGGCTCCTGTGGTGAAAGAGAATAAAAGGGACAGAGAGCAGAAGAGGTGCCAAAATAATTACAGGGTTTTCCCACTGTCTAGGAATATAGGGTGGTGACTGTGGTGCATGGGGCCAAGAGCGCATTATTCCTTTAACATCCTAGATGCACTAGACATTTTTGTAATGGTTTTTAAGTAAGGTATAATGCACTATCTAAATGGGGCAGTAACGTAATAAAAGATGGTAGTAAAAGACTATTTTGGAGGATTATATAAAAAAACAATTAGGGCGATTCCCAGATATATATATTTATATAGGGTGGTGGTGAAAAAAACCAAAAAAAAAACTATAGGGTGGTGGCCCACTGCACTAAAATAATGAATGGGGAACACTGAATTAGCACAGGTAGAAAAGAGTGACTTGTAACCCCCCCAAAAAAAGCTGCTGCCTAGTGACCGAGGAAGCGGTTGAACAATGGAGAGCAGTAATAAAGACAGAGGACTGGACTGCCTGTTTTCTAGAAAAAACTATACACAAGTGTATGGGCGAAATGACAGCAAGGATCTATTGAGCTCTACTGTCGACATTCATATGCTGTCAGCTCACCCTCTTGAAGGGAACATAGCCTGTTGTGTATGGACTCCAGTACAGTAATCTGTATTTAGTACATGATGTGGGGCATATTTCAAAGGTTAAAAAAAGTTGTTTTAGCACAGTTCAAGGGACTCACAAAGTTGTATCACAGAAGTGACATCACTATTGTGGTGCAAAAACTTTTCAACCTCGTTCCATTTTAGATTCAGCAGGTGCTGTGCTGCCCCCCCCCCACCACTACCCCAAAAGACATGCTTCCACTTTTGCCGTTGTTTATAAAAGGATATGTGTTCAGGGAGACCTCTTGTGAAAAGTAATAGATGGAAAGGCATGTGTTTCCATCTTGCTGTGTACTGTGGCATCAGAACCCCCTCGATGAAAACGGTCTTGTTGTGCATTGTTTCCCATGCATTGCTTTATATGTTTTCCCTCTAACATCAGTGTGTCTCTAGTTCTCAGGCTAATTTTGAAGACATTTTCGAACATATTTCTTGAATTTTCAGGACCATAGGAGTGAGACCAAGAAATCCAAGAAGGACATTTTAGAAACTGGTCAAAAAAGAACATTTGATGAAAGTCAGCTGAGGAAAAAATACGGGATACATTCAGATGTCCGAATTCATCTTGAAAGAGTTTCTGCCCCAAGCTTTTCTACAGCAGCAAAAGAGAGTTCGGCTTCCAATGCAGAGTCTACTGAAGAGGCTGACATAGAAATTTTATCGGTATCAGGAATGCCCACCACATGTAGAAAATCTGCAAACAATACAAAAGCCTCAGAGGTAGGGATAACCGTTCTTTGGTTCCCATTAATGTCAGTGTATACTTTAAAGTCAAGGCCCCAGGCTTCTAGAAGGGTAGGCGCCAAGTTGAGGCATAGCACACCCACCACCTGCGACGTGACCCTAAGCCCTATTCTGGTAGGGTCAGGGTCATCACAGCAAGTCCTGCACTTTGCGACATGTGGCCAGGTATGCCGAACTGCAGGGCGCATCTGCGAGCATGTCGCAAGCAGCAAAAGCAGGGCAGGTGGTCAACCCCCCACCCATGCCCCGACCCCTAGTCGCCAGCCGCAAATGTGGCAGATACCCAGGTAACCCTGGTAGTCTAGCACCCCGAACTCTTAAATAATAGATGTACAGTCCCGTATCCCTAGTAGTCTAGCGGCCCCCGATCTGTACATATTTAATATATTCCCTGAATCCCTGGTAGTCTAGCGGCCCCCGATCTACACATATTTAATACATTCTGAGAATCCCTGGTAGTCTAGCGGCCCCCGATCTGCACATATTTAATACATTCTCTGAATCCCTGGTAGCTTAGTGGCCCCTGATCTACAAGCAATATATACAGTTCCTAGTAGTCCAGTGCCCCCCACCCAGCCGTGCCAGCCCACCCAGCACCTCCCAGCCGCCAGCGACTGGCAGCAGTCAACTGAGTGCAGTATTGGCGCTATTTCTGAGTGCGTCTTTGCAGTAGCGCTAATACTGCCTCAGTCGGCAACTGGCCATGGAGGTGAGAGGTGGGCTGTGCCAGTCAGCCGCTGGGGACAGGTGGGGGTGCTGGTAGCATGGGGCCACTGGACTACCAGGGAATTGGGGAACTGTATATATTGCATGTAGATCAGGGGCCACTAGACTACCAGGTTGGGGAACTTTATTAATTTTATTCAGTTAGGAGTGGGGGCTGCTAGACTCATAGGGAAGGGTAATTACCACATATGTGGCTGGCGACCGCGGTTTGGGCATGGGTGGGGGGATGACAGCACCGCCCTGCGAGTCTTGTGCCGATGGGTGGTTCGGGGGGATGGGTAGCCCAGCGGGGCCCCTCTGGGGTATGTTGGCATGGGGGTGGACATGTTAGTATGTCTGCAGGTGGGTCTACAGGAACCCCCGGGGGGGGCCGTATGTTACACCAGCTAAATGCTGGTGAAACTTACGTTGCTGGTTCTCCTCTGGGGGTTCTTGTAGAATCCCAACGTGGGGACTTTGCGGCTGCTTTCTAGAATCATTGTGGCTGCTGCATAAACCCCCAGTGCCATGGGAGGTTTATGTGTGCTGTACTGGGTTAGGCGCAAGTGGCCTGTGACATGTCGCAGTCCACTTTGTAGAATCGCGCATGTGGCATCCGCTGGCGTAAGTTGCTACATGTGCCATTCTGCTTGACGCAACTGCTGCTGCACCAGGCGTAACGCTTCTAGAATCTGGCCCTAGATATATAAATTGGTGTCAAATGGAGCCCAGAAATACAGGGGAAAAGAATTTCATTAACATATATGCAGTTACTGTATCACTTGTGGTAATACAAATTCCAAGACTGATTAGAAACAAACACTTATTTGGCTGTGAATTATGTCATGTTTTATAATGATTTTATGACTTTTTTTTTTTCTTCCAAGCTTGTTATACTAACGTAACATACTAAAAAGCTAGCAGAATAGGCCCTCTGGTCTCTCTAATCTGCTGGGTGATCAGTGCCTGTACAAGACACTGCCATGGCCCTCCCCTTCCGTTCCACAGGGCCCCTCACTCCCATCCTCCGGGGGGTTACTGAGATGCAGCCTCCCCTTATACCTATCCCACCCTTTCTTGAATCCCTCTACAGTTTCTACTGCTACCAGTTCCATGGGCAGCACATTCCAGGGATCCGCCACCCTCTCAGTGAAATAACGTCTCCTTGTCTCACCCCTTAGTCTCCCCCAACTAGCCTCATAGAGTGTCCCCTGATGGACTCCTCTTCTCACAGCTGAAGCAACCCTTCCTGGCTTACCCTGTTTATCCCCTTGAGATATTTAAAGACCTTGATCATGTTGCTAGGGGGCTCACCTCCAGAAGGAGGGAAGTGATACTCCCACTGTATAACTGCTTAGTGAGGCTGCACCTCGAGTATTGCGTGCAGTTTTGGAGGCCACATTTAAAGACGTACATTGAACTCCAGGAGAGGGCCCAGAGGAGGGCAACCAGAATGATTTGGGGCTTGGGGGATAGGACCTATGGGGAGAGGCTTGAAGAGCTGAATAGGTACACATTGGAAGACAGAAGGGACCAGGGGGTCATGATAGAGGTCTTCAGGTACATGAATGGGGTAAATAGGGAGGAGCAGTCAGGGTGCTCCAAAGGAAGGGGGGTAACTAGAGGGCATGGGTGGAAGCTGGGGGGGATTCAGGGGAGAAAGGAGGAGGTGCTACTTCACTGAGAGGGTGGTGGAGCAATGGAATGCACTGCCCAGGGGGCTGGTGGAGGCAGAAACGGTGGAGGGGTTCAAGAGGGTTGGGACAGGTACTGGGGAAGGGGTTTGGAAGCAAAAACCAGTGCAGCGAGAATTTCTGGGACTGGGAAGGGAGAAGCCAGAGAGGGAGAGGGGGGCAGCAAGGTCAGCTCTCAGAGTGGGGGCTGACCAAACGAGCAGACACAAAAGACCATTGGGCCTATTCTGCTGGCATTTTAGTATGCTAGTATGTCCCCTCTGTTCCTCTTCTCCTCCAGAGAGTACAGGTCAAGCTTCCCAAGTCTCTCCCCATATGGCATGTCCCCTAGGCCCTGTATCATCTAGGTTGCCCACCTCTGGACCCTTTCTAGGAGAGCAATGTCCCTCTTTAAGTAAGGATGCCAAAACTGCACACAGTACTCAAGGTGTGGTCCAACCAGGCAATGGTACAACAGAAGTACCTCCTGGCTCCTTGATGTAATTCCCTGGTTATGCACCCAAGCATTTTATTCGCCTGGGCCTCCGCCCTCCTACACTGCTCTGAGTTCATTTTGGCATCCACCACCATCCCGCGGTCCTTCTCCCCCCCCCCCCCCGAGACCTGTAGTATCTCACCTCACAAGGTATATACATGAACTGGATTTCTGATCTCCAGGTGCAAGACCCTAGACATCCCAGTATTAAACTTCAACTTCCAGGTACGTGACCACCCCTCTGGAGTCTCTAGGTCCCTCTGAAGGGCCATCCCTCCTTCCTCCCCTTCCACCACCACCCCCAGCTTTGAGTTGTCGGCAAATAGGCTCATCTCACTCCTGATACCCCTTCTAATATCAGAGAGAAAAATGAACAAGAGTGGGCCCAGCACTGATCCCTGTGGGATCCTGCTAATAACTCCCCTGGGGGATGAGACCTCGCCCTGAACCATCACCCTCTGAAAACGACCTGCTAGCCAGTTTACTATCCACCTGACCATCCATACCCCCACCCCCATCTCCCCTAGCTTCTCCAGCAGCCTGGAATGTGACACTGAGTCAAACACCCTGCTGAAGTCCAGAAAGAGAACATCCACTGGCATGCCCAGATCCAGTGTCTTCTTTACCCAATCATCCAACTCCACCAGATTGGTCTGATATGATCTGCCCTTAACAAAGCCACACTGTCGATCGTTAGTTGGCCTCATTCCCTCAGAAACCCCTCTAGCCTCTCTTTTAAGATGCCCTCCATTACCTTGCCCACCACCGACATCAGGCTTGCCGGCCTGTAATTTCCTGGCTCCTCTCGCGAGCCACTCTTATGTATTGGCATGATGTGGGCCACTCTCCAGTCCTGTGGCATTCAACCGGATTGGAGAGAGAGGGCTGCCAGGGGTGCGGCCAGGGTATCTGCCATCTCCTTAAACACCCTGGGATGGATGCCATCTGGACCCAGTGCCTTCTTCTCTCTTAGGGCCTTCCCTCACCCTCCCAACAGGGATCTCGGTGTCCACTCAATACTCGCAACCTTTGTTCATTTATATGTTGCAGCAGTAAATTTGTGCTGCAGTGCCAGCCATCTATGGGCCACAAGGCTGGTGGAATATCTGTCTTCTGTCTAAATTTATCTATCTTGTCTGTCTGTTTATATATTTGTTTGTCTGTCTCTCCATATTAATTAGCCTTGTGTAGTCCTTAAAATTTTACTGGTTTACAAAAGCATGACATGAGAAAACATGACCATCTTGGTCATATTTTCCTGCCCTTTTTACATGCAATCATATAGAGTTTTACATTTTGTGGCAAAGACAGAACATACAAAATGCCTATGTGCTTATGAGTACCTTGTCTTCACATATTGGTAAATAAAATACTTTCTTATTTTTTTGGCAGATTGTCATTAAGCTGGAACGGGATTCACATAAGAAAAGAACATCACCAACTGCAGTGACTGTTGTCAACTCAAAGAAGAAAAAGTATGACTCGGACAATGCAACAGAACATGCAAATGCTGAATCAGTCTGCTGCACTCCTAGGACACTGAATGATAAGACTCTATCTCCCAAATTGCTTTTTTCAAAGCAGAAACTCACCACTAACTCAGAAGGATTTGGACTGGAAAACCGAGCAGAACCTGCCTCCGGTGTTAACACTGAAGACACCATAGAAGAAAGTAGCTCCAGCAGCACATCCTTAGTTTCTTCAAAAGAGGAAATTGGTTCTTCAAACAAACTCCTTCTGGAATCTCCTGCTGATCCAGATGAGATTGTGAGAGATGAGAAAATAAGAAGGCTAAAGGAGCTTTTACGGCAAAGGGAAGCAGCCTTAGAAGAAATTAGGGAAGAAAATGCACCATAATTAGTAACCACTACTGAAGTGAATCTTGCAAACACTTTTCTGATTGTTACAGTCTGCAGTTGTTGTCAGTTAAGTTCATTTTTAAACCGTAAGCACTACTGTGCAAATTCATTCTTGACTCATTGTTTGGCAAGTTGCCATTGCACACCCATTTGAGATAAGATTTATAGATTTACACCTAGGACATTTTGTAGTAGTTTTGGCTTTTTCAGATTACTCTTTTTTTAATATAAAGTTTTGGGCTGGGTGTATTTCTGTATTTCAGTGTGTAACCCAAGTGAAATGACATTATGGTGCCATGATGTCTTTCCAACAGTTTGGACATTGCCAGATTTTTACTTAATTGCTATCTGTTTCCTCTAATACCTCTTAGCGGCACATGTTGGGAAGCTGTATATAAGTTTCATTACATTTGAGAAATGTGAACTTTCATCAGAAATAAAGCCCAATCATTTCCATTTTTGGTCACTGCTAGTCATGCAGTTTACTGAAAAGTTGTAGCAGGTTTTCCAACATGTGTTCTGGGAGAACTCTGTTACTGTTGGGACCTGGTGAAATTCACACGGTGCAGTTAATACGATGTGAAATACAGTCATACAGTAATAGTGATGTAGAGTTTAGAAAATGGGCAAAACATCCCTGTGCTCTGATTGGCTGATAGGCCTCCCAAGGTGGGGGTCTGTTAGACAACAGAACCTGGCTTTTAAAAGTGCCGTTGAGCAAGACTGTATCACCAGTATTGATTGGCACAAGTAATTTTCTAGTGCCACAGCCACCATGTTTCTTCCCTGGAAGCGGAGATCAAGACATTAGGTCACATTAAAAGTTGCCTCCCCGATACCCAACATAATGCACTTAACAGCAAAAGAGACCTGTAATTTAAAAAAAATAAAAAAAAAAAAAAACAGCAGACGTAGAAACGTGTTGTCAGCCAGGTTTCTCTTACACAACATAAAGTCGGCCACTAAATTGTGAACTGGTAGCCAGCATCACGCACTCAATGGGCAAGAAAACCAAGATAGTCCCGCAGTTTTCCGTACGGTTGATTGACACTGAAAAATGCCCCAGACATTTCTACACACCCCATCCTACACCATACCACAGAAACAAAACAAAAAGTTACCGATGAGCAAGCAGTGCCAAACAGTAGGCTACTTTTGCATGAATAGTATAGTCCCGTACCTCCTTGGCATCTCAACAGTATGGCTCTCCATATGTCACCAGCACTAATCTCCCTGCAGTTAAATGCAGAATCGGTATCACAAGTTATAAAGAAATTCAATACAGCACCTAAAGCACCTGTAGGTAAACATATTTGTGTTATTTCTAGTGGCACCAGGTGTAGTACAAATGGCTGCAAAAGTAAGTGTGTATCCTAACTGCCTCCAGTTACACTGCATGCCCGCCTGCTACGAGCGATCATGTTGCACATGTCATTTTCCAGCAATCAGTAAAAAAATTTACCTTTTTCTGTGCCCCAGACAAGTAATAAATGTGAGCTGATCTCCTCCTGTCCTGTCTGCCACATTCCTGAATGAACGAGTGAATGAGCACAACCTCTCTCTTGTGTTTTTTAGTATGCTGTGCCCCAGTCAAGTACTAAATGAATTAACTGCACAAAACTTTAAAAAAAAAAAAAAAATCTGTGCCATCTCGACACCTACTAACTGCCATCCCGTAATCACCGCAATACTCTCTGGGATCAGTAACAATTCACTGCGTTTACTTGGTCACTTGTTTGAGTTCTCCGGCGAAACTGACAAATTTTTAGGCAAGTAAATGCAGTGATCTATAGCCATCAGTTTAGATCTAGCTGTAGTGTCCGGTGGCAGGATAAGCTGGCAGGCACGTGGTGGTGGTCAGGAGGGGGGGTGGCAGGATGGCACTTAACTCCACATAACTTAATTTTTTTTTTTTTTTTTTTATCATCTGTAGCAGCACTTGTACTTATGTTGTCTGGCCTCTGGAGAACAGTGTGTCACTGAAATGCACACATTCTCTCAACCATGCCTTCACTTAGCAACAGTCCCCCCCATACAAAAAAAAACACAATATAAAAAGCAGTAATCAAAAGCGCACAAACAGAATTCAGTACATTAACTGTAATACTATTTCTTGGCCATGCGTGTGGGGGGGGGCATGACACCAACTACAGAGGATCAGTGGGACAACAGTCCCCTACCTCAGGAAAAAAACAGCATCTAATGCAGGTGGAGAAACTTTTTTTAAAAAAAAAAAAAAAAAAAATGAAACACCCAAACATTTTAACATTTAAACATAATTATTCATATATTTATAATACAGAGACCCATTTTCTAAGCGCAGTAATACCCTCCAGGGTGGATGGTATGGGCTATACCAGACCTTCCAGGGGCTATAAGGCCTTCCACCTGTAATGTCTGGCCTCATTACACCCCTGGGTGGTCCGGTATAGCCCAATACCACCCAACCTGTTGGGTATTATTGTTTACATAATGCATGGGAACCATGCACAACAAGGCTGTTTTCATCAAGGGTTTCTGACATTATAGGGACCTCAAGAGTAAAGCTTGAGAGGTCCCGGATGTCATCCAAACCCTGAGAAAAACTGAGTTGAACATGGTTTCCCGTGTGTTATTTTGCATAGTATATGGTTTGAAACAAAATTTAAAAAATCTGCTTTTTTCCCCTCTTTCCAAGAAATTGAGGGTTTAATTTTTTTTATAACCCACCCTCTCCCAGTTGCTCAGAACCTACACAGGTGAGGTATAGTTTTCAGTTTGTCTTTTTAAATGATGAAAATAAGGGAATAGTTTGTGTTAGGAGACTGTATGGGTGCTGTGTGTGTGTGTGTGTGTGTGGAATAAGAAAGTAAGAGTATGTGGCATGAGTTTTTATTTTAATTAAAAAGGCTGTTGTACCGTGCAAAGGTAGAACAGCTTTCTATGAACTTTGAACTGTGGTACAACAGTGTTTTAGTTAGGGTGGAAATCCATGCACAACAAGGGGAAACCATATATTATACAGGGTAATACATACAATAGTATAATACATTTTTGGCAGCTGTTACCCTTGTGAGCGTATACGTACATTGAGTTGTTGAACACAAGATCTCTTTCACTCATCTGGAATGGCTGTAAAGGTGCAGCATTTTCCCCCTCAAGGATTTATGCATGGTGGTGGCCCAAGCTTTTGCATTTAGCTCCCATGCTTTTGCAACACCCTGGGCCTGATTCTGAAACGTGTCTGAGTGCCGCAAGCCCTGGGTATGCCGAACACACGGATGGTGCTTGTTGCATTCTCTGGCTGGCAATCCGGATTCTCGATCTGTGCACCACATGGCGTGAGTTAGACCTGCTTTTGCTGGTCTAACTTTGTGGACTTTTTTATGAAGTTTGCACCCAAATATTTGGCACAAGCTGCCAGAAAGGGGGTAGAAAGTGCCACAAATGCATGCAACTTTTGAGAATCAAGCACAAGGTATGGCAGTGTGTGCAAGGTTTGATGCAGGGCTTGTGCTAGCCCTACATCAACCTTAGAGAATCGGGCCCCCTGTAGTAGAGACTTGTTTCCTAGTATTGTTGCTGTTACAGTATCTGTGGGAAGAGTTTAAAAGGAAATGATAGGCACTTCACCATGCCTATTTTTTCCTCTTGAACTTGTACCAACTGGTGGTGCATCACCAGCCCTAGAAACAACCTTGCCTCTCTTCTAGCAACTGTGAGAACCAGAGAGAGGAAAGACAATAAAGGAAATGAAACCAGGGAAAAGATGGGTGCAGACAGAAAAAAAGTATAAGGCTTGGAGAAAGAAATGAGAGAAATCACAGAAAAGAGAAGGGGCAATATGTATCATGTCTGTGTTGCTTGGCAAATGCCCCCATCCTTTTATTTTTTTGGGGGGTGGGCATGGGTGAAAGTTAAAGATAGAACAAAGAAAAGTTGCTCAGGAAGAATGCCTTGCACAGGGCAGTATCAGAATCGGCAACATGAAAGGAGGCTGGCACTAGCAACCGTGAGACTGAGTAATACTCAAAGATGCCAGTAACTGATGAAATGCAGGAGTTTATTCAAAGTAACAAACCTGTATTTGCTACGTTAAAACAATTGCCACTCAGTGCCCCAGTCAGTGACAAAAATACAATGTTTCTTTATGTCAATGTCGTAGACGTAGGGCCCTGGGAAATATCACACTAAGCAATAGGTATGAAGCCCTGATTGATCTGGACAGAAGTGATGATAATATTATGGAGAATGTACAGCCTAGTGTAAACAACGAGCAGCATATTAGTTTCTCTTCTAATGCTGTTAATACTGAATCACAAACAGTTATACTGACAACTGGCATTCCAGAATTCACATCTTGTACAAGGGAAGTCCCAACCTTGCCGTACACTACAGCAACTAACAAAGGAGGAAAACATAAAAATAAAATTAAAAACTCCAGAGAAATCAACAGATGAGATACCCAATCATGAAACAGTAGAAGTACAGTTAGGCACAATAGAGGATGCATTTTCGTGGAAACACAACCAACAAATGAGTCATGTAGGCAGTATTTTGTACTAGGTGACTCAATTTAAATACATAGACCAAATTGTGTGCAGAAAAGACAAACACAATGTAGCATGTTCATCATTTCGTGGGGCAGGAATTAAGGACATAAATTCAATGTGTTCTGATATTTTACACAATTCAGGCCCAAATCCACTTGTCATAATTCACGCTGGTACAAATGACTTAAAAAAAAAAAAAAAAAAAATATCCATCGATCAAATCAAACAGGAATATATAAATTTGGGTAAAACACTAGTTGACCTTAAATGTGAGATACTTTTTTCAGAAATACTACCTGTACCAAGAGCAAACTATCAAACTACCAGAAAGATTAAATGTATAAATGAATGGTTGCGTAAATGGACACTTAAAGAAGGGTTCCAATCTATTCCTCGGGACAATTTTTACGAAAATCCATCATTGTACTGTTGGGGTGGACTTCACTTAAGTAAGCAGGGTGCTTACAAACTAGGTAGAACTTTTGAGAATATTATATATCAGTCTTTAAACTAAATGAAAGGGGGGAAGAGTGTGACCAAATAGAACCCAGCCAAAATAATTTAAAATTTAAGAATCTTAAAATATGGAACATTAACGCCAGAAGTCTAAACAATGTCAAACTAATGGAATTAAAATTACTCTTAAAAACAAAATACAGTATAGACATTATTTGTGTAACTGAAACTTGGTGGGATCAGAGTCATAATTGGTCTAATAGTATTCCTGGGTATCAACTTTTGTTTAAAAATTGTATAGATAGGAAGGGTGGTGGCGTTTTGTGTTTCTGATTATATTCAGTGTCAGGAAATAGAAATAGCCAACACTTCTGAAAGAATAACTGAAACTTTATGGATAAATTTAATATTTCCCCATTTACCTAAAATAGTGCTAGGGACTTATCGACCCCCTAATAGTAACAATAACTATAATAGTAATTTAATTGATGAAATTGATAAAGCACGTAGCTTAGGCAACGCCTTAATTCTGGGAGATTTCAATGTACCAGGCATTACTTGGGACCAAATGAAGGGAGTTACTGTATTCGAGAAATCATTGATTGATACACTAGTATCTCATGGCTGTCATCAAATGGTGGAAGTTCCTACCAGGGAAAAAAATATTCTGGACTTAGTGATAACCAATTCTAAAGAAAGAATAATCAATATAGAAATGATTCCTCATCTAGGATGCAGTGATCATAAGATTGTAGAATGCATTATCAATATTAGAAAACCAAAATCAAAAGGATCTTTCCTAGCATTTGATTATAAAGAAGCCAATTGGATTAAAATTATTGAAGCCTTTAATAAAATTGATTGGGGAACATTATTTTGTGAATTATATGTTAATTTGATGTGGGATAAATTAAAATCAAAAATATTAGGAATAATAAATAATGTTATCTCTAGGTATATAAATAAAAATTAAAAAGGTGTTATTCCATTATGGTTTAATAAAAATATTAAGGCTCAAATAAGAAAAAAAAAAAATAAAGCTTTAAAAAAATGTAAATCCCTTCCATCACAAAATAACTTAAGTATAGGATTCAATAGAGACTGTTGAAATCCATTATTAAAAAAGAGAAATTGAAACTTGAAAATAAATTGGCATCTAATAAAAACCATAAGGCTTTTTACGCTTGTATCAATAACAATAAGCAAACTGGGAAAAAATTAACTCAGTGATAGTCAATGGAGAAATAGACAATAAAGAAATTGCAAACAGCTTTAATAATTATTTCAAGTCAGTCTATCAAGAGAACAGGTCTAATGTAACCACCCCCAGTATAATTAACTCCGAAGGTTTTAGTATCAACCAAGATATGATACTTAAGGAGTTATCAAAACTATGAATATCCTCTTCTTCAGGTCCGGATAATATAGATTCTGTAGTTTGGAAACATCTTTCTGATGTGGTAGCAAGTCTACTGACCAGCATATTTAATAAATCTTTCTACTGTCATGATTCCACTTGACTGGAGAAGTGCAACAGTAGTGCAATACATAAAAAAGGAAATAAATCTAATGTGGCAAATTACAGGCCAATTAGCCTTACAGCAATTTGCTGTAAGATTTTAGAGCGGTTGATCAAAAATAGAATAGAGTATGATGTAGTTGAATTGGGATTACAAGATGTATCTCAATAGGGCTTTCATGTAATACCAACTTGTGATCGTTCTGTAATCAGTAGTAATTTAGATGAGAGAAAACCAGTAGATGTAATATTCTTGGATTTGGGAAAGGCATTTGATATGGTACCACATAATAAACTTATTCTGAAATTGTCAGACCTTGGACTAAATAAATATATAGTAAGGCGGATTGGGAATTGGTTGACAAACAGAAAACAAAGAGTTAGAATAAATTCTGTTCTCTCGGACGAAGGTTGTGTTTCAAGTGGAGTTCCCCAGGGCTCGGTGTTGGGCCCTATTCTGTTTGGTCTATACATTAGTAACATGGGTTATGGTCTATATTCAGTCATCACCAAATTTGCAGATGACACAAAAGTGGGTGGGGGAGTTTCATCATTATTAAAGTATAAAGAATTAAGTGATAGCCTTAAGAAAATTGAAAAATGGGGTGAGACAAATAATATGAAATTCAACGAAACCAAGTGTGTAGTGTTACACTTTGGTAAAAGGAATCCCAAATATCCATATTTTCTCAATGAAGAACCTATAAAAAAATAGCACATGTAAAAAAGATCTTGGAGTATGGATAAACTCACAATTATCTTCAGGCTCACATATAATCAAGACAGTAGGGAAATGCAATAGCATTATTCATTCCATTAAAAAAGCCTTTATTTCTAGGAATAAAGACTGTGTCCTGAAATTATATAGGATATATGCCTTACCACACCTTGCTTATGGAACTCCAATTTGGAACCCTTATCTCAAAAAAGATATCACACAGATTGAAAGAGTTCAAAGGAGAATGACTAAATCCATTAAGGGACTAAAACATATGGATTATAGTGAAAGACTTATGAGTCCAAATCTGTTTTCTCTAGAGACCAGAAGAATTAGAGGTGATTTGCTTCTATTGTATCAAATTCTGAGGGATAAGATATTAATGGAACAATGTAATATAAAAAGGATTCAGAAGAAAGTTAATTTAAGATCACATGATAGACAAATAGTTATTCACAGGGCACGAACTATCAGACATCAACATTTTTATAATATACATACTCCAATGATTTGGAATAATTTTCCTGGGAATATAGTGGAGTCCTTGTCGTTAGACATCTTCAAAAGAAGGTTAGATGAATATTTGCTACATAAGACCATCAATAAATAAACCCACTATGCGTGGGATAACCAAGTTAAATGTCTCTGACCATGCCCCTTTCATGCAGACCTCCCCAACCCTGTCACCTTGCTTCCCTTGGCATACCTTCACTCCATTTCCCTATGGCATGGGTGGCAGGGATTCCCAGTCTGGATGACAGCCAGGTTCCCGGTGTGGGGACTTCAGGAGGCAGGACTTCATCCTGCTTGCTTCAGGGTTTCCCATGCTTTTCTGGTCCCTATACCTTCAGGATGCAGGTGGTGAGAGGATGGGCATGTGCATGCAAACATGCATAGTGCAGTGCAATCCAGCAGCCCCAAAAAGCTGCACTGACACCTTTGGTCACCCCGGTGGCAGTATCAAAACAGAGCCAGCTGCCCTCCCTCCCCCAGAGGAGGAGATCATCCTCTGGGACACTCAATCCTCCTGACACCAGTCGTCTGGCTCTTTCCTGAACCAAGGATCATCGGCTTTGCCAGCGGTATCCTTGCTACTGCACCAACAGGACCATGACAGTGGCACTTATTTTAAAAGAGATGGAGTATCCCTAGTATTCTGGTCAACAATGCCTCTTTCACTAAGACTGTTTTTTTTTTTTTGTTGTCTGTATTTGAGCATGGCTGAACTTTTTCCCATATCCAGGATATAGTATTCAGACAGAATTCAAATTATATTTAATTAATCTTTTGTATTTATGTCCCTTCATTCTTTATTATTGTGGACATTTGCATTAAAGTATGATCTTTTTTGTTTTGTTATATATAGGTATTCTCTGAGTTCTCAGGTCCACCCACCTCTGGAAGGCACATTCCCCCACCCCCTCTCTTGTCATCCACCTTCTCCTGGGTTAACTGTGCCACTCTTTACCTAGGACTACTGACATGGTGGGTGGGGTGCCAGGTCTGTAGTGCGGGAGCCTACCTGGGTGCCAGTGGACCTGGGATAATTTTCTCCTTCATTTTCACCCCAAGACAGCTGGCGTGCAACAATGTGCATATTGAGACATGCAGCATGCTGATGTTCAGCAGTGTCCCTGCCCTGCTGCGTTGGTCCCCGCTGCAATACTACCAAGCCTCACCTAGGTAGTGATCATGTTGTGGGACACAGATGCTTGCCCATCCCAAAGGAGGAGAACCATCCTGGGGATGCACAATCCTTCTTCCCCCTGGCTAGCCCCCAGGGACTCTAGTTTTGAAGGGCTGGCTTTGAAGGTAGAATCTTAATTGTTTAAGACTTCATCTCATTTTCCTACTTCTGCAGAGAAAAAACAATTCTGTGACATAATCTGTTGCTAAAGAATTGATTGATGTTAAAAATAGAGAAATATAACTTCATTATGTATGTGTTTGGGGGTTGGAAGATGTGATGAAGTGTGAGACACAGACACTGCTTTCATATTAATGTTCTCCATAACAAAGAAGGAGTAGACATTAATACTGAAAATTAATATATATTTCAGTAAGCTTAATTGTATTTGAATTTTTTGTTTTAAAAAGGGTTCCTGGGTAATGGAAAAATGCTTTAATGGCTGTCATGTTGGTATGTATACAGTCTCTGCTGTCTATAAACTGCATTGAGATTGTCTGTGAAGGCTATTATATAAAACCAGAGGCTAACCATTATAGCATGCTGTAGCACTTCATGATGACCAGTAGATTGAATTTAATTATAATGAATGGTTGCATTGGTACTTGAACCACAGTTGGGAAACACCACCAAGGTAAAAAAAAAGCTGCTGACCGCTAATAAAAAGGAATAAGTACAGCAGACAACTGAATATGAACGATTTGAAACTGAAACACCAGTGGAGCCACCTTTTGCAATGAAATATAATGTATATTTGACTTTTTTCAATGTCTACTGTAAAATGTCAGTGAATTAATATGCTCTCGATACCTTTTTCTATCAGATTTGGTACTTTAGGTGTGATGTATATTTCTGTTAGTTGCTTCTATGTGCTGGGACCTCATTGGAAATGAGCTTGTGACTCTGTGACTTTATCCTAGACAGTAAACAGATTTAGGTTTTTATTACACACAAAAACCTTTGGGAAGAGCCTATTTTCAAATGATCTAGACTCAGATGTACGCACGTTTAAATATTACATACAAAGATTATATGTAAAATACACAGTACAGAATTACATTACAGGCATTAACCACATAAAATTAGAATAGCTGGCGTAGTGAATTAACTGCACTGTCATCTGGCAGATGGCCTAGTTCAGATTTCCCTAGAGCAGGGTAACTTGAAAAGGGGATACATTTAATAGTAGACTACGGTTTATAATATGTCTTTATCAGTATCACCCTGTCTGTTTCCCACTTTGTCAATTTCTTTTGCGCTGTCTTTCAACTTGGTGTACCTGGCTATCATTGTTTGTCTCAATTTTGCTATTACCTCTCTTGTCAGTTTACCCAGTCTGTTTGCCAGACAACACTATAACACATCACAGTAATAAAACCACAGCACAATAACCCATCATCATTTTTATTGTTTATCATGTGGCCTTCTAGTTTAGCCTAGCCAGGGCATATCACAAACCTTATAATGACATAAACAAGTGCCATGAAGCTTTGAATTAAAGCTGTGGCTTCTATTACATTGTGTCTGTTCGGAGCCGTGGCTTCAGTTGAGAGCCGGCTTCTATTCATGCTGCTTCCTGGAGATTCATCTGAATTGCAGTTGTAGCAGGCACATAAATAATGCTTTGCATACTTGTACGCACTTCTGTTTCTTACAGAGATTGGAGAATGAAAGCAGGCGAGAGAGTGAGGAGTGAAGACTGGCAGAGAGAGGCAGTGTCGAGCACAGCGAGTTTGATACAGAGCGAGCGTGGATTGTGGTCAAGCAGTATTAGAATGGGTCATTTAAAAAAATGTATTTATTGAATGGGGTTGTCAAACTACCAGGACGTGGATGAGAAAGAGCATGGTTGGGAGAAGCGAGTGAGCATAGATCATGAACGGGAAAAGAGAGCAAGAGATTGGAGCTGGGTTGGGCAGGGAGAGTGCAAGTTAATGTGTGCAGTGCATTCCGAGGGTCAGTCAGTCTACGACGTAAACCAAGTCCCTTCCATTGCCAAAAACATGTCAATAAAAAAAATAAACTGGATAAACTTGATAAACCGGTAGCATACTTCTGCTGCATAGAGGGATACCAGAGAATGCCAGACTGTGGGCGCAAGACCACATGGTAGGCTGCTTATGTTGCCCTGCTGTACAAGCCACAGCTGCTGTTAGAGAGCAGTTCGTACTACAAATGTCAAACTCTGGCTGCGGCTTCTAATAGAGGGTGGCTTGTATTAGAGGGTAGCTTTACGTAGAAGATATACGGTAACTTACATTTCATATAATAAACCACGATGGCTTGCACTGCCAACTTCTACTTACAACTCCCCCAACTACCACTAAAGATGCTGCAAAGTTTAATTTCCCTGTGAAGTTAAGGCAAATTCACCAACTTCACAAATCAGTTTGAGAATTTTTGCTATTTAGGAGGAACTTCTTCTCACCCTAGAGGTCCTTCAGTATGCTCGACTGTTGCAGTATGCCAGCTGGGTTCAGCTGACCTGGAGGTGGAGCTGATGCTAATGATCTAATTAAAATTAGCCAGTCAGAATGCAGGAGAGGTTGTACTGTCTGTAGCAGAGCCCGAGGGCAGTCAGATTAATTTCTCCGCTGACTGGAGCAACACTGCCCCAGAACTCTCTCTTTGGACCTTGCTTCAAGAAATTTATTTTCTTTAAAGGCAGTAGTTTTCTCACTTTTTATGCTAGTGTTTTTACAGGTATTTTTAGCATTTTATCACTCTTTCTTGTGGTTCTCTTAGGTTCTCGGGAACCACAAGTGCTGCTTTCTTCAGCAGTTCCAACTGCAGTTCTCACTCTTTTTCTGAAGTAAAATTTTAAGTGCTTGTAATAAAGCCATGCCTTTAACTTTAAACATTTAGCGGTTCACATTTTTCAACAAGAACTGCATTTTCCTTTCAAAAACTTTTACTTTTCTGCTTTTGCGAACCGATTTTTTTCGTGATGTCATACCTCGAAGACACCAGCCATTTTCTCTAATTTTCCCTATTGGGAACAACAATTTTACAGATTTTTCTGATGCAGTGGCATGTCAAAAAGACCTAAAAAGAGAACTGTACCAACTGGTTTTAAAATTGCATTAAGTGCTTAAGAATAGTGGCCAAGGCAGACAGCCATAACATTTAAGTCTAGACCATAGCTATGAGCTTTGCTGTAAAATTCTGTTCTAAAACTGTTAAAAGGAGGGCTAAAAGATTGGAAACAATGACCTCTCCATCTGTCTCCTCTTCTCTTAAAAATATTGAAGAGGGGTCTTCGTTCACAGCAAAAGTCTAAAAATAAGTCGTCCAAGGACACTCTAGAAAATAAGTCAGAAATAATGACCAAGCCAAAAAAGGCAAAATGAGCAAGTCCCTGATTCAGTGCCTGCACAAAAGAAACAGAAAGAAAAAATATATCACTACCTCTCCCACTGAGGAGCAAAGGGAGATGCCAGTGACACAAAAAGATTTACCCTCTCCTGAAGAAATGGCTAAGGCTTGGCAATTATACCAAACTTTTCAGGCTATGGGCAACCTCTTTAATGCCCTTCCTGATCCTAATACCCCTCACCCTTCAGACCCTGAGCTTGGCCAAGGGTTTATTATAATAAGGGTGATGAAAAAGAAGTAGAGGGTGTTAGTATTAAGAGGGGATGGGACAGGTACAGGGGGAGGGTAAATCTGACCAGGGCCAATACAGGTGGAACATCTGGGACTGGGGACAGTATAACCCAAGGGGGAGGGGGGATGCCAGAATCTGCCCTCAGTGCGGGTGCTGACAATCGAGCACACTCGAGAGAGACCATTAGGCCTATTCTGCTGGCATTTTAGTATGTTAGTAACCTTTCCAGCCAGATGTATTCCCTAAGAGTTTGGCACCCCCTGTAATGGCCAGGAGGATTTTTCCTCTCATTATACCTTTGTTCAACATATGGTCGACACCCTGGACCTTACTATCCAGGAGACCACCGACCAAGAAGAGGAGGAAGACTTTTTAGACATGATGGGTCTCCCTCCCCCTAAGAATCTGCTTTTGCCTATTCATAAGTCCTTTTGCAGGGCAACATTTAAACTGCTCCAGAACCACACTTCTAATCCTGGGGTAGATAAGAAAATTGAAAAAAAAAAAATACCAGTTAGAACTAATGCTGAATTCCTCTACATGCACCCAGACCATAAGGGAGTGGTACAGACTGCAGCTTGTGACAAAGCCAAAGTGCCTCTGTTTTCCCAGTGAAAGGAATCCAGGAGACTGGATTCTATGGGTAAGAAATATTGCACCACAGCCTCTATGCTGCTTTGCCTCTCTACTTACATGGCCCATGCAGCACAGTATCAAAAAGCACTCTAACTCTTTTCTAGCCATTAGCCAACAGGCCCCAGAGACAGAGTGGCTCAGGACTTGGCAGAAACTGTTAAGTCTGCCTTAGAGACCACTGAATACCAGTTTCATATGGCTGTGGACACTAATGACACTGCCTCCAGGGCTATGGCCCAAGTCATTTCCCCTCAGGTGCTATGCCTAACTGAGGATGACTAACCTCTCCCAGGACACACAAACCAAAGCTGTGGATTTCCCCTGTGAGAATAACTCCCTCTTTGGAGACAAAATAGCAGCTTACATGAAGGTAGAGGAATATAAAACCATTTATAAAAACAATGCAGAAAAAGAGCCTCTACTTCCCAGAGATCTGAGTAAGGGAAACGGAGACAGAAGTTATTACGCTAGATCTTTCTACTCTCTGACAATGCCTGTGCCCTTGGACTACTCTCAGATGAGAGGCTACTTCAGGGGAAGATGAAGGAGGACAGAGAGAAGAGCTGATCCCTCACCTTTTGCAAAGGTTTAATCCAAGCAAAGCTCCTGACTACAATGTCCAGGTTGCCTCCCTTCCCCCAGTAAGAGGTAACCTGACCCACTACCTCCACCAGTGGCACCTCATCACTACAGACACGTGGGTACTAGAGGTGGTGGGTCAAGGACTTACCCTGCAGTTCAAAAAGTTTCCCTTTCAACAGAATCACAAACTTTCAAAACCTCTTAACCCCGACAGAAAAACTGTTGGAATTAGAAGTAAAGGCACTTCTGTCTGCAAAAATAGTGGAAAGAGTCCCTTTCTCCCAGTGGGGGAAAAGTCTGTACTCCAGGTATTTTCTCACACAAAGGAAAAATGGGGATTGGCAACCCATTGCAGTCCTAAGGTACTTGAACAGGCACTTGCTCAAGCCCAAGTTCAAAATGGTTGCCCTGGCACTGGTGATCCCATCCTTGCAATAGGGAGACTGGCTAACCTCCCTAGACCTCAAGGATGCCTATTTGCACATTCCAGTCAGGCCGTCTCACAGAAAGTTCCTCAGATTCAGACTACGATCCACCCATTACCAGTTTGCAGCCCTGTCATTCGAGCTGACATCAGCTCCCAGGGGTTTTTACAAAGTGCCAGGCAGTTGTGGCAGCTCATCTCAGAAGACAGCAGGTGTCTGTCTTTCCTACCTCGACGACTGGCTGGTAGTGGACAAATCTCCAGAGAAGGTCAGGGAATCTCTCAGCCTTACACAGCGTACTGTGGGGTCCCTGGGCTTTGTTATCAACAAGGAAAAGTCCCAATTCAAACCAGTTCAAATACTGGAGTTCATTGGGGCAGAACTGAACACTCTGCAGGGGAAAGCCCTGCTCCCATCTAACAGGGTGCAAAACTTCCTAGACCTCGCAAACTCCTTTGTCCTGGGCCAACCAAGGCCTACCAGACATTTTCTTAGACTCCTGGGCCATATTGCATCCATGACAGCTGTAGTCCCAGGCACCAGATTTCTGATGAGGTACATTCAGTATCACCTGAGGGCTCATTGGACCCAGAAAAGACTGTCAAAGCTCATCTCAGTCACAAGAACCCTTCTGCGGGCCCTGGACTGGTGAAAAGAAAAGGGAAAATCTCAGGGAGGGAGTTCCTTTCCAGCAAAGTCAGCCCTCCAGGGTTCTGTGCACGGCTGCCTCCCTCCTAGGATGGGGGGGGGCTCATCTGGTAGACCAGTCCATGAGCGACACTTGGTCCCTAGAGAATCCAGTTACCACATAAACCTCCTCAAATTCAGAGCTATGTACCTGGCTATCAAAGCCTTTGTGTCTCAGCTGAAAGGTTACTCTATTCAGATCAGAACAGACAATACCACTGCCATGTTCTATATCAACAAGCAGGGGGGAACAAGATCTACCAAACTCTGCAGAGAGGTGATGAAGATTTGGTCTCTGGCTTACTCCCTTTGCGTGCACCTGTGACATGCCTCCCAGGTCAGGCCAATGTAGTGGCAGATGCCTTAAGCTACATCAGGGTCACCACAAGTGGACCCTAAACAGAGAAGTACTGGCCACAGTGTTCAGGAGGTGGGGCACTCCAGAGGTAGATGTCTTTGCCTCCAGCCTCCATCATCAGCTTCCTCTATACTGTTGCAGGCCCTCCTCACTGGGCACACTGCCAGTAGATGCCTTAACTCTGGATTGGACAAGGGAGTTCCTGTATGCCTTTCCTCCATTCCTTCTAATCCTCAGAGTTCTTGTGAAGCTTGGGGATCAGCCAGCCACCATGATTCTGGTGGCCCCAGCCTGGGCAAGGCAAACCTGGTACTCTCTACTCCTTGTTCTGTTAGCCAAGAGACCAGTTCACCTACCCCCAAGCCACAGTCTCCTGACCCTGCCTCAGACGGGGATAGTGTACCCCAGCATAGTTTTTCTTCACCTCAAAAACTTGGTACTTGAAGAGTTAGAGTTTCCAGATTCCCAGTACTCTGAGCATGTCCTAAAAATCCTTCATCTGGCTTAGAAGCCCAGCACCAAGAAGACTTACACTTCCAAATGGGAAAGGTTCTATGGTGCAGAGATAAGCAGATAGAACCTGTCAGAGCCTGCCTGCTCACTCTGCCAGATTGCCTCATGCATTTACTGACATTAGGCCTTAGGGCCTCATCCCTCAAAGTGCATTTAGCAGCCATTTTGGCCTACCTTTCTGCTGGGAAGTAAAATCTGCAATTTCCCATTCCATCTTTTAAATGTAAGGCACGTTACACCTTCAACCACTACTTAGGGAATCTGTTTCTCCCTGGGTTTTGAATCTCTGCATAGCCAAACTCATGGAGCCCCCTTTTCAGGCTATGGCTACTGCAGACCTGAAGTATGTCACTTGGGAAACAATTTTCTTACTTGCTATCACTTCAGCCAGAAGGTTTCTGAGCTGCAAGCTCTTTGTACCGAGTCTAACTACATTATCGCCCATAGGGATAAGGTAGTCCTCAGAACAGGAACTTTCTTCCTAAGGTAGTTTCTGAATTTCACCTCAATCAGTCCTTAACACTCCCTTTCTTTTTAATGGAGAAATCCACTCCTGGTGAGCGCATGCTTCACAGTTTGGATGTCAAAAGGGCATTGACCTACTACCTGGAGTACATCAAGCAGTTCAGAGACTCCCATACCCAGCTCTTCCTCACCTGTGGTAAGGTGGGCAGGGGTAGACCAGGCACTAAGAGAACTATCTTCTGATGGCTAGTCTCTTGTATTCAGTTCTGTCATACTAAGGCTAACAAGCAGCCCCCTCAGGGCCTCAGAGCCCACTCCACTGGGGGCACTGCTGCCTCAGTGGCAGCTGCAAGTGACATCCCCTTACTCAATATCTGCAAAAAGTGGTAAGGCCATCAAGAAATGGAGGGTAATGAGTACCAGCGCCCATAGTCTGGGCAACAAGCTCCCTGAATTGGTGGCCTTGATGGAAGAGGATGCTTGAATATTGTAGCAGTCAGAAACATGATACACAGAGAACCATGACTGGGATGTTAACATACCAGGGTACACAACCTACAGGAGAGACAGGGAGGGAGAAGAGGGGTGGAGTAGCTCTCTATGTAAGGGAAGGCATAAAAGCAACTGAACAAAAGAGTAAACAGGGAGGAGAGGAGGCACTGTTGGTCACCTTAGAGACTGGAAATGGCACCACAATCTGCACAGGGTTGTATACAGACCCCCATGTCAGGGGGTGGGAATGGACAAGAATATGATAGAAGGCATACTTAGGATGGCAGAGAAAGGGGAGATACTGTTGATGGGGGACCTTAATATGCTGGATGTCAACTGGAGCACCTTTGCTTCAGCCACATCCAAAAGCAGGGCCATTTTCGATGCCCTACAGGTGGCATGCCTCAGACAGCTAGTTTTGGAACCTACTCGTGAGGGAGCAATCTTAGACCTTGTACTCTTAAATGGGGACAGTGAGAGGTTCTCAGATCTAGAATTGGGTAGCCATCTGGGAACAAGTGACCACCAAACAGTGTGGTTCATGATAAACTCAGCTACAGAGTCAAGCCATACAAAAGTGAGGGTTCTGGACTTCAGGAGGGCTGATTTTGGCAAGATGGTAGAGTGCCTTAGAAAAGCACTAGGAAACAGGCTAGAAGGAGGGGTGGAGCAACAATGGGGAAATATCAAAACTGCCATCACAGAGGCAACAAGCCTTTGTGTGAAGCAAATAAATCAAAACTAAAGAAAAAGCCACTATGGTTCTTAAAAGAGGTGGCAGTGAAGGTTATGGAGAAAAAGATAGCATTTAGGAAGTATAAAAAAACACAGAAGGAGCAGGACCGAGAACTGTACCAGTTAATGCAGAAGGAAGCAGGGAGGGTAGTCAGAACAGCAAAGGCCCAAACTGAGGAAAAGATTGCCAACTCAGTTAAGAAGGGGGATAAAACCTTTTATAGGTATATCAGGGAGCGTAGAACGACAAAGGGAGGGATAGTGAGGCTGAATAAAATGGATAGTGGGTGGGCAGAGAGGGACAGTAAAAAACAGGGATACTGAATGAATACTTCTGTTCAGTATTCACAAAAGAGGGGATGAGCGGGAGGTGCCTAATCCAATTAACAGAAGCACTCTGGATGGGGGGGGGTCGATCCCAGTCCTTTCACAGAAGAAAGGGTTCTGAAAGAACTCCTAAAACTGAATGTGGACACAGCAATGGGGCCAAATGGAATTCACTCAGAATTCTAAAATAATTAAGCAGAGAACTAGTGACACCACTGACTACCCTTTTAAACAAATCATTGGGATGATGGTGTGGTACCTGAGGACTGGAGGAAGGCAGATGTGATTCTCCTTCACAAAAGTGTGACCAAGACAGAGGCAGGAAACTACAGACCTATCAGTTTGACCTCTGTGGTAGGGAAAGTGATGGAATCACTTCTGAAGGAAAGAATTGTTGAGTACCTAGAGGCCAGTGGGGCACAGGACCCAAGGCAGCATGGGTTCACAGTGGGAAGGTCATGTCAGACAAATCTAATTGATTTGACTGGGTGACCAAAGTAGTAGACCAGGGAGGGGCTGTGGACATGGCCTACCTAGACTTTAGCAAGGCATTTGACACAGTCCCAAACAGAAGATTAACAGCCAAATAACCAGCCTGGGAGTGGGTCCCAGGGTGGTAGCCTGGGTAAAACATTGGCTGGATAACAGGACACAGAAAGTAATTGTAAATGAAGTCCACTCTGAAGAAAGGGTTTACTAGTGGGGTATAGCAGGGTTCTGTACTGGGTCCAGTCCTTTTTTAATATCTTTATAAGTGACATTGGAGGGGGACTGGAAGGAAAAGGATGCATCATTGCAGATGACACAAAGAACTGCAACAGGGTTGAGACACGAGGCATGGAAAGGATGAGAAGGGACTTGGCAAGGTTGGAGGAATGGTCAGAAGTATGGCAGCTTGGATTCACTGCAAAGAAGTGCAAAATAATGCACCTGGGAAACAAAAACACGGGAAGATTATACAATGGCGGAGGGAGGTAGTAACAACAAGAAAAATGGAAAGGGACCTGGGGGTAATCATATCAGATGACCTTAAGGTTGGCAAGCAATGTGAGAAGGCAGTAGGGAGGGCTGGGGGAATACTGGGATGTATAGGGAGAGGCATCAGCAGCAGAAAACAGGAAGTTATCTCCCTGTATAGACAGTTGGTGAGACCCCATCTGGAGTACTGCGTCCAGTTCTGGAGACCCCATCTCCGCAAGAACATAGAATGGAGGCAGTTCAGAGGAGGGCAACAAAAATGGTGCAGGGTCTACAAGAGAAGCCATACTAGAGACTAAAGGAGCTTAATATGTATACCCTTGAGGAAGGGAAGGAGAGGGGGGACAAGATAGAAACATTTAAGTACCTCAGTGGAAACAACAAAGTCCAAGAGTGTAGCATCTTTTAGAAAAAGAGATGTGCAAGAACAAGGGGACACAATTTGAAGATAGAGGGGGGACGGCTCAGGAGCAATGTGAGGAAGTATTTTTTTCACAGAGAGGGTGGTGGATGCATGGAACAGCCTTCCTGAGGAGCTTGTGGGGTCTAAAACTGGGGGAGAATTCAAGAATGCGTGGGACAGACAGGCAATTTTTGTTGGGGTAGGAAGAAATAGGCTGTTGGTTAAATAGGATCTTCAGCTTATCCTCTAGGTAGGGAAATGGGCAGACTAGGAGGGCCAAGTGGTCTTTAACTGCCATCAAAGTCTGTTTCAGCTACATGGAAGACTGTACACACCTTCACAAAGCACTATTGGCTGGATGTGCAGTCCAGATCAGATGCCAAATTTGGCACAGCAGTCCTGCAGAGCTTCTTTCCTAAGTAGGTTCTGTACCCTCCTCCCAGCTGCACTGCTTTGTAGTCAAGCATGCTGAAGGACCCCTGCCGTCAGGAGAAAAAATTACTTGCCATAGTAATATTGTTTCTTCCAAGGTGTCCTTCAGTAGGCTTTACTTCCCACCCATCCTCCCCCTTACATAACCTGAGTATGGTCCTGCAGTCCTTCTCTTTGCCAAATTTTTAGCTGTTTGCTCTTGTTAGATGTAAGGTTTTCACAGGTGTGTGTGCGTAATTCAGGATACTATAGTCTTGTTTATACTTTTTTTTCCTTTTTAATTGAGTAGATTTTGGGGAGCCTTTGCAGCTTTGAAATGTATCTGACTGCCCTCTGGCTCTGATACAGACAGCACAACCTCACCTGCATTCTGATTGGCTAATTTTAATTCCATCATTAGCATCAGCTCCACCTCTGGGGCAGCTGAACCCAACTGGCATACTGCAATAAGCAAGCATACTGAAGGACACCTTGGAAGAAACAATATTACTATGGTGAGTAATTTTTTCTCATACAACTTTGCCTGGCAACTTCACCTATAACTTTTGGGGTATATTTGGGGGAAGTTTTATCAAATCGAGGCTACCGGTAAACAAGTGTTTTGGGGTCACATGGAAGAACTTGAACAGGTCACGTGGTAATCTCTCTATACAGTGTGTCTGCATCACTTTTGGTTTTGCAGTGTTAGTCCATGGAGGAGATAGGAGCCTGACAAGATAAGCAACTTGTTTGACATATATAAATCTATAATTTACATTGTTTTAACAGCTTTTTGTTAATTGTTTTTCATTCTGATGTAATTCTTTGTGTTCTTAGGAGTAATATAGTTTTTGTTTCTTCTATATTTTGCCTGTAATTTTTTAGTTGTAATCTTTAGTTATAGAGCTCTACTTTCTCTTTTCCCCCCTTTGTCTCTCTTTCTTTCATTTCTCTCTCTCTTTCTTACATTTGATTATATTGAGATGGAGTTTAAGATGGGTCATGTTTGGACTTGTGGTGGAGCCATACAGCTGAACCAGACAGTACCAAGTCTGGACACAGGAGTTGGGGGCAGTGGGAGTGGTGATTCAGCAGCCCTGACAGCACTGCATTAGCATCTCCCAGTGCATCAGCAGGCTGAACCCCGTGTACCCCCCCATAGTACTAGCATAGTCACCAGCTAATCCTCTTCAGGAGCTACATGCCAGTTCCTCATCTTCTGGCTCCTCAATGCTCTATGCTAAAAAGCAGCCAAGGTCTTTCCTCATTTGGGCATTTTTTTTCCATAGACCTCAACAATGGCAATGTTGTCAAATGGGATCTGATATGGAAAGCAGCAATAGTAACTCATTTTCACAAAAGTGGGGAACACACCAACGTAACCAACTATAACCCAATCTTCAGCATCTCTCCAAGGCCCTGGAAAGAATAGCCTCAGAACAGCTTGTTTCCTACTTAAATAAATACAGTCTGATGTGCAAACAGCAGCATGGCTTCAGGAAGCTCCACAGCACTGGAACGCCTCTGATAGAGTATGCCAACCATCTGCATGAAGCCCTAGATAATGGTCACCAGGTTGGTACCACCTTCATAGATCTTACAAAAGCCTTCAACCTCATAAACCACCCACTCATGCTTGATAAGCTCTCCTAACTGGGCTTCTCCACAGAAACAACCTGGTTTTGCAGCTCCCTCACAGGACAATTACAGTAGGTAAAGGGTTGATGGCACACTCTCAAGCACTATGAGTGTATCTGTTGGGGTCCCACAAGGTACAATACTTGGTCCCCTCCTTTTTGGTCTGTTTATAAACAGGCTTCCAGATGCCTGCCCTCTCTCAAAGATGTTTCTCTATGTTGATGATGCGGTATTCTTCAACAGTAGTCCACAACATGGGAAAGTCTCCAGTGACCTCCAGAGCAGCTTCAAGTCCCTAGAAGACTGGTTTGGATGCAGTATACTTGTCTCAAATTAGAAAAAGACAAAGACAATGTTGTTTGCTGGCCCACACCTAAATAAAAAGGTTGCTCCCCTTGTTATTTGAAACACACCTGGATCTACCCTGGAAAAGGTTGAATCCTTCAGGTGCCTGGGTGTCACCTTGGATGACACCCTTTCATTTGCAGCATACGTTGACGATATATCAAATATTGCCAACAGAAAGCTAGGTGTGATCTTTGGGCAATGACTGAACCTCACCAGGGGAGGCTAGACACCTGGCAGTCTCCAGTACAGTCTTCCTGCTCATGACTATGGACTCCCAGTATAAGGGGTGGCAAGTGACTCAGTTCTCAATAGAGTAAAGATGGTACTCAACAAAGTCTGTCTTTTTGCCAGCTGCTCCCTGTATGCCCTTACCAACTGGTTACCCCTACATGACAGGCTAAAATGTCAGTCCTGCCTAATGGCAAAAAAAAACAAAAAAAAAAAACCCTGTTGAGTTTTACTCCCACTGCAATTTGTGATCTCTTCTACCCGGTCAACAACCAATATTCCACTAGGAGTATGACTAGGCAAGCTCTGGAAGACCCCTTCCACAAAACAAGCCTTGTAGGGTCCTCATTTGCTATTCAGTTGGCCCAGTGGCTCAACAAACTACTGGAATCCCTAGTGGGACTACCCAAAATTTTGCAATTTCAGAAATCCCTAAAAAATGAGATCACGCTGAAGTCAGCTTGCTGTTTTTATAAATGACTAAAACCCATTTACTGTGTTGTTCCTAGACTGTTAACTGCTTGCACTTTGCCACTGGTTATACCTCATGCTTCCAGAAATTTGGGTCCCAATAGGACTTCTGTGTTATAGTTTGCCAATACCACTGCTCATCAACCCTACTACTTGTATCAGACCAGGCTCCATTTGAGCTGGTAAGTGTTTGTTACTCCTACCTGTTGTTTGTCCTTTACTGATGTTGAACCCTCTGTAAAAGAGCACTTGTGCTCGAAAATGTTTTCTGAAATAGACATAAATTAAAAAATAAATGCTCATCAGTCATGGGAAGAAGGGCAGCCATCTTGGCACTGGTGGGAAACATGCCCACATGAAAATCTGCCACCTCAACCAGTGGGAGACCAGAAAACAGGAGGTGATAAATGGTGGCAGTGGTCCTGTGCCACTAAGGAGGCAGTGCACATTTTGACCACATCCACGATGGTCACGTGGGCCCAGAAGCAGCAGCCTTAGCAAGAAGCAGGGTCATGGGACAATTGGCACCACTAAGGCATCAACTACCAGAGGGGAGCTGGCACAGCTGTGAGCAGAGATGGGGGGACCTCTGCTTCAGAATTTCTTTCACTGAAGAAACCCTAAAGAACCCGCTCAAAAACAAGCAAGTGGTTCTTTGAAGGGGTGATCAGGCTCCATCACAGCACTCTTCCATCTGGGCCTTATATTTCCTAAATCATGCTTTTCTGAATAATTTCTTCTCCAGTCCTCCTCACTGATCCTGCCTGTTTTACACCCTGTCCTATGCTCCCTCACATACTCCCGCCTGTCTCTTCTTAGTCTTTCTTCACCATTTTTTGTTTATGAAAAATGTTTAAAACAGCAAAAACTTCAACTTTTTTCCAGTCCTTTCTTACTGGTTTACTGCATTGTTTCTCAACTTTTGTCTCAGTGCTTTCCTTTCTATCTATCTATCTATATATATATATATATATATATATATATATATATATATATATATATATACATATATGACAAAAGAACCTCTGAAGCAAACACTGAGGCAAGGGTTACCCAAAGGGCATTTGGCTGGGAAGCCAAGTTTCGAGAAAATACCAAATCACACATGCCCACACAATGCAAAGCATCATGGGCTGCATATGCAAATCACCACAGAATGTTATGCTGGTTCAACTTTAGGCAGAATTGCATGGTGCCAAAAGGCACAGTTTGCAAAGGGTGCTAACAGATGACATAGACACGTGTTTCATCCTACCAGGACTCATCAGTACGCCTCATCTGTTTGACACCCCAGTGGAATGGACCAGCTACTCTAAGACAGTGTGTCTTGGATATGTTGTGGTGAACTCATTAAAATAAAAAACTGTTTAAAAGACAAAGAACCTCTGTGCTATATATATAAATATATATTTCTTCTGTCTATATATATTCTGTCTATATTTTCTTTAATGGTGCTGTTTATGTGCCTCATCCTTCTCTCAATACTTTTCTTTTTTTCCTTCTCTTTCCCAATGAATCACACACTGGCTTTTAACCCTATATTGTTTGAGGGATTCAATAGCCAGTCATAATTTTTTTCCTTTGGAGTTTCATGATTAACTCTCTGGTGTGAATTGATTTGGTTATTAAATAATTGAAGCAAAAGGAAACAGAGGAGTTATGTTATAGCAAATTTAGGTAATGCAAAAATGAATCCCATATATGGTTAAATTGCAGTATATTTCCTTCCTGATTATAAAAAATGATTTCTTTTTTTGCATCTTCCACTCTTGTAAAATTACGGTACCTGTATCAATGGGAAAATGAAGGCCTTGGGCTATGCTAATCGTAGAACAAACACAACACTATTCCAGAATTCTTTTAATTCTGGACATGTAATAAACGTGTAAAAAGGATTCGACTACATTAGTGCATCTGGGACAGTTGTCTGCTATATTGTTATTGAATTTATTCAACCTTATAGGGTATAATATAGTTTACAAAAAATATCAAATTTGTTTCAGTTCATTATTTTTTGAACCATCTAGAATTATTGGTTTTATTTCTGTCCATATTTGTTCATTTAACCTTAACCTACTGTATGTCCTTTTTCCAGGTATAATATACTTTATCAAGTGGGGCAACCTTTTTCTTCGATTACTTCATATATTTTTCCTATTTTTTTTATATGATGTTTTGACTATTAAATCTTCTATTTGGGATAGTAGAATTTCATAAAAGTTACATACTCTCTTTCAAATAAAATCTCTGATTTGTAAATATGTAAGATAATGACCATTTCCCAGGTCTAGTTGTCATTATGATCTCAGAAATTCCATTAATCATGCATTTTCATAAAGCTGTTTCAATTGGTATAGTCCTTTATTTTCCCAAATGCAGACAAAGGAATTAAGTCTTATGCTTGGTAATCTATTAATGTACGTAAAAGGAGATGCCTCTTTCTTCCATCCAATAACATCATGGATTTTTTTCTCAAACATTAACATATACTTCTGTAGTAGATAAACAAGAACTAGAGTGGTTATTTTTCATCAAATCTAAATATAATATTCTTAAGTGTTTTAACTGAGAGGCTATTTCTTCTAACTTAGCCCAGGTGGGTTTATCATGTGAGTCAAACAATCTGTAGATCTGTTCTATATGAGCAGAGTAATAGTACCAAGATTTGGAAGTCTCAGACCCACATTTGAAGTTGGTGCAGGTAATGTTTGCAGTGTTAATGTGGATTTCTTATTTTGTCAAACAAATGCCCTTATATTAGTTTCCAACAAACTAAAAGTTTTTTTGGGGATCCATATAGGTACAGCTTGAAACAGAAATAGCAATATTGGGATAATATTAATTTTGATTGTTTATTCTACCTATAAGCATTAATGGTAATAGTAACCCTCTATCTAGGACCTTATAACATTTTTTTGTAATAATGGTTTGTAATTTAGATTAAATAGTTATTCTCTGTTTTGAGTTATAATCACTCCAAGATACCTAAATGTGTTATTTATTGGAATGCTAAAAGTTGACTGAAAATCTTGAGTGGGGAACTCATGTATTGGCAAAATATCTGGCTTGGCATAATTAATTTTATATCCTGAGACTGCAGAGAAATTAGAGATCAGAGTGGCAGTGGATTTATAGATGTTAATGCATTACTTAAATAAATTAATACATTATCTGTGTATAATGGAATTATATAACATGTCCCACCAGATTGTATACCCTCTATTTCTTTGCTTTGTCTTACATCCTGGGCAGGTGGCTCAATTAAAATAGTGAAGAGAAGAGACAGGGGAAACCCCTGCCTCATACTGTACCTCTTCTAAGTTCAATATAGGAGGGTAACTGATCATTTGTTCCAATTTGTGCTTTTCAGGTATTATATATTATTTTATATTAATTATAGAAATTTTTCTCCAAAGCTGAATTTTTCCAAGACTAGGAAGAGAAACTCACAATTACTGTAACTCTGTCAAATGCTTTTCCTGTATCCAAAGTGATTAGGGCTGTGTTCATAGATGTAATGCATTCCATCAAATTAAGAGTCATTATTATTATTATTATCAGCTAATATTCTGTTTTCAATAAAACTGGTCTGATCCACATGAATAATTTTATGCATGAGTTTTGCCTTTTGGCCAGTACCTTTGTAAATATTTTATAGTCTGTATTTAACAGTGAAATAGGTCAGTAAGAACCACAGTTCTCTGCAGGTTTATCTACCCTCATATCTAGCCTTCACACCTGCCCTTCCTTTAAATATCCTCACTACCTAACTCTGATCATCCTACTACTGCTCTCTCTCTCTCTCTCCTGCCAAAGTACCTCGTTTAATTACTCCGAACTTAACCTAGGAACCTGCCATGAAAAACACCCCTTTGACAGATCAACATTTTTTAATTGTGCATACCACCTTAAATAAACCTTTGTCTTTCTCTCCAAGCCCACCAAGCTCTAATTTTCACACACCCTCACCCACCTACCCAAACTCAACCTGTATAACTCTTCTCGAACCTCAAAATGCACATTACTATTATCTTTCTTGTAGTAGATTTCTTTTCCCCTCTTATCTCCTTCCCCACTTATCTCCCCACTCCCTGCCATGTCCCTAACCCCCTGTCTCCCACATTTTCACATCACCCTATTCTCTGCCCTGACAGACTACCTGGAGCCACCAAGCTCGACCCACACTCTCCCTCCCCCCACTTATCCCCCTTCAAGTCTCTCCTCTCCTCAACCTAGCCTCTTATTCTTCCCTTCCCTCAACCTGGAGCTCATCCACAGGCTCCACCTCTCCTACATGCCCACACACAACCCAGCCAGTCAAAACTGCATAAATCTGCAAATAAACTTTTCTTTTTCTATCATCTACTCCTCCTACTACTAGCTAGAGACATCCAACCAAACCCCGGTCCCACCTTGCAATCCTCCCAATTCCCAAAAGGCCTTAACCCTGTGTTATCTCAATGCCAGGAGTCTATTTCCAAAGATCAACCTCCTCAGGGTTTTGGTAACCCAACACTCCCTTGACATTCTCTGCATCATGGAATCTTGGCTCTCACCCAGAATCTCTGACTCCCAACTCTCCTTACCCAACTATCACCTCTACCGGCAAGACCGCACCAAGCTCAGAGGTGGAGTGGCCATCTAGGGTGGGGCAGCTGCAAACTGAGGGGCTAGCTGCACAATTGAGCAGACTCAGTAGACAACGTGACCTGTTTCTGCTGGCTGTTCATATGTTCGTACTCCCGACAGAACCTTCCATGCACACTCATAACTTGTGAGTCAGTTCCAAAGGGACATATGCTTCTATTTCATAAACTACAACTCCCCTCCTCTCTCCCTATCTATAGTGGTGCACTCTACACCTCCCCCCAAAAACTCACCTTCCTCTATCATCAATATTATCTTCTCCATATCATCCCTCGCTTCCTCCAGTGAACTTATCATACTCAGTGACTTCAACTTGAACAGGGACACCCCTGCTCTAAGACCTACCATAAAACAAATCGAATCTCTAAACCATCACCAGCTCATAAATTTACCCATTAGGCCCAGTCCCCACTCCCATAAATAACCATACCCTACTGGATTGAATTCTTGCCTCCTATCCCCATCAAATCTCCTCCACTGGTTCTCTCCCAGACATCTTCAGTGACCACCTCATGACTTATTGTGTATGCAAATTGCAACTACCACGCTCTTTCCCTACCTTCCATTGGGTTAAATCCCTATGTCTCCTAAACACCACTGCACTCCTACATGAGCTTGCTTCCTCTAATTGGTCCCTGTTCAACTCCTCCATCGATCTCAACAGTGCTCTCTCCCTCTTCTGTCACATACTAAACAAAGCATGGAATACTCACGCTCCTTCACGAGGATGTAGTCAGACACTACCACCATCCATGGATATCAGCTGATATCATCAAGCTCTGCACCTGTCATGACCGTGCATGGTCACACTATAAATCTTCCATTTCTCATACTGATCTCTCTACCTACTGGATCTTAAGAAACGCATGCACTAAAGCTGTTAGAGCAGCCAAAGCCCAATATTTCAGGACTACCTTACACAGAAATTTAAACTCACCTCACAGGTTCTGGCAAGCTCTTTCTTCTCTTCTAACATCCCCTCAAAATCAAATCTTCCCCCATCTTCCTCAATATTGATGATAAGTTAGTGTCTGCCCCCCTCACCATTGCTTTTATTCATACAACTTTTTCACAACCTGTGCCCTTCCCTCCACCTCTGCAAACCCCCATTCTGCTCTGCCAACTCCTCCATCTCCAGATGGCTTTCACTTCTCCCCCAGCACTGTCCTAGAAGTTTTTCATGCTATTAATTCATTAAACCCTTACAAGTCCAGCCTCAATGGATTTGACCCTCTCCTCCTTCAAATCTCTGTCCCTGCGATTGCCCATTCCCTGTCCCATCTGCTAAACTTCTCTTTCACCCTTAGCTCTGTCCCTCAGGCCTGGAAGTCTGCAAAAGTGATCCCCTTCACAAAGTCGGTGATCACTTCTCACCAGGTAACTACCACTCCATCTCCCTCCTCCTTGTGTTAGCCAAGCTTCAGGAGTCCCTAGTCCTAACCAGGCTCACCCGCTTCCTCCCCACCAACAGCTTCCTATTCCTCTACCAGTCTGGTTTTAAATCTACTCCCTTTTCTGGGTCACAGATGCCATTCTTAGAGGCATGGACCAAGGGCACCTACCCTCTGCCATTTTCATTGACCTACCCAAGGCCTTTGATTCCATTTACCATTCTCTCCTCCTTACCAAACTAGGACTTGCTGGCCTCTTTGCTCCCACAGTTGAATGGTTCAAATTCTGCCTGTCCGCTCGCTGTCAAAGAGTTCTGGCAGGTGACACTCTTTCCTCCTCTCAGTTCTAGCTGGTGTACCTCAAGGCTGTATTCTAGGTCCCATCCTTTTCTCTGTCTTCCTTAACGATCTCCCTTCTGTCTGCTCCTCATCCCAAATTCACCTTTACACTGATGACACCATTCTCTATGCTGCATGGTGACTATGCAGTTGCAAAATGACTTCTCCCACATCCTACAGTGGTTTGTTCCAAGCAAATCAACTTAGTCAATGCCAAAAAAAAACAGTATCCATGACTTTTAGCACCACCCCCAAACTATCCAGAATCTCCCCACCTGCCTCCTCCTTCTTCACCTTCGATGGCACCACCCTTGACTGGGTCCCTGCCTACTAATACCTAGGCATCTGGTTGAATAGCACCTAGACTTTGCTACCCACATCAATTACATTCATACTAAGCTCCACCCTAAGCTTGGTGTTCTTTGCAGAAACAAAGATGCCCTCTCCCCGCAGTCCACCGTGAACTTCTCACAAAAACCATCTTAACAGTCTTTGATTACACTGATGTTGTATATGGGTCTGCCTCTTCCACCACCATCTCCAGGCTTGACTCTCTATTCAATGCCTTTTGCCATTTCACCACTAATACTCCCCCTAGAACTCACCACTGCACACTTTACTCCTCTCTCTCCTTCACCCATTCTCCTGCTGCCTGCAACACACTTCCACTATCAGAGTCAAATACTGGTTTGGCTCAAGTCACCCCCTACCTCACCTCCCTCCTATCCCCCACCCCCACCCATCCTACCATCTCCATTCCAGGGATCCTCGCATGTTTGCCCTTTCCTGTTCCCATTTAAACTCAGGCCATGCCACTTTCTTCTACCATTTCCCTCACTCCTGGAGCTCCCTTCCATCTTCACTCTGCTTGCTTCCCTCTTTTAACCTCTTTAAATGTGCCTTTTCCCTCTCTCAACCTCCCACCTGTACTTGCTGGCAGCTGGGTTAATTAATACCCTGCCACCTATCATGCTGCTGCTGTTGACCTACTTATATTGTCATAGGCTATGCCATGTGACTATGATGTAAGTATAAGTATGTAAGAAATAAAAATATCATGGATACATCCACTGTTGGCGGCTGACAAAACTGTTGGGTACTTAGCCTAATTCTGATAAAAACTTTCTGTGTTCATATGTTCCAGTAGTGGTCTCTGGCACCCAAGCACTCCTCTGTATAGCAGCACTCATCTCTGGCACTGAAAGACACAGAAAAAATCCCTGCTATCCTACAAAATAGCCCAAGTGTAAGAATATGGACAAAAGGACCACTGAAGGTAGAACATGCACTTTTGATGGCTCTTTTTCTCTGCAGTGGTCTCTGGCACCCATTGAGACTGAAAAAAGCTGCACATAACATCTCTGTAAAAGAACAATTGTTTCTGGCACCCAGGGAGATGGAGAAAACAGCTAACCATGCAGAGGACTAGTGTGTTCGCCAAACCCCTGTTGAATTAGAAAAAAGAACTGGGAGGAGACTGTTCCATGCAACCACTGATGAAGAAGGACCCAGATGTGAGAACATGACTCACTCACCAGTAGTATTAATAAGTATTTCAAATTTGTATTTGCTATGTATATTGCACACTCTACATGAGTATATACACAGCCAGCATTATGTGGGTAAAAATACAGATTCATCAGGGCAGTGTGGGTCAGCAAATGCTGTGGAAGCCAGCAGACAGAGCGAATTAGGTGCTGGGTCCATAAAAAAGAAAACATGAAAGTCCAGTAAGTAAATACTGAGAGAAGAAAGTTGTTTGCAGAGGCTCCAGGCTTAAATAGAGCCTTGTTTACCAACAACATAGCTGCATCTTCTGCCAATTAGAAAAAGATTAGCAAGGCATCATTCATATAGCAAGCAGCAGAATGCCGGATTTCAAATATAAGAAAAAAGTGACACACAACAAAATCATAGAGTTGCAACACTACTATAGTGGTGTACGCAGGACCCAGGTGAAGTGGGATTTTCACCCATGAAATGACTGTTGATATAGTCGTGTAGTGTTTGCCATATATGTATCAATCAATAAAGGTTTTAAATACTTAAAAAAAAATCTGCTAAGCCATCTTCCAGTAAAGAGTGCAGGTCTCCTAGCTACGAACACTCTGGCACTGGTGGCAATGACAAAAAATGGCTTTCTTGAACTTGGAAAGGGAAACAAAAACATAAGCACCTTAAGGTTTCTCTGCCTAAAAAGTACAATAAATTAACCAACACCAAAGACAATATGCCCTCCTTGGAAAACAATCGAATGTGGCAGTTTTTTAAAAACAAGGGATTTGAAAAACCTGTATTCATTGTGTCTATTAGTCTCCCTCAAGAGGGGGTTATTTGAAGAGGAAGAGGAGGAACAGATTTCCTCAGAGGATACTGCTGAGGAGGACTTTTGTTCCCCACACAGGGTGAATGAGGTTTATTCATCCTACTGCTTTTTTTGACACAGTGGCTGATATGTTGAATCTCTTGCCACTAATTCAGAAGATGGCATAGAGGAGGTAAAATTCATGAGTATGCTGGTTCTGAACTCAACCAAAAGAGTGCATACCCTTGCATTAAGCTTGTAAAATGCTACTAAAAGATTCTTGCTTAAGCCTGTAGATAAGAAAATACAAAAATACACACATGTATATTCTTTGCAAAAAACCAAAAAACAAACCTGTGTTAGTGCACCAGTTAGGATTCAAGTTGTTGCCACAAAAGTAGGAAAATGGTAGCCGGCCCAGTGGCGCTGAGGGCTGAGGCGCTGGACGCCTTACCTCATACCACGCTGACAACCTGTGTTTGGGAACAAGCACAGATCGCTGGAGGTCGGCTGGGGAGGAGAAAGATGGGCGCCCAATGGCTGCTCTCCTTCTCGAGGAGGCACCACATCCCGCTACGTACTGGCGGGGGTGCTCGGGTGGAAGGTGTGGTATGAGGAGAAAGCAGAAGGGGACGGCAGACATCGACAGGGGGCAGAGCAGGAGGCACGTCTCAACATGTCTTCTCGCTCCTAGCCCCTCATTGCACACCAGCGTCTGGGACTGAACAAAGGAAAACAACCCCCTGTCACTCCTAGGTGACAACTCCTTGCTACACACTCGCGGTTCATCGGGGCAGACTCCATTGTGCAGGGTCCACTGCAGAACAGTTTTTGGGAAGGTTCAAGGGAGAGCTCCTCTTCATCCCACTGGGGGGTTAACCGGGCATCAAGGGTCAAAGGCAGTGTGACCAGGTACTTTAGGGGCAGACTCCAATGACAAGGTGTGTGTACATGGGAAGTCTGAAAGAGTGGAGGGAAGGGGTAGTAAGGTGCACAAAAATACGAAGTCAAAAAAAAAAAGGGAAATGTGTTTGTGGTGTTAGAATTTTCAACCCCCTCCCCCAAAACAGCAAAAGAAAAAAAAAAACAGGGCTGTGGGTCTCTGGAGTCTTGACAGATCAATGGCAGGGTCTTCTTATAGCTCCTGCAAGCATGTTTGCTCATTTTTGGTAATGTATGATGTGGCATACTGTACCAGGGCCATGGAAATGTCAGCAACAAACTGGACCTCTGTTATGTTTGCCTGCCGCATAAAAAACAAAACATCACAGTAGTTGTTAATGAATGCCTAATTTTCTTTCCTAGGCAATTCATGTGTAGTATTCTCTTTGTAGATTTTGCTTTTAGATGGTATCACATGGCAGAGAACAATTCACTCATATGGCCATTTTCAGGCACACATCTAGGAAATCTTACCTGACATCTCATGTACCACTTGGACAGACTTTTCATCTTGTAATGCCAGTATTTGCAACAGATGTGTTGCTGAAATTTTTCAACCATTTTCCATAAGGCTGGACTGTCGTTACTTGTCAGGAAGTTGATATGTAATGTACTGCATGATAAACTTCAGGATTTCACTGTCTTCACTATTGCCAGTATGGGGTGCATCTTTTATCCTCAGTAGCATGTTGCTATGAGGAGCACCACGTACTTGATATTTCACTCTGCAGCAATAATGTTCAACAATACCAAGAGGTAGATTAGTCTTTGACAGAATGAACCTCAGCAGTGCATTAAATTATGATGAAAATGTTGTGATGCAGACACTGGGTCTAAAGAGCACATCTCACCAAGAGCCATTGATGATATGCCAACATCTGCATTTGCCCACTTTAGTATTTCTATAACAACAGTCCAGCCTTATGGAAACTGGTTGAAAAGTTTCAGCAACATATCTGTTGCAAGGCTAACTATTACAGGAACGCCTTAGCCAGCACCTGGAATGACGGGAGTAAATTTTAGCATAACCTTGCTGAAGTGACTGGAAAGGATCCCAAAACAACACCCACAATGTTGAACATAGATGGTACCATCACTCTTGACCATGTAATATGAACATACGAAATTTGCCAGCAGATAAAGGCCTAGAGGTCTATCAAGTCTGCTCGAATGTGCAGCTAGCACCCCTTATTCTGCAGCTGTCCCTCCCTTCCACCCTTCCCCTTCATTAACCCTCCCCCTTGTCTTGTCCCATCCTCATTTGAAGCAGTACACTGTTCTACTGCATACCACTTCAGCAGGTAACACATTCCACCCAGCCACCACCCTCTCTGTAAAAAAGTGTCTCCTCATCTCCCTCCTGAACCTTCCTCGCTCCAGTCTCATATCATGGCCCCTGGTGGCCCTCTTCTCCCTTACTTTGCACAGCCCCTCTGTACCCGTCTTGTTTATTCCTTTCATGTATTTAAAGGTTTCAATCATGTCACCCTGTCTCTCCTCTCCTCCAGCGAGTACATGTTCAACTCCTTCAACCTCCTCTCATATGATAAGTCCCCCAGCCTCTTGATCATCTTTGTCGCTCTGCGCTGCACACCCTCCAGTAACTTAATGTCCCTCTTCAGATACGGATGCCAGTACTGCACACAGTACTCCAGGTGTGGTCTAACTAATAACCTATACAGTGGCAGAATCACCTCCTCCCTCCTCGAGGATATACCCCTTGCAATACAACCCAGCATTTTGTTGGCCTTTGCAGAAGCCTTCCTATATTATGCCGAGTTGTTCATTGACCCTGTAATGAGCACACCCAGATCCTTCTCCTCCTCTGTCTGGGCTAGCTGCACTCCCCCTAGCTGGTAACTCCTCCTTGGGTTCTTCATCCCAAAATGCAGCACCTTGCACTTTTTGGCATTAAAGCCCAGTTGCCAGGTGTCTGACCAGGTTTCAAGCTTTGCCAGATCATCCTGCAACCCTGCCATCCCCCTAGGTCATCCACCACCATGCCTACCTTGGTATCATCAGCAAACAGACTGATCTTGCTCTTGATGTCCCATGATATGTCAGCAATGAATATCCCAAACAACACTGGTCCCAACACCGAGCCCTGTGGAACACCGCTCGTCACTGCCCTTGGTGTGAGAGCTCCCACCCACCACCACCTCTGTTGCCTTCCTGCAGCCAGTTTCCTACCCATCTCACCAGCTTTGCACCTGCCCCTGTGCCTACTAACTTCCTTCCCAGCCTTCCATGTGGCACTGAGTCGAATGCCTTACTGAAGTCCAGATACAGGACATCCACTGCATGGCCCCTGTCCAGTTGCCTAGTTACCCAGTCATAGAACTCGACCAGGTTGGTTTGGCAGGATCTGCCACGTATGAAGCCATGCTGTCTGCTGTTCTGTAGTCCTTTGGCCTCTAGGAGGGCCACCAGTCTCTCCTTCAGGATAGTCTCCATTAGCTTACCCACGATGGATGTGAGGCTCACTGGTCTGTAGTTTCCCGGTTCATCCTTGAGGCCACTCTTGTGGAGGGGCACCACATAAGCCATCCTTCAGTCCTGAGGTACACACCCCGAATGTAGTGAGGCATTAAATAGGTCTGCCAAAGGTCCTGCAAGGACCTCTGCCAGCTCCTTCAGTACCCTGGGGTGGATGCCATCTGGGCCTGGCACCTTGTCCATCCTCAGTGCCTTCAAACCCTCTCAAACTCTGGTCTCCATGATTTCCCCATCTGTCACTACTTCTCCCCTGCTTCTGGCATTTCTCCCACCTTGGGTGTCACCCCCCTCTTTTCTTTAGTAAATACTGAGCAGAAGTACTCATTTAGTACTTCTGCCTTATCGCACCCTGCTTCCACCCGACCCCCCTCCTTCCTAATCCTTACTATGGGGTCCTTACAGCTCCTTTTCTCCCTGATGTACTTAAAGAAGTCCTTCTCCCCCTTCCTAATGCCTTGTGCCAGCCTGAGTTCCGTAGATGCTTTTGACTCCCTTACTGCCCTTGTCACCTCCTTCGATTCTGTCAAGTACCTCCCTGTCCTCCCCTCCTGTTTTCTTGTACTTCCTAAAGGCAGCTCTTTTCCTCCTTACCTTTTCCATGACCTCCTTGCTCAACCAGATCGGTTTCTTAGCCCTAGCCTTCTTGCTCTGGGCTTTGCAGCAGGTTTTGGTTGCCTCCACTATCCCCAGCTTTATGAGCTCCCACCTCTGGTTAGTGTCCATACTAGATTGAATTCTGGCCAGGTACCCTTTTACCACTCCCCCATCCTCCCAAAGTCGGCCCTCCTGAAGTCCAGCACTATTGTGCCAGATTCCACTCCTTCCTTGCCCATATCCAATGTGAGCCATACTGAGCGGTGGTCACTCCCTGACAGCGGTTCCTCCACTGTAAGTTCTCTCACAAAGTCCCCATTTGCCAGCACAAGGTCAAGGGTATTTCTAACCTGGTTGGTTCACTGACCATTTGCAGCAGGAAGCTGTCCTGGAAGGCATCCAGCAGTACCTGCTCCCTTCTGTTCCTGGTTGTTGGGGTGCTCCAGTCCACTCCTGGCATGTTGAAGTCCCCCACAATCACCACACTACCCTTCTCGCAGGTCCTCCTGATCTGTCCTGCTAGTTCCCTGTCTAACTCCTCCATCTGAGATGGTGGTCTGTACACCACTCCCATTCTAAGAATCCTATTCTTGGAATCCTGGATTTGCATCCAAAGTGACTCCGTACTACCCTCCTCCCCTTCCTCCCTTACACACTTCAGTCCTTCCTTCACATATAGTGCCACCCCTCCTTTCCCAATCACTCTGTCCCTACGAAATAATCTGTACCCTGGTACAGACAGGTCCCAGTCATTGTATTGGGTGGCCCATGTTTCCGTGATGACTGCAATGTCCACCTCTCCCTCTGCCATGAGAACCTGTAACTCTGCAGTTTTCCTCCCAAGGCTCCTAGCATTAAGGGTAACCACCTTCCACCCTTTCCCCCCTCCCATCCTGGCCTCCTTTCCTAGCATCACCAACAGTACTTGCCATTTGTCCTTTGTCACTGTTATGGGGGGTAAGCTCATATGGTTTCCCAACCTGTGGTCTCTGCATATCTCTTCCCCAACTGCTACCCCCCACTCCTAGTTTAAATTCCCAGCTTCCTTTATGTACTCCTCCATCCTCTGTTTCAACATTTTCTTTCCCTCCTCACTAAAGTGTAGTCTGTCCTTGGCATAGAGACTACTGTCCTCCCAGGTCCCTCCCCACCCCCCAACAGCCCATACCCTTTAGCACAACACCAGGTTCTTAGCCATCCATTAAATTCCTCTATTCTCAGCTTTCTTGTTGTGCTTGCCTTTGGCACAGGAAGTATCTCTGAAAAAGTTACTGATCTTCCTGCCCCCTCACATAATTGTGCTAGTTCCTCAAACCTCCTCTGGACTGTATCTACTGTCTTGTCAGCCAGGTCATTTGTCCCAAGATGTATAATTAAATGAGGCTTGTCCTACCCCTTCTAGCATATTTCAGAACAGACTGTCCCACCCTTTCTGCTGTCATTCCTGGCATGGCCTCCACCCAAATGCGACTATGCCTCTCCCCTTGCTACCCCACCTAACTCCTCTTAATATTGAGTCCCCCAGCACTAAGATTCCACCCCTCTTACTCCCTGCTTGCTTCCATTCATCTCCCTCTCTCATTTCCAGCTCCTCTTCTTCCTCCTGCACATTATTTCCCTCTTTTACACCTGTTGCAGTTCTCCCAGCAGAACTTCCCTCTGCTCCAGTTTGGTCCAGGCATTTATCAATTATTCCTCTAATTTCATCATTTGCCTCCTCCACCTTCTTCCTCTCTAGCAGTGCACAACTATTTCCTGAAGGCCCTTCACAAATGCCGGCTCCCTCTCTCTTCATAGTAACCTGTTCTCTCCTTTCCACTCCATGACTTTTGCCACTTCTTCGCCTCCCTCACAAGTCCCTATCTCCTCCTTCCATTTGTCTTTGTCTCCTGACCTGGTTTCCTCGGCAATTGTTCTTCCTGGCCTGGGCCCCTTTGTCTCTGCTTCCCTTCTTCTGACCCTCTCCTCACCACTGTTGGCTTAAATCGCCCTCCCTCATCTCTCCTTCTTCCTCCCTCCAGTATTGGGCTAAACCCACCCCCAATCTGCCTTGCCTGTCTTAGTTCCTCCTGCAGACCCTCAATCTCCTTTCTAAGTTTTTCTATGTGGTTGCACACTAAACATCCTCCCACACTCCAGGCAATTTTTTAGAAAGATTGGTGCACCACAGTTGTTGCAGCCTACCACCCTACCCATTGCTGTCGTTGCCCACCAGTGACCCCCCACCCTTCCAGATGCAGGATACCAAACACTCCCCCAAGTCTCCCCTCTCCCTCCTCTATTAGTGCAAACCATTTTCTTTATTTTCCTTACCTCCTTTGTTGCACACGTTTAAATATATTGAGCAACTGCTTTTTATATTCCTATCCTTCCTATCCACACTCAAAAAGAGACTTTAAGTAGCCATTGCACAACCTTCTTCAAACTCCTACTCCTCCTTTCCCCAATGCAATATCAATGTGAAGTAATAATGAAAGCTCCTAGATTTGCATTTACTTCCCTTCCACTGAGAGAGCAGTCACCTCTTCACTTGCTGCTGTTCCTTTCCTGGATGTCTGCTTTGCTATGACAGGTGCATATCCTTTGCCTGTTTGAAGAAGTGATGTCAGAACCCTGCTATAAAGGAAATAATGGACCAAGGGTGGGACCAGCCCAAGTCTTCCAGAAACAATCAGGTAGCTGAGGCCTCTGGTCAGACCATTAGCACCCTTCCCCCACTCTGTACTCAAACTTTGCAGCTAGTGAAGCCAGCAACAATGAATCACAATTCTACTCAAAGCCCCCAAAATGCTACCCAAAGAAACAGGACTCCAATTCAAACAGCTTCACCAACAACACATCAAAATAGGCTTGGAATTAGAAGATATATGTCTCCAATTCAAAGAAAAAGACCCAGTTAAATCACACCAATTATGTTTTAAAACAGAAGAGATAGGTCTCTACAAATACAGCCTGCCACACAGTGAATCAAACAAATGAGCCCACTTATAGCTACCAAAACAGGTTTCAAAATTCCAACAGCCCCAAACAATACCCTGCTAGCCCCTTAGTAGTAAGAAAGAAAAGAAATAACCTTCTACCAAGTAGAATCCACAAGAAACAATGTAAAACAAGAAGAAGCTACTGTACTGTAGATCTGATGTTGTCCCCCTTCTAGTTCCTTCTGAGAAGCCAAAGCACTGAGTTCCAAACTCTGTGATTTCCCTTGTGCTGCTTTCAAAATCAGACAGTTCCAAACTCTGATTTCCCTTGTGCTGCTTTCAAAATCAGAGTTCCAAACTCTTTGACTTCCCATGTGCTGCTTTCAAAATCAAACAGTTCCAAACTCTGTGATTTCCCTTCTGCTGCTTTCAAAGTCAGACAGTTCCAAACTCTATGATTTCCCCTTGTGCTGCTTTAAAAAACAGTTCCAAACTCTTTGACTTCCCATGTGCTGCTTTCAAAATCAAACAGTTCCAAACTCTGTGATTTCCCTTCTGCTGCTTTCAAAGTCAGACAGTTCCAAACTCTATGATTTCCCCTTGTGCTGCTTTCAAAAACAGTTCCAAACTCTGTGACTTCCCATGTGCTGCTTTCAAAATCAAACAGTTCCAAACTCTGTGACTTCCCTTGTGTTGCTTTCAAAATCAGACAGTTCCAAACTCTGTAATCATTGCCAACGTATTTAACACCACTTTTGCTGACCTTAGTCATGTGCTACCCCCTAACTTTTTTGATCCCACCACAGTCAACCCAACTTCTGTTAGTTCAGGTTTGCCACCAGGGGACCCTCCTTTCTATTTCAAAGCAATCCCGGAAAGCCTAGCTAAAAAACACAGTCTTACAGTGCTTGGAAAGTCTAGGGTCAGTGGTGATTCACTGGATATGAAACTTCTTGCCCTCACCATTGATGAAGTCCTGCTCCCACTAACCAAAATCCTCAACCGTTCCCTCATGCTCTCCCAGTTCCCCCAAAAGTGGAAACTGGCAGTGGTGACTCCAGTCCATAAAAGTGGTGACAAGACTCTCATGAACAACTACAGGCCTATATCCATCCTCCCTCCTCTATCCAAAGCATTGGAACGGATAGTGGCTGATCAGCTCACGGAGTACCTTGTAAAATACAGACTGCAATGTTCCCAGCCGCATGGCTTCCACAAAGGGCACAGCACTAACACGGCACTCCTCAAATTCACCACACATATCCAACATGCACTTGATCAGGACCAGTTGGTCGGGGCATCTTTTATTGACCTGACTAAGGCATTTGGCACTGTCAATCACTCCATTCTCCTCAAACAATTATCTCTCCTTGATCTTTCAAGTGAAACTACCCTCTGGTTTCAAAGCTGCCTCAGTAACTGGACCCAACAGGTCAGGATTGGTGAATTCCTCTCATCATCCCTACCAATCCACTCTGGAGTACCCCAAGGTTCTATCCTGGGTCCCTTGTTATTCAGCATATTCCTGAACAATCTCCCTACCTCCTGCCATGACAGAATGTTACTGTATGCAGATGATGCAGTAATCTTCACTTGCCACACTGACCCCACCTCCCTTCAGTCTCAACTACAGAAAAGTTTCACAGAAGTGGAAGACTGGTTTTGCTCACGTAAACTCATCCTTAACCACAAAAAAACTAAAACAATGCTGTTCCATGGAACCCACAACAAGTACAAGGACGATGAGCTCATAATTAACAACCATGAAGGCATCTCTCTTGAGCAGGTGGATATGTTTAAATATCTGGGCCTGACCCTTGACTGCTCCCTCTCGTATACCAAACACATTGACAATATCGCTAAAACTGTGAACTCCTGTATAGGGTTACTATACAAGCATAAACATTTCCTAACGGCTGAAGCCTCGAACCTCGCTATCCAGAGCTCTGTTATCTCAACTATTGACTACGGGCTCATTATCTATGGATCCGCTACTGCTACTGCACTCCTACGCATAGCTGTAGCCCTTCATAAGGCATGTAGACTCCTTATTTCAGCTGCCCGCCTTTCTCACACATGTGACATTTACAAGCAGGCTAATTTGCTTCAGCTATCCGGCAGGCTAAAGTACCAGACCTGCATCCTAGCTAAGAAGACATCACTGGGCCTTATGCCCCCTGGAGTCCAATCAATATTGACACTACAGTGTGTCCGCCGCCTAACTAGAAGATCAGAAAGTATAACCTTTACAATACCTCGCTGTCGGACCTCTCAAGCTCAGCATTCTTACCTTGTCACAGCCTCCATCTTGTTCAACTTGCTACTTACAGAAATCTCCAACATTGCCACGATTGGTGCTTTTAAGTGTAAACTGTGTCAACACCTCATGGCTAGTGCCTTCTGTGATTGCTTCTTATAATCCCCTCCAGGCATACTACCCTCAAACATCCCTCCTCACTGCCTCAGCGTCTCCTCCTTTCCTACCCCCCATTACTGGGTATAGGATGAATCTGTCTCCTTTCCTTTTTCATCCCTCCCTTTCCTCCTCCCTTGCTGTTTCTCATCTACCACATACCCAATGCAATGCCCTCCCCATTTCTTCCCTCCTCCCTCTCTCTCTCCCATACCACCCCCTCACCACCACTCTTCTTTCTCATTTCCCACTAACCCACTCCTGACAAAGCTTCACTGAGCCGCCTATGACTTGTACTGTATAATTAACTCTCAACACAATTCCTTGACAATGCCTTTGGCTGCTATTATTGTAACCTTACTTGTCTTTTTTTTTTAAGTTCCATTGTAATGATCATGTTATGTTTTGTACCTTATTGTCCTTATTGCCTTGACGTGGAACCTTTGTAAAAGAGCCCTCAGCTCAAAGGTGTCATCCAAAATACAAAAAAATAAATAAATAAGCAGTTCCTCCCAGCTGTGTTCAGCACAGTTTACAGTAGCAAACCATGTGGCTGCACTATACTCACGTAGCATACACATTACCTCTGAGTGCTTTCAGTACTACTGTTCTTTGGTGCCACTCATGTTTGATTAGATGGAACTCAAGTTTACCTGTAGTGTCTTATCCTTGTTTTTCAACTTTTGCAACAATTTTGCTGCTTTTAGACCTTGCAAGTTGTGGTCATCTGCAGAGTATATGCAATAGACACAAACAAGATACTTCACTCACTCTCTCTCCCATAGGAAGTACTGAATATTTCTCCTGAACTTCTCATCTGATGCTTGGTACTCAGTTTCAGCAACACGTACCTCGTACTTGTCCAAGTGTCCACCAGTACCATGTGGGAAAAGATCAGGAAAGCATCAAGATTCCAGTGTCCTCTCCCAGATAGTGACAGGATCGCCTTCAAATTGCTTCATTTGATAAAAGTCAGCGTTGTCACTGACTGGATCCTTGCCATGGAGAGGATGAATTATGTACTGCTGATACACATTTTCATTTGTACTCATCGAGACCACAATCATTGCTTTCTTGGTGTCTAATATTCTAAACTGTGTCAGTATCACTCATGTGATAAACTTTTAAATCCTCATAGAAAGGATTGCAGACATTTAGGTAATGTAGAGCCTTTTTAACCCTCTCTACATTCACTACATCCTGACAAATTGTTTTTGCCTTTGTTGGAGCAGCATTCAAAATCACAATGCTATTCTCTCATGCTATGGCCGCAACATGTTCTTGGAGTGGCAGTGGCAGGTACATTATAGAGCCCTTCAATTACTTTATGAGTTCTCTATTTGGCATGTTTTTAAGCTTAATGTTTCGTTATGAAATTGTTTGGAACAGTTTCATTGTTTGGATCAGAATCCACTTAAAGAAATTCAAACAAGCAATCTCTTGAGTGTCACATCTACCTCCATTTTGCTCAGAACAGATTTTGGAGGTAGCACACCTGCTTTTATTTTTTGAAACAGTATGAGCATATTTACATAATTTCATCTAGTGCAAACTCGCTCGTAAGTAGCAATGATCCCACATCTCATTCCACTAGCAATTTGTGTCAGATCAGCTATAACTGTTTGTGAACTGTTAAACAGACACATTAAAGATACACGTTCAGTTTCAACTTTTTTTCTCTTTGCCAGTTCAAATGTGGCTTTATTATTTCCAGGCTTGTCAAGTTAACTGGGTTTTAGTCAGCTTCACACAACTTGACATGTGCTGTGTATCCTGAATTGAATTTTCTTCAGGAGGTGAATCATGTTTTTGGAGTTTGCAAATGTATGATGTGGCAGTGTCCATGTCGCCTCCTACCAATAAAAGATCTAAGCATGCAAATTTACTAACAGCATTTCTGACCTGATGAATCTTAGAAATAAGTCTGTGCATTCCTGAGTTATGCACAGCAGTTGTGCTCATGTGGTGGAATACTTTGTCACAAGCTCCTGCATGCAAACATGCCAATGAATGACCCATCAAACCACTGTGAGATCTCTTTGGGCATTTGTCAGTATTTTCTTTGACTATTTTTGGTTAGTCTTTGTGATGGTAAAAAGATGAATGAAGTCCTTAACCTTATCAAATGACTTTTGTCTAAGGTTACATGTGTAATCATATGTCCATGTCAGACACACTCTCTTGTGTACTTAAGAAGACTCATTTGGCCTGATTCCAGAAGGGCAGGTGATGCAAGTGGTGACTTGTGGCAACCTTTGCAGAAAGCTCAATTCCAGAAGCTGCTTGTCACAACACACTGCCACAGAGAGTTAGAACAGCTTCTCCCTGGTCTAACTTTGCATCCAGGGGACCTTCTTTTATGGGACTTGCATCAAACATTTGGTGTAAGTGGCTGTAAAGTCGGGAAACTGTCATAAATGTGCTAACCCTTCTGGACTAGCACTGAGGTGCCTCCCAGGAGCTTTGGCACAACTGCATCCCGGTTTGTGGCAAATGCAGGGCTTGATCCAAGTCCTGCATCCACCTTCTGGAATCAGGCCAATTGTCTTGCTCCATCTCGTGCAAATCATGATGTTCAATCAAGGGCAAAACACTGTTTTTTCCAGCTTCATCATCACAGGAAGCTACTTGTATGTGTGAATGGTACATTTCTTCCCCCCCAAAAAAATAAAAATACATGCCTCTGTCTGCTCAGTGTGTAGCCAAGAGCCATCAGAGATGTGTCAGATGTTCTCTCTGTTGAGATTTGGGAACTCCTGCAACTACATCTTAATCTTGGAAATCTTTTTTAATTCATCAGTTTAACCCATCCATTGACCACAAATGGAGTGCACGCCGGCGCTTTAGGAAGATGGTTGCCTGCTAAATCACACTCACCTAGTCCACTAATCTATTTTAAAATTTATACAGAAATCCATAACAGCCAGTTAAGAAACACTGAAATTTGATTATGGGAGTGCTTAGTCAAGTTATTGGTACCTTCGCTGAAAGCTGTCATCCCTTTTTTAGTATTAATTCTACTCAGTCTAGTGTTGACAGTTGATCCTATGCCAGCTTCAGCCGGGAGACTCATGGACAGAAGCAGGCCAGGAGTGGCACCCAGGTCAGCACATCCTCAATCTCAGCATCACCTTCGACCGAGTTGGCAAGTCCAAATGACATTTTAGAACTGAAAGAGATGCTAGCTGATCTGAAAGTTTGTATCACCAACACCAGTCAAGCTAAAAATATTTTAAAAACAGAAACAGAGGCTGTTAAAACTTAATTAACCAGTACTGGGCATCATTTGAGTGAGCTTAATAAAATCGTCTCTCAATTAAGTTCTATAACCCTAAAACAGAGCAAACAGATTGAATACATATCGGGCAAAGTAGATGACTTAGAAAACAGGGGACAAAGGAATAATATTAAAATTATTGGGGTGCCTGAGAGATGGGAAGATAACAATATGATCGGCTTTCTGCAGTCTTTCATCCCTAAATTTCTAAATTTTCAATGGGCTTGCCCACTGGAGACTGAGAGAGCCCACAGGGCTCTGGATCCCAAAGTCTCACAAAATAAGCATCCATGTCCTATTGTGTCATATTTTTTAAGATCCTCTATAAAGGAGGAGGTACTGAGATGTGCCAGAGAGAAAAAATCTTTACAGTATCAAGGGTACAAGATTTTTCTGTTCCAAGACTTTTCCTCTGATTTGGTGAATAAAAGGAGAGGTTTCTATGAGGTGAAGCAAGAGTATCAGAGAATAGGGATTTTATATAATTTTAAATATCCAGTGATATTTCAGATCAGAAAAAAGGGATGAGGAGGAGGAGTAGTATACTGTTTTACTGTAGAAGACGCCTGGGTATATATTCATATGACTACTGGATCTGACAATTTAAATTCCACTTCAGCCCCAGGCAACTGTCATTTTAATTCAGATACCAGCTATGCAGCATGTGCCCCAGCTCCTACTCCTTCTTTGTCCCCTTGTGCTATTACTGAGTGGATGGACCCTTCAGAATCGATGGAGGCCTACCCTTCTCCCTTGTCCTCATCTCAGGCAGTAGATAAATTAAATCCTAAAACCTCTACACCACATCTTTACTCTACGGCCACAAAATCTAAAGTATCGGGTAGTTTTTCTGGGCAATCAGTGAATTACTGAAAGGTGAAATCTACCTCACATTCAGTAGTCACAACTCAAAGTCAAGCAAAGCAGTCCTTTCTACCCTCAATCAGGCAAAAGAGCCAGAGCAGAAGCAGACGCTGTACTTAATGGAACGTGTAATAATTCCTCCTTCAATATCTCCTTTGAAATGGAAGAAGAGGTTCTGCGTACTGCCCATGCTGCAACTAGCTCTAGAATTCAGTCTCCAGAGGATCTAGGAGGAACTATGGTCAAAGCAGAGTCTCTTGCTTCACAGGTACTTCCGGCTGTGACCCTATCTGTGATTGCCACATGATTTTGGTTTGCTATTGATTTTTACCATGTCGTTTAAAGTACCCGAAAGGATTTTACTTCATCATAAATTCAACCTTTTGCTTACAGTCATGGGGTGAGAAACCTTTGCAAGTACTACTCCTTCTGACATGTTACTTGTTCAGAACTGCGATACAAACTCTTTGCTGTTTCTCTGTTCAAACAATGTGTTACCGCTATTGCAGATCCCTATATGGTCAGAATGTGTCTGTGCTTTGTCTACTGCCAGTTTAGTGTTTATTGACTCCCTATATTGTGATTTGATTTAAAATGTAAGCTTTTCCTTACCATTGTGACTTACTTTAAGTTCAGTAGAAGGTAGTATATTTAGATCCTAACTTAGAAAAGGTCATTTTTTTTTAAATCTTCAACATTCAGTTTATATGCCTTGGTTTTTAAGCCCTGCAACCACTATGTAAAATCTCTGTTTTAAACTTTAAGATGTTTCGGGGTGAGTCCAGGGGAAACTGGAGTGTGCTTAAATAGCGCAGGGTACGAGTCAACTCCTTTTATCTGATTTTGTGCAGGTTGTGCTCTATGGCCCTTAGTTTCTACATAATGCTCTATGTTTTCTATCCCTCCCTTTCAAGAGTTATACTTAATTAAGAGGTCCTCCAGCCAGCTACAGGTAATTTCCTTGTGGTGGTTTTGGCCTTAGACTTGGGGGGAGAGAGATGGATGGCACGCTTTCCCTTCTATGGTACTGATCCACTGTACTGGTAGTCCATAATATGCTGGGGGACATGAACCCACCGGTTAGTCTTTCCACGGTGTTTCTCAAATCCTACATCACTTTAGCAAGATGTGGACTAGTCCTTCAACTGTGGAAAATACTGTTTGTGAGTGCCATTGTATTTCTTCTCAGAAGCCATTGTGCCATTTCTTCCCTCTCTAGTTTTATACCTATTAACTACTACTAAGGATAAGTTGGCAATGGCTGTTCTGGAGTGCCTAGTTATGGAATTTGAATAGGGAGGAGATTGAGACTGTGGGCATTTCTTCTCAGGCTCAGATTTGAGTTGAGTGATAAATATCTCTGCTATTTGAGGCGCAACATTATTAGCTGGTTGCCTCCTGATTCATCCTAAAGACGTTTTAACAGGGATTTACCCTACTAGTTTGTTTTTATCTTTTTAATACTCTTTAAGTAATTTAATTACTGTATATATTTTGATAGGTATTGAAAGGGATATATCGTGATGGTCTCTGTGCATCTTTCTAAAATACCTGATGTGGAGGTTACATCACTTCTGTTTTTAATTATTACTTTTTAATATTAAGCTCTCCCTTTTAGTGGATCTTAAGTTGTTACTCTAAAAAATGTTTCCTCCTATATTATTCATAATCTCTAATATATATATTATTTAGCCACTTTTGGTGGACTAGGTAACACTCAGGTAGATGAGCATCGAAGTAAGGACCGCTAACTGTTTTTCCCACCTTGGACTCTGGTCCGGTGGATAGAGGTCCTTCAGTAGTTTCCAGCCTACTGTTTTTTTTTTGTTAAGTTGTTAAATATTTTACCTATAAGTAAGTTATATAGGTTGTCTTTTTTATCACTTTGAACGTCTAATTTATTCCTGTTGGTTCACTTTTTTTTCCTTTTCTTTCAATTACTGTTATTATCCTGACTTTAGTATTTAATCTATTAGAAGTATTAAAAAAATGTCTAGCATCTCAATAGTTCATGGAATGTTAAAGGATTGGGATCCCCAATCAAGAGGAAGACAATTCTGACGTTCTTGAATAAGCATAAACTTGACCTTGTTTTGTTACAAGAAACACACTTGGAAGAGGATGAGGCCAAAAAAATTGCCAGATCATGGGTATCCCAGGTTGAATTTAGTTTTTTCAACTCAAAAAAAAGAGGTACTGCTATTCTTTTCAGAAAAGGGGTTAACTTTGTGAAGAGATCTCACTATGCAGATCCTGAGGGCAGATTTCAAATTCTGGAAAGTGCTATTGATGGGAGAGAAATTACCATCTGCAATGTATATGCCCCAAATCTAGGACAAGCTGCATTTTTCAGGGAACTTAATGTACGGTTAAGCATGAATAACCATAAAAATGTAATCTTAGGTGGGGATTTTAACGAAGTTTTAGGTAATGTGATAGAGGTTTTTCCTCCTCTCCTTTTAAAGTTTCACCGAGTCAGTTTGCCATTCACAAACTGGTGTCTGATCTAGACTTGGTTGATGCCTGGCACCTATTAAATCCCTCTGTAAGAGACTATTCCTTTTACTCTGCAAGACATACATCCTTCAGCAGGATTGACATGGTTTTTATTTCAAGGCACCTGGCTTCCAACCTTATCTCAGTAGGTATCAGGGAAATTTCCATTTCTGACCATGCTTTGATACAGACCTCTGTTCTTTTTGAAGGCTGCAAAAGTAATTGTATTTTTTGGAGGCTTAATGTCTCTCTTCTTCAAGACCCTGAATTTATCTCCTGGCTAGACCATGAGGTGGAAGACTTCTTTAACATAAATGATAATGAGGAGGTTTCTCCAAATTGTTTATTGGACACCTTTAAAGCTTTTATTAAGGGAAGAATTATTAGCTTTTCAGTCTCCAAGAAAAAACAAATGGATAAAGATTTGGCTTTTAAAAAATTGAAACTACTAGAGCTGCAGAATGTTTATAAGCGTAACTGCAGGCGTAGTTGCAAGAAGGACAACATCCTTCCCAATAATATCACCAAGCTTAAGTATGAAGTAAATAGCATATATTCTGCTAAGGCTGAGTACTCTCTATTTAGAACTAAGCAGACTTATTGGGAGGCTGGGAAGAAAGCGAGGAAACTATTAGCATATAGGCTAAAAATGAAGTCTGGGCAAAGTTTGATTGCGGGTATCTCAAATGTTTTAGGGATCACTGAAGTTACAAAACCTAAGATAAACTCAGAATTTAAGAAATGTGTTCAAGATCTTTATTCATATTCAGGTGAGAAGTCTATAGAGAGTCTATAGAGTCTATAGAGAAGTCTATATATAGTCTGCTTAATGCAGACTGTAAGATTCTGGCTCAAATACTAGCCTTCAGGCTGAAGTCCCATCTTGCTAAATTATTAAGTGAGGAACAGGTGGGTTTTGTACTAGGCAGAAGTGGAGCAGAAAACATGCGTAGGCTCTTTAATTTGGAGAAACCTCCCCATTATCTTTTATGTTAAAGAAGTCTTCCACCTCATGGTCTAGCCAGGAGATAAATTCAGGGTCTTGAAGAAGAGAGACATTAAGCCTCCAATGAATACAATTACTTTTGCAGCCTTCAAAAAGAACAGAGGTCTGTATCAAAGTATGGTCAGAAATGGAAATTTTTTTGATACCTACTGTCTAAACTCTGTCTTCCTCCCAGAGCTTGGTGAAAAAGACAAAGAATTTTTGAGCTCTTCTATCTCCCAAGCAGAGTTTGAAAGCATTATTAAAGGTCTTCGTCCTAACAAAATTCTTGGCCCAGGTGGACTTCAAGGGGAATTCTATAAAGCTTTAGGAAGCAAAGCTAGGGATTACCTTTTCAGTGCCCTCATTTCTTCTCTTTCTACACAATCCCTTCCAGACTCTATGTATCAAGCCTATATAACCTTGATTTTATAGAATGGAAAGGACCCCCTTCAATGTGAGAGTTATAGGCCCATTTTTGTGCTTAATGCAGACTGTAAGATTCTGGCTCAAATACTAGCCTTCAGGCTGAAGTCCCATCTTGCTAAATTATTAAGTGAGGAACAGGTGGGTTTTGTACCAGGCAGAAATGGAGCAGATAATATGCGTAGGCTCTTTAATGTAATTTGGAAGGCAAACACATTGCAAAATCCAGCTGCAGTGTTGGCTTTTGATTTCTGCAAAGCTTTTGATTCTCTAGAATGGAGTTACTTATTTCAAGTACTTAAGAAATTTCAACTAGGAGATAACTTTATTCAATGGTTGGAAGTATTATACAAAAAAGCCTCTGCTAGAATAATTACTAACAACTTTATTTCTGACTCCTTTTGTCTCCATAGAGGATCTAAGCAAGGTTGTTCCCTCTCCCCATATCTCTTTATTTTGGCCATTGAGCCCTTAATAAGAGCAATTTCAGAGAATGAGAAGGTTGAGGGAATCAGAACTGGAATGATAACCAATAAGGTTTTTGCTTATGCAGATGCTCTTTTTGCTTCTCTTTCAAACCCAAGAATCTCACCATTGCACTTGGGTAAAATTTTTAATGTCTTTGCCACCTTTTCTGGTCTTAAGTTGAACTGGGCTAAAACACAAATTCTGTCCCTGAACTCCTACTTGCGTCCAGGAGATTCCTTGGGAGGGTTGTAATCTGAACTTACACGCTCAGAATATTTAACCTACCTAGGTATTAAACTATCTAAAGAGACCCATACTATTTAAAATGTAAATGTCTTTCCATTGGTAAAAGAGATTGAAGCAGACCTTCAAAAATGGAAAGGCCTTAACTTATCTATATGGGGCAGAATAAACTCCCTTAAAATGACCGTGGCCCCTAAACGTTTTTATCTTTTTCAGATTTCATCTATTAAAATAGGAAAAGTGAATTTTGACCTTCTAGATAAATTAACCAGGAAGTTTCTTTGGAATTTCTCTACCCCTAGACTCTCAATTGCGAACCTTAGAGCTCATAAGTCTGATGGCGGTTTTGGCCTCCCCCACTGGGAAAAGTATTACCTTGCTTTTCATTTCAAACAGAGCTTTTAGTACCTTGATTCTATTTCAGATCAATATTTACCCTTATGAGTTAGGGTTGAGAAACAGATTTCACTGCCATGTAAACTTTCTGATTATCTGTTTGTTAAGCCACCCCTTTCTCTTAAAGATAACATGTGCATTAACTCCTCCATTTGGGTTATCAAGAAAATGCAGAGTCTGCTCCTTATTGAGAGTCTACTTACATCCCTGACTACACTCTGGAATAATAGCACCTTCTTGTACAACCAAACGCCTCTGACAGATTTTGGGTGAGGTAGTTTAGGTATCACAAATCTTCAAGATTTACTGGGTGATCGAGGGGAGCTGTTGTCTTTTGAACTGCTCAGGACCTGCTATAGTCTACTTAGATTTCACTTTTTTTTCTACCTTCAGCTAAGAAAAGCCCTTCAGGATTCTATTTTAGGGGAAGATCTAATTCACAGAGAAGAATTTGAATGGAATGTGGTTCTAAAGGTGGCCAATTTGAGAAAAGGGGTGAGCTTATCATATAAGCTCCTTATGAACATCATCAGCTAAATCTAAGTGGGAAGGCGGCCTTGAGGACTCTGTTTCTAGCTCTGAATGGGCCTCAACTTGGAACAATGCATGTTACAGTAGTAGGGAAGTACAAGCCAGAGTAACTCAGTATACAATTCTCCATTATTATTATTACTCCCCTAAAAGATTATTCTCTATTGGTTTCCAGTCTGATGGGAAGTGTTGGAGGTGTCAGGCAGAACATGCTAATCTGTGTCATATGTTCTGGTCATGCCCTTCCATCAGGGAAATTTGGGGCAAGGTACATAAGGTCTGTGAATGTGCACTGGGAACAATGGTCCCTTTTAATCCTGAATTTCTTATTTTGGGGATTAGTGACAGTGGTGGGAGTCTTAATAGATATGACAATTCTGTAGTATGGTCAGCTTGGGCGCCCTTAGTTATCTTGATACTTCATGATCAAATGTTAACTTATCAAACTTTAAAGTATTTAATTTTATTAACAATGTTATTTTAGAATGTATTTTATGTCAGATATATTAACTAAGTTATTAAAATATATTTTTCTTTTTCTTTCTTTTTATAAAGTTATAACATGTTTACATTCATGTGCTCACTTTGTTGTATATTATTTTACTAAAAAATAATAAAATCTTTAATGGTAAAAAAAAAATCTTTGACCACAAATGTGATCTGAAATTGTGAACCATACATACAAATAGTTTAACTTTGAGACGTATATTTAATCAGCTGAGTTTTTCCTTTAGTTTTCTTAGCTTAATCTCATTATTGCTGATGTTATCTATTCAGTTTTTGCTTTTGCAAACAATATCTTATACTAAGTAGCATGACTTTGATGAATGCTAGTTGCACACTAACTTTCGTTATTTTGTTTTTCTTCTGTTTTGTTTGCTGAATAGTAGGCTAGATTGTTTTCTTGTATTTTTTTCTATCTCTTGTCTTCCTATATTGTGTTTTTCTGCATGACAGACTATGGACTTTATAGCCATACCTGCCATATTTCTTTGTCTTCTCTAATGTTGGCGATGGACAGGCACCAGTTGTTGCCTGTATCATCCTATATGTTGCCGCATCATCACATTTGTGAAGTACACCATGTGTATTAAAGTACCTCTTATGCTTTTCTTGTCTTTTAATTCTTTTTGTCGTAGGCATTTTCCAATCACAAAATTGCTGTGACAAATTCAATGCAGTAACTGTGAAAAAGAAACAAACAAAAAATAATCAATACACCGCAGTTCTTTTTTAGAAACTTAACATACTACCATTATCAACCTAAGCAAAATCATTGTATCATAGCCAATTCCTATAGAAGCATTTAACTATGTAAAATAAACTAAGTACTCTCAAACATTACCCATCACTAATATTACTACAAAATTATGACAATAACTTTTTTGTGTTTTTTTTTAGCATTTACCATCATTTCTGTTGCAAATAAAAAATTTTCTTTCATGAATTGATCTTCTTCTTTTGTGAACCACTCATGAAAGAAGAGTTTTCAGCTCATGAAAGAAGAAAAATTTAATTCAGGACATGGAATCCATAGACCAATTGGTATGAAATCTGACATCATTACCAAACAGGAAGTCAGCCATCTTGCTACAACATCAAAAAGAAGGAAGTACAACATAGTAAGTACAGCTGTCACATTTTATACATTTTAAACTGTTTAGAGATATAATTTCAATGCAGCCATACCAGATCCTAATATTAATGGGCTATGCCATGGGCTAACAAGAAACATTACATTTATTTTTATCTGCAGGGTTTGACCTATATGGCATCAGGAGAGGCAGAGCCATGAGGGAGGTCTGTAGAGGTCAAACCCTGCAAATAAAAATTAATAAGTTGAGTTGACAACCCCAAGGCACACCCCATGCCTGATTTGTGAAGATGCAGGAGAGGTCAAACTGTAATGTTTTTTCCTGTTGCTGCCTGCAGGGTGGGGGTGAAGCATTAGGGTTAGGGGCCCTAATGCCACATGTTGCTAGCCTTGCTTGTAGAGCAGAAAGCAGCTAACTAAAAGAAGCTACATTTTCTTATTAATTTAAAACATATCTCGGCAGGAGTCATTGTCTGTTAAGATAAAGTAGGCAGATAACTTTATTAGAAGTAGAAGGGGTCTTATTTAGGGTTAAAAAAAGAAAGAAAAGAAAGAAAGGCAGTGTGTGTTCTGTGCAGGGAAGGGTACTAATCAGCTGACTTTGCTAAACCAGTAGGAGGAAAGAGAGCTTACCTGGGGGTGTGGTTTAGACACTATAAAAGCAGGTGAGTCAAATTACAACTTCCTGTTGCTAGCCTTTCTTCTTATTAATTGCCCTCCATCCCACCCACCCAAAGCCAGTTCTACTTTTATAGCCACTGGATTTGACTGTCAACAGGAACTTCCTGTTTGGCAGTAGGAAGGAAAGGATCATAGAGAAACATTGGTTTTGTCAACCCTAAAGGAAAAAAGTAGCTCACTCTCACCCCCTAGCTGCTGGTGGTCTGATATTGAGCAAGGAAGAAGGAGGCTACTGAAGAAGATAGGAAGTTGCTGTCCCAGAACAGGAAAGGTGAGAGTTGTAAGGAGAGGAGAGAATAAGCAACCAGAGAAACAGTAGAGAGGACACAAAATAAGACATGATAGGAGTGGTGCAGTGCAATGGCTGTGGGGCGGCAGTGTTCCGGGAGACATTCTGGAGGCTGTGATGCTGCCCTATTTGCAGGCACCTCTCTGGTCTGAGAGAGGAGGTTGCCCATCTCCAGCCTGACCTGGCTAGGATTCGTGAAACCTCCTCCCCCACCCAGGGACCACCAGGGCCAATGCCACTACCTCAAAGGTTGCCAAGAAAGAGGAGAGGCTGGACCAGGGTGGGCTCAAGGAGAGAGAGGGTGGTGGAACAGCATTGCATCCCTCCAGCTGTACCTCTCCACAATTCATTCACTCTTCTGGTGGATAGTGGTTCCTCTATAGAGGCACCTGCAGTGGAGACCAAGGAGGATGCTGGGAACCTTCACAAAGAAGACCCACAGGAGGGTGGCATGGGACCCCACAGGGGAAGGAAACAACTCCTGGTGGGGGATGCAATCATTAGGGGGGTAGAAATGGGGGAGGAAGGGGAGAGGGAGGTAAGGTGCCTTCCTGGCACCACGGCTTGGAGGGACAGGAAGCGAATCCTCAGGATCATGGGAGGAGCTGCACGAGGGAGGGAGCTGGATGTCATTGTCCACCTAGGGACAAATGACCTGGCTAGGAATGGGATCAGAGCAGTGCAAGAGGAGTTGGAAGAGTTGGGAAGGGACCTTAGACAAGTAGCACATATGGTAACCTTCTCGGAGGTGCTGCCTGTCTATGGCAAGGGAGATGCTAGGGCACTTCTCACCAGGGAATTCAATGAGTGGTTGAAAAACTGGTGTAGAGCTCAGGGTTTTGGCTTCATTGGGGACTGGGGAGCCACTTGGAGGGATGCAGACCTATACTGTGCGAGGGTATGCATCTGTCCGAGGGGAACCAGGATCCTAGGTGAGAGGTTTAAATGCTTATTAGCAAGCATTAAACCAGCCAAGGGGGGAGGCACTGAAAAGGAGCAGGGAAACTGAGCTCTCCATAAAACATGGTGATTAGTGAGGTAAACACCCAGGTACAGAGATTAGGGAGCAGAACAGATTTAAATGTAAAAAAAGGCAAAGGCAGTAAGGACAGAAATGGGGCTAAAAGGGGTAAGGCTATCAAAAAGTAGAGGGTGATGAGTACCAATGCCTGTAGTCTGTGTAACAAGCTCCCTGAACTAGTGGCCTTGATGGAAGAGGGTTGCCTGGATATTGTGGCAGTCACAGAAACATGGTACACAGAGAACCATGACTGGGATGTCAACATACCAGGATACACAATCTATAGGGAGGGACAGGGAGGGTACAAGAGGAGGAGGAGTAGCCTCTTTGTAAAGGAAGGGATCAAAGCACAGAACTAAAAATAAACAGGGAGCAGATGAGGCACTTTGGGTCACCCTGAGACAGGAAATGGCACCACAATCCGCATGGGGTTGTATACAGACCCCCATCTGGGGAGGGAATGGACAAGGAAATGATAGAAGGCTTTTAGAATGGCAGAAAAAGGGGAGATATTGTTGATGGGGGACCTGAATATGCCAGATGTTAACTGGAGCACCTTTGCTGCAGGCACATCCAAGAGCAGGGTCATTCTTGATGCCCTACAGGGGGCATGCCTCAGACAGCTAGTATTGGAACCCACTCGTGAGGGAGCAATCTTAGACCTGGTACACTCAAATGGGGATGGAGAAAGAATCTCAGATTTAGAAGTGGGTAGCTATCTGGGAACAAGCGACCACCAAACAGTGTGGTTCACAATAAACACAGCCATACAATCAAGCCATACAAAAAGCAAGAGTACTGGACTCCTAGGGAGGGCTGACTTAGAAATGAGAGAGTGCCTCAGAAAAGCACTAGCAAACAGGCAAGAAGGAGGGTGGAGGAACAATGGGGAGTGATCAAACAGCTATCAATAGAGGCAACAAGCCTTTGTGTAAAGCGAATCAATAAAACACAATGAAGGAAAAAACGCTGTGGTTCTCAAAAGAGGTGGCAGGGAAGGTTAAGGAGAAAAGGACAGCATTCAGGAAATATAAGGAAACACAGAAGGAGCAGGACAGAGAACTTTATCAGTTAAAGCAGAAAGAGGCTGGGAAGGCAGTCAGAATAGCAAAGGCCCAAACCGAGGAAAGGATAGCCAATTCTGTTAAGAAGGGGGATAAGACCTTTTATAGGTACATTAGGGAGCGAAGAAAGACCAAAGGAGGGATACTGAAGCTTAATAAAGGGGAGGGAATGTGGGTAGAGGGTGACAGTGAAAAAGCTGGGATACTGAACGAATATTTCTGCTCAGTATTCACAAAGGAAGAGGAGGGGGAGTTACCTAAACCAAACAAGAGAAACACTCTGAAGACAGGGGTCGATACCAGTCCATTTATAGAAGAAAGGGTTCTGAAAGAACTAATAAAATTGAAGGTGGACAAAGCAATGGGGCCTGATGGGATTCACCCAAGAATTCTAAAAGAACTAAGGGTAGAACTAGTGACACCGCTGACTACTCTCTTTAACAAATCATGGGAGGATGGGGTGGTACCCGAGGACTGGAGGATGGCAGATGTGATTCCTCTTCACAAAAGTGGGAGCAGGACAGAGGCAGGAAACTACAGACCAGTTAGTTTGACCTCAGTGGTAGGGAAAATGATGGAATCACTTCTGAAGGAAAGAATTGTTGAGTACCTAGAGGCCAGTGAGGCACAGGACCCAAGGCAGCATGGATTCACAATGGAAAGGTCATGTCAGATGAATCTAATAGATTTCTTTGACTGGGTGACCAAAGTAGTAGACTAGGGAGGGGCTGTGGACATGGCCTACGTAGATTTTAGCAAGGCATTTGATACAGTCCCACACAAAAGATTAATTCACAAGATAGCCAGCCTTGAAGTGGGTCCCCAGGTGGTAGCCTGGATAAAAAATTGGCTAGACAACAGGACGCAAAGGGTAGTAGTAATTGGAGTACACAGTGAAGAAAGGAGGGTTACTAGTGGGGTACCGCAGGGTTCAGTACTGGGACCGATCCTTTTTAATGTCTTTATAAGTGACATTGCAGAGGAACTGGAAGGAAAAGTATGTCTCTTTGCAGATGACACAAAGATCTGCAACAGGGTTTGATACCCAAGATGGAGTGGAAAGGATGAGAAGGGACTTGGCAAGGTTGGAGGAATGGTCAAATGCATGGCAGCTCAGATTCAATGCAAAGAAGTGCAAGGTAATCCACATGGGAAACAAAAACCCAGGGGAAGCATACACAATGGGGGGTGAGATACTGACAACAGTAAAAATAGAAAGGGACCTGGGGGTAATTATATCAGATGACCTAAAGGTGGGCAAGCAATGTGAGAAGGCAGTAAGGAAGGCTGGGGGGGATACTGGGATGCATGAGGAAGAGGCATCAATAGTAGAAACAGGAAGTTGTTATCCCTCTGTACAGACAGTTGGTGAGACCCCATCTGGAGTACTGTGTGCAGTTCTGGAGACCCCATCTCCTAAAAACATAGACAGAGGGAGGCTGTCCAGAGGAGGGCAATCAAAATGGTGCAGGGTCTGCACCAGAAGACATACAAAGAAAGACTAAAGGAGCTTAATATGTATACCCTTGAGGAAAGAAGGGAGAGAGGGGACACGATAGAAACTTTCAAGTATCTCAAGGGAATTAACAAAGTCCAAGAGGGTAGCATCTTCCAGAAAAAGAGATGTGCAAGAACAAGGGGGCACAATTTGAAGTTAAGAGGGGGACGGCTCAGAGGTAATGTGAGGAAGTATTTTTTCACTGAGAGGGTTGTGGATGCATGGAACAGCCTCCCTGAGGAGGTCGTGGAGTCAAGAACAGTGGGGGGGATTTCAAGAATGCATGGGACAGGCATAAGGCAGTCCTAGTGGGGGGTAGAAGGAAGTAAGCTGTTGGTTAACTAGGATCTGTAGCTTCTCTGTTAGATAGGAAAATGGGCAGACTAGGTGGGCCAAGCGGTCCTTATCTGCCATCAAATTCTATGTTTCTATGTTTCTATTTCCCCTACTTTTGTCACTTTAACCCTAACTAGTGCATTTACAATGTCTTTTGCAATTAATTTCTTTACTTTTTGAGATAGTATAATCATATCCTCATTTGCCTGTGTGAGTGCAGGTTCCTCCAGGCCCTGCACTTCCATCCTGCCATAGATGCATGCATGCATGTTGCTATGGAAGCACAGGGCCCTCTGTGCCCTGCACTTCCACTTCTGCCGAAACAGTAATTTCTTTCCTTCATTGTATGGCTTGTTAAAGTTCCAATGTTATCCTGTAGGAATTTGCATTTTTTATTTGTTATCCTTTTTTATGTTGCCTCTAAATGTTAACAGGGGGTATATGTTGTATTCTTATAGTACTCATTACAACCTTTCTTTTGATATATGGATTGTTCCTTAAGTTCAACTGTTGGAGTTATGGCTTATTGATGGTCCATTGTTATCCTATGGGAATTTTCATTTTTAATTTTTTATATTGCCTGTAATTTTTGTTTGGGGGGTATGTGCTATTATTGTAGTACTCATTAAGACCTTTGTTTTGATATATGGATTGTCTTTAAGTCCAAATATTGAGGGAGTTATGGCTTGTTAAAGTTCCGATATTATCTAAGAGAATTTTCATTTTTTACTTTGTGTGTTTTTTTTATGTCGGCCCTAATGTTTTTAGGGAGATTATGGGGAAAAACTGTCCAACATCTTTTTTTGTATAAGGGCATTCATTTTTATCTGAATGAAAAAAGTCCTATGACAAAGAATGCTTTCCTATAAAAAAAAGAATGGGATAAAATCTAAGTCCAAATTATTTTTTATGAAGGCATTCTTTTTTCATATGAATGAAAAAAGCATAAGAAAAGGATGACTTCATACGAAAAAAAATTAGGACTTTGTGTTTTTTCCCCATTCTTTTTTCATATGAAGGCATCCTTTTTGGTATGCTTTTTCATTCATGTGAAAAAAGAATGCCTTCATACAAAAAAAATCTGAAAAATAATTATTTTTTCATTTACCTATATGAAGAAAGGATTTCTAAATGTTTAAAAAATAGATTTCTGGGTCATTTTTCTGGAAACTAAGTGCAGAATCCACCTAATGTGGTCCTGATTAGTAATACACATGTGTTGGTGTGTGCATGCAGGAGAACATTTTTGTGAGTTTTGAAAATTTATTTTTGATAAAAAAATGGAAACAAGATGGTGGCCACACAAAAAAAGATTTTTTCCTCACGAAAGAGGATTACTCCCACACGAAAAAGGATCCATAAGACTGCACTGAACATGCTCAGAACTGAAATTTCAAGCCAGCCTGCTGGCACAGCAGTAGCGCTACTGCGTGCAATGTCAGCAATCCAAGTTCATTGGAGGGCCAGCCCGAGGGAGGAGGATTGAGCATCCTAGGGATGCTCTCCTCCTCTGGGGGAGGGAGGGAGGAAGGGTTGCCACTCTTGCTGCAACACCACCACCTGGGTGCACACAGGTGGAGGCACAGCTGGAGGCACCACATGGGAGGGGAGAACATCAGCAGGGGTCTGGAGTGTTGTCATGTCTCAGTGTGCGTGGTTTCCCTGGACCCCAATGCAGGCTGCCGTTCTTGGGGAGGGGGGAAAATGAAGAAAATGGCCCTGCTCCCTCACCCAGTACCAGTGCCCAAAATGGAGCAGCTTGACACCAAGGTTGATTGGTGGGGAGGAATGAGCATCCCCTTTTCCAGCCCATGGGGCTAAACTGTGGCAGGATGGGGGGTAGCTCTGTCCGGGATGCTGGAGGCAGTGGCCGGGGAGTGGAGAAGGAAGGGGCATAAAAAAGTATTAATAAAAAAACCCTGAAATTTCAAAATTGAAAACTGATTATTTTTTTACCAAACCAGTGAAAGGCACATCTGTAGGTCACGCCCTTTCCACTCTGAAAATTTCAGACCAAAATTTCACACTGTCTGGGTGCTAGGTGATAACAAAAAAATACTGATTTTTTTTTCACTTTTATCGCTATCCGCATCTTTGAAATTACTGCACAATAATAACACATTACACTGCACTGTCATAAGACATTGAAACATTGAGATACGAGTCTTACCACCTAGGATGCCAGCAAAAAAGAAAGGAAAAAAATGTGAGTATCAGTCAGAGAATATAGGGCTTGCAGTGGCCAATCAGACACATACAATTATTTACAGTTGAATATTCTCCAATCATTTATATTTTTTCTCCTAAAAATTTCACACTGTATTGCCATGTAACCAATGCCATCTCACTACAAGTAAACCTGTTGAAATGATAATCAAATCAAGGTACTTCTTAAACTAAAGTGTTAAAGTAGTAAGCTGATTGATAAACTGTTTAACAATGCTTTCCAACCAAATGCTGAGGAAGGGGGAAGCATTCTGTTTTTTTGTCTGCATTGCAACCCAAAACTGTTAAACTGAAAGTAAACTGTCACTTGGCTGAGGCTGCTGTGAGAGACACACATAGTTGGGATTTCTGTTATGTGCAGTGTCTTGCAAGAGAGTCAGCATGGCAGAAAGCTTCACAACTATAGTTTGGATTATGGTCAGTTCACTTGTGTGAAGATGTGCACAGTTTGCCAGGAGAAGTAATTTTGGAAATGATCTGCAACTGCAAAAGTATGAAGTTCATTGGTTTGATAAGGGTGGCATGTGATGGGAGCAGCTCATGCCAACCACACATAGATTTTTGAATAGTCACCACAAGCCAAACATAGTTGTCATCCACATTGGAGGTAATGATTTGGGCTACAGAATGGGTATAGATTTAATCGAATCAGCTCAATCAAATTTGGGTGAGATACATGGAATGTTGCCTAACTATATGATTCTGTATTCAGATATTACAGAACGCATGGTCTAGAAAGGCCAGCAGTATGTGCCTGGAATTGAAAGATCATACAGAAAAGTAATTCAGATATCTGGCTTTTTGAATAATCTGGGTTTGCATACCAGTACACACCTCCAAATCAAATATTATAATGATTTGCTCTTTATAAAAGATGGTGTGTATTTCTCAGATATTGGAAATGTTGTTTTCCTGGGAAACCCCAATATGGGATCCAAAGCGTGTTGTGATGTGTGTTAATACATCAATACATACACATTTGCAGCACACTGATACCACCGCACAATGGCTCTTTCCAGAGCCACACCTACCTTGGTCAAAAAAACAGATACAAGAAATATGACCAGCAGAAATAAATGAGCCATACACAAACTTTGTGAAGTGCTGTTAATTATTTCATAATGCTGTATACAAAAAGTTCAGTAATTACCGCTTTTCTTGTCAATTGTTTTGGTTTTACTTTACTTTTTACAGATCACGCCAAAAACTGAAATGATGAGGAGGCATTCACCCTGGCCCATGACCTGAAGAAGCACGCTAAGCCAGAAATAGTGATGAGGGTGATGAACCTGCCATTGACATAAATCTGGTAGGATGTGAGCAGTTTGCTGAATGAGAAAGGTTTCTGCAAAGACTCAGATGTATGCTGTCAGAAGGGGAAACTGCTGTGTCAGCAGTTTTATAAACTGCTTAAAACTGGTGATGTCCGGGAAAATGAGAAAGACTGGTTCAGGCATGCTGTGAAAATGGTGGAAGAGGCAGGGAACCCAGAATTGGGAGACAGATATCATGAAAGTGAGTAACGTAAGAAAAAAACAGTTAAGAAAGGCTCTTTCATACATAACTGTGTCATTCATTTTAAACGTTGCATTAATATTAAAGTAGTTGAAGAATTCTGTATCATATAGAGAATGGACAGCCATACACTACAAGCCTGTGTCTGCATCAAGAGGTATCTGTGACAACCAGGAAACTCAAGAGCGAAGCACAAGAGATTCACTAGTTGCCATAAAATTCACAAGCTAAACACACAGTCTGTGTTTGGATGCCTGTATATTATCTTTCATGGTGAATGGACATCCATACCCATTTAATACAGTCTGTTTCCTTTCAGTAAAGTGGGGGTTGGAGGGCAGACACTTGAGTTGTGATGCTGGGCTCAAAGTGCTGATTCATGCATTGCAGCTTTTTCTGTAAGTTCAACTTAAAAAAAAAACACAGCTTCCAGCTTGATTGGATAGAAGTAAGCACCTGTGTGGGAGCATTCAGAGTTTTTGTGCTACAGTAGTGACTTTAGGATCTACGACCGTTCATCCACAAAAATGTTGTCAACTGACGGTACAGCAAAAACTTTATGTCAATCGCATAAAGACAGTAACTGCCTATCATGTTTTCTTCAGGGAGCTTCACCCCCAAACCGCCCAAGTGTAGGGCTCTGCCCCCACACCCCCCCACTTAATATAATTAACTCCAAGTTGGAGCTGATTAGAGGAGGGGGTGCAAGACCCCCAGATAATAGTGCCGGGATCCAGCACTGACACTACAGTGACCTGGCGCTGTTGTCACTGTAGTGTCGGTTGATGTCGACATGTCACTGTCAGGGCAGTATAGCGTGACTTTACAACAGCAGCACAACAACATAATGCTCTTACTGCTGCAGCGCAGCAAGCATATTCCAAGCATGGAATTCCATGCTTAACATGGTTCTCCCATACACTATAGTAATATACAGTATGTGGCTTTAGCCTATGCTAAGTTGTTACAATGTTAAATTAATTAGACATGACCAAATCTTACATTAACTGTGGTATCACCTGAAACTGATGTTTCTCCTCCACCAGTTCCTTCTGGACTGGTTCTAGATATGCCATCTTTGTTGAGGTGGCAGGGAAGTCAGGATGGACTGCAACATATAAGAATAAAGAAAGAAAAAAATAAGGCATTTTTAATATTATGGTACATGTTCATCTTTTGCCAAGAAAAAGTATGATACTTTTAGTTTAATGTTTTTAATAAATGATGTTTGACAACTTTGATGATTTACTAGCTATTAATATATCGTGATAGTCTATGTAGTTATGATAGGCTGTCATAATATCCATAGTAATAATTCCTACAGTCATGGTGTTTTGAAGCACTATGAAACAGGTCCTTGTGGAGGACAACATCCTCATCATTGAAGAACAAGGTATTCTATGATTACACAATCACAGTCTATTAAAATAATTTGGATTGTTATCTATTATTCTTTCTGGTTTACAGTCCATGTAGTAAAATTTATACAAATTGATTTTCTTCTTACTTCTCCTCCTCTAACCCCCCCCCACTCACCCAAGGACATCATATGGCATGCTTAACATGACTCCTTAGAGAACATCCACCAACCCCTTAATCACTCCACTCACATGACCAGCTATCATCAACTAGGTGGTGTTTGTGTGAATATGTTTCCTGGGCACCCATCCCCAGATGAACAAAAATTCCTTTCCCCACATGCCCCCCCCCCACTGCCCCGAAGAATGAAAGCTGACCACCAAACCCAGATTACCATCAGCAACAGCAGTATTGGTACCACTTCACCAAGTTTCTGAACTGTCAGCAATCATTTACTTCAAAAAATGTCACAACATGATCTCATTATGGCATACTATTATCATGTTAACACAGTATCTAATTCCTCTTGTTTGATCAGTTGTTTGCTACATACTGGTTAAATAACATGATGATATAGCCATATCATAGCTAATTTATGGGACTAGGGCTCTAAAGACAGAAACACTATAGTATACAACATCCTTAAAAAATAAGTGATCTGTCAATGAATATTACTGCAGAATCTTACATGACTCTTCAACAATCATCCTCTTTAAAATTCTTGCAGGAGGATCTGATTATAGCGTAGTATTATTAAGTTTCCATACTATGTAATTGCTACTGTTACATTAGCTATTTATTAAGTATTGGTTATTTTACTTGAAGATATTGCAGTGTCATACCTTACTTATGGTACTAGTGTTCTAGGTATAGATATAGTATAGTATGGAATATGCTTGAAAAACAAGTGAATTATCAATAATATTGCAACATAATCTTACATGTTACTAAAATCTGTCTTTATTTATGTATTGCAGATGATGACGTGGACAATGAAGGCATCGATGTGCTACGGTATCCTGTGATAAGGACATCCACTATTGAGCACTTACAAAAAGGGTGACTCAATAGTGGTGCCTGTTCACAGGGCTACTAGACAGGGGGATGAATACAGCTATAGTGACATCCTGTTGCTATATGTATATGCGTGTGTGTGGGGGTGAGCATGCCATGTGATGGGCAGAAGGGAGGGAGGGTTTGTGAGGTGTAGTGTGGCAGTGGGTTGCCGAGCTGGTAGTGTGGTGTGAGGAGTTCGTGGCAGGCTAGGGTTGGTAGGGTGCCAGATTTGATGCTGGGCACGACAGAATTTTTGCACTGGTCCATGAAATTTTGTTTTGTTTTCACCACCCTGATATGCACCCCCCTTGAGTTGAGAATCTTTAGTGGGTGGGAGGTGTGGGGTGAAGCCTGCGGGGGAAGAACAGCACTCGCAAAACAAAAAAATATGTTTTTGGTGCCCTTTTGGTTTGTGTCATGAGTGATTTTCACCGATGTACATTCACCCTAATGGTGATCACCTTTCTGCAATCGCCATTATCACATAGAACCATGTGCTACAGATCGGGCCTTGGAGGGAGCCATACCTGAAAGTCCTGCTCCCTCCCGTGGTTAAAAATGTACACCTCTGGGGGTCAGTGGCTCATCTGAGCCCTGTCAGGAGGATAGTGAGCCCCAGCCTGCATCCAGCTGTGCTGCAGGAGGTGCTGCTCATGCACATGAACACAAGAACAGCAGCAGTTGCTACATAACATTAAACCTTTTTTTGTTTTTGTTTAATTTTGAAAGGCACCTATTATGATAATACATTGTGTTATCTTGTTTCCCGTTATACTTTCATTATGCAGAAGTGTCTCTTACAGTTAGCCTCAGTGACCTTAAACAACAGGTATTTGTACAGTGCAGGGTGAGGACCCAAGAGTACTGAACATTGCTGCTTCGCGTGCATACTTTCACAGAAATTCCAACTAGTTTGATTTTGTTCATGTAAATGAAATGCTGAAACAACCTGCATAGACAGTTTAGTGGTGATTTAAATAATATAATGTTTTATTAACATAATAAGTTAATTTGGAAAATGAATATATAATTTGTTACTTATGAATATCCTATTGTTTATACAAAAGAAAAACATGTCTTACACACAAAAGCAAGTCATCTTGTCCTTTTAAAATCATGGTCTTGCTCTGTACATCTTTTAAGTAGCTTTTTCCCTCAACAGAGACACCTGCTCACCACTACCTACTGACTGAAGTTAAAAAAATGTAAGGTATACTTTCTTTCAAGTTTACATTCGTGAAATAGTGCCATTTATGGTCTCAGACAGTGATGTACCTGTCACAAATGCACTCAGCAGGTCAGGTCCTCTGCTTCCACAGTGCCAACCTCCGAGCACAGTATTGTGAACAGGTAACAGAACAGGGTAACCCTCCTGTCTGCTTGTGGGTCCGAATCACCTTTGTTCTCAAGTTTTGGGGGGATTCAAACTGCGAACCTTATGCTAGCATACCCAAATGTGCAGGCTCAGATAATCTGCTCTTCGGGGGGATGCCAGCTATCTTTTACCCAAGGGTACCTAACCAGGTATCCAAAATGAACCCTTAAAACTCTGTAAAAGACCCTAGGTATATTCTTACCTTTTCCTAGTTTGGTAACACCATTAAGCTTATAAACAGCTGTCATTCTTAACCCTCCATACATCACATGCAAAAAGGAGCTTTGAAGACACACCCATGCAGTCTTTTTAAATATAGATTTACTAAAAAATGGATAAAAATATGTAAAATGTAAACACAGAACAATGTATCACAAAGCATACAATCACTTAAAAGAAAACAATGAAAAGTACAAACTCCTACCAACATACAGTTAGACTTTTTCTATCTAATGTATACCTCTACCAGTGCCTTAGTTAGATCTGAGATCTTGTTTCTTAGGAGTCCAAAAAGGAAGTGTGTCTCTTCAAACACAGTATACAGTTTAAAAGTCTGGGTTTTCACACCACTTCTATGATGTCATCTAGCTTCTCCTTGTTAAATATAAAAAAATACATAAACAGGATGTCCCATCAGGAGGTATATTAAATAAGGTGACATCAGCAAAAACACATTTCCCAATATGACTCCTTAATTAACATTCCCTCTTTGATCTCAAGCATTTCCTCTTCCCAGGGCACATCTAAGGATTTTTATGACTTTTCACACCATGGTATAAAAATGTTTTTTCCCTCTAAAATGTCATAAAAGTTTATGATCCCTATATCCTGGCAGCTGGTCAGCTCCAATTAAGTCAGATAAACAAGAGACCCTTAATTAAGACTCTCTAGTCTTTTTAATTACCTCCTGGTTTCAGGTTAATATATCCTGTATTCTCCTAAAACCTGACCCATGGCACAGCTGCCGTATGGAGACAAATCACATACTACATTTTTATTTTACAAATATCAAAGAACAATCATAGTCAGCTGGCCAAGCATCACAATCCTCTCCACCTAGACTGAATTTGGGGGGCTCTGTCCCCTGCATGGGATGAGCTTCCCAAATCAGTTCACTCCTCATGCAGATTGTCATGTCATATTCTTGTAAGGCAAGACTCCATCTTAACAGTCTACCATTAGTTTTTCCCATTCGCGTCAGCGAAGCCGGGGGTTGTGGTCAGTTTGTACCACAAAATACTGTCTATATAAGTATGGCTCTAACTTCTTTAGGGCTCACATTATGGCAAGACACTCTTTTTCCACAGTAGCATATGCCTGCTCCCTGGGAAGTAACTTTTTACTCAGGTACACTACAGGGTGATCTTTCCCTTGGTTGGATGTCTGACTCAATACTGCCCCAATACCCACATCTGAGGCATCAGTCTGAACTATAAAGGGTCAGCTATAGTCAGGACTTGTCAATACAGGAGCACTGCACAGTGCCTCCTTCAATCTGGTAAAGGCTTTTTCACAGGCTGGGTCCCAGGTAATTTTCTTTGGCATCCTTTTCTTTACCAGGTCAGATAGAGGAGCAGCCAGGGCACTGTAATTGGGTACAAATTTCCTATAGTACCCTGCTGTCCCGAGAAAACACCTGATCTGCTTCTGCATTTCTGGTCTGGGCTATGCCTTGGGAAAAGGATTTATAAACACCAAATGTAATATGCATAAAGAAAGGAGCTTTGTATAGCCAGTGTTAATAACATTTCACAATTTTTAAATACCTTTTCTGTATTATACATTTTTTTTAGAAATCTCAAAACACTGGGTATGCAAAAACTAAAAAGTGAGAAACTGCAGATGTTACAGGTAATTAAAGAGATGTGACTACCACTTCTTTCAACTTGTAGTGTGAGTTTCAATATTTATGGGATCCACAAAATCCAAAGTAGCCAACCATTAATTTCATTTTTTTCTGCAAAAAAGAGAGATAGAAGAGACTTAGAAGGCTAAGTATACATACACTATATCGTGCTTCAAAACTTCCTTACGTAACCACCTTATTAACACCGGACGCTGTAACTGCCGCTAGTCAAAGCCGTACTCAGTACTTATGACAAAGCTTATTACTAAGCTGCTAAGGACAACATAACTCTGGTATTGTTTGCATCCATCCTACCTGTACCAGCTTGTTTGTATCTATGTCTTAATTTACTGTTATACCTATGTGTTGTACTGCTATACTGTGTATTTTGGTTTGTCTTACTGTGACAAGGTACCTTTGTAAATGAGCCTATGGCTCAAAGGTTTTCCAAACTGCTGTTTAAATAAAATAAAAAATAAAATAAAAAATAAAATACATGTTTAAGTAAAGCAATGTATTTTTCCAAATCCTGAATCAACTTTTGGATCATATCATTTTTTACAATTTTTTTCCTTTCATAAAAAAGGGTTTTAAATCTATTTCAGTATTATGTTCACCTGGCTATGAACTCCCAAGGTGGAAAATCCAAAAGTTTTCCTGCTGCAGTAGTTTATTTGTTCTATCCCCTCCTCTTTTCAATCTAGGGATGAATTCTAGGCCCATAAACTTGGTAACCTCTGGTCTGCTGTTATGGATTTCCAAATAATGTCTGCCCAAAGGTTTATTAATGAGATCAGCTTGGATAATTCTCAAGTGTTCTTGTATTTGCTGTCTCAGTATTCTGACAGTACATCCAACATATAACAAGTTACATGGGCACCAGATCCTGTAAACAATGAAAGAGGGGAAGGGAAGGACGGCAAACAAAGAAACCTAAGGAGTGGACAGAAAAAAAACCCAATGAACACCAGCCTCTCCAAAACTATATTGTCTGATAGCCAGGTAAGCCTGTTAAAAAAGGTTTGAACTTTGCTCCTCGTAGTGACTTCAGTGAATTTGCCATTCAAGTTACATTTTTTTTAGAAAATTGAGGTTAAACGGATTCCACAACTTTGTCTTAACTAATTTTACTACACCATAACCAAACTAATAACTCTGAGAGTTGCAGATCCTGAGATGTTTACTATTTAGGCTTTAAAGAACAGGATCACAGACAAAAAAACAAACCCTGCAGTTCCCAGAATTAAAAAAAAAAAGAAACTTTTAACTGTAAACAATAACAATACACCTTAAAGGGACACTGTCAACCTGTTTTTCATCATATTATTTCTAGTTAAAAACCTACATTTTATGATTGCTTACCTTCTCTAAAATTCATTGATGTTGCTGTTTGTTTTGTCTGTCTCCTTGTTTAGTAGAACTGAAATGCATGCTAATGTATATTTGTAAACAACCTTGTTTTGTTTACAGTCCTGGATCTGTTTTTGCTGCATGCTTCCTGAGCATTACAAACACACCCAAACAATGCAGTCACTCATGAGACAGTAGCCTCCTAACCTGCTACTGCATCATGAGGGGCTAGACTGTGTTGTGGGTGTTCCCAAGCCCAGAAAAGATGCAGCTGGAGATGACCAGAGAATGTAAACAAACCTGTGTTTGTGTGGTAACACCAGTATGGTAGGCAGTCTGTTTTTCAATTTTTAAAAGAAAAAAAAGAGTCAGAATAAAACTACTAGCTACATCAGCAAGCTTTACAGAATGTCAGCAATCATAAAATGTGTTTTTTAAACTAGGGACACTTTGAGACCTAAGAGGGTTGACAGTGTCCCTTTAACAAAGAAAACACATTTTTAAAACACAGAAAGGAAAGGACAGATAAAGACACAGGGCAGGATTCATGAAACTTGAGAAATACCCGCAGTTGTGGGTAAACCTCAGCACTAGTCGGTTGTGACTTGCGGATCCGCAGGTTACCCGCAGTGGTTGGTATTCACAAAGGTGGAGCCGGATTACGACCGGCTCCACGACCTACATCTGCTTGCGGGTGGTGTCACCAGGGAGATGGCCGCAGCAGTGGGAATGGGCTATAGCTGGTGGAAGCAACCATAACACCCTCTGCAACTGCTATGGCTGTGAATCGCTACTGCCGCAGCTGTGGGTGATTCTAGACTGCAACAGCAGTTGTGGAGTGGAACTTAGAAAGAAACTCATTATGAATCCTGCCCACAGAGTCTATCCAGTAAATAGAGGACACCTGGAAGCACGTGAACTGCTGGACAAGAAGCAGCATGGTTTTACATAGTCTGGTCATGTCAAATGAATCTGATAGAGTTTCTTTGATTTGGTAACATAGGCAATGGACAGAGGCCAGGCAGTGGATATGCTTTTCAAGTCCACTTCAGCAATAGGAAATGGCCACCATGCTCAGAAAATAAATTTAGATCTTACTTCAAGAGTCAGCATGTAGATCTTACTACGAGAGTCAGCTCTTGCAGAAGGTAACACATATAGGACTGAAGCTGGCAGGTGGCAGGACCCCACGGAAAACTTCTAGCTAGCTGTCTATGACGGAGACCACCTCTTGACTTTGGCCTGCCCTAACATCATGCATGGTATAAAGGAAGGGCCGTCCACAGCATCCCCCAGTTCTTTTTCCACCATAAACTCACATTCATTAGCTCCACGGATCGCTTCTCACTAGTTTGGCCACCATTTTGCAAAGACTTCTTAGCCAGATTTCTTATATTTTGCAGTGAAAAAGTCTGCTTTTTTTGCTGTAATTGTTTCTGATATGTCGTTTTCTCCGACATCCGACATCGAACGGCACCCCTCTAGGTGTGCCTGCAGCAAACAAATCCCATCCAAGGACGGGCACTCTGCCTACTTGCTGTGCCTAGGCCCCAACCATGACACCCAGGCCTGCCAGCATTGCCAAATGTTCAATAGCAGGATGAAGATCCACCATCAGAAGAGTCTCCAGGCTTTCCTCACAGAGCAAAGTTTGGCTGCCATGCAGAGAGATTCCTCTTCGGGGCGTGGTTCATCCCACCATAAATATTCAGGGATGTACAAGGAGAAGTGGAAGGAGAGAGAAAAGGAGAGATCTCCCTCCAGATCCAGATCCTCAGGCTCCCACTCTGCCTCCAGGGTCAGTTCTGACTCTGCCTCTCAGGTGACCCATTCTCCTTCCAGGCTAACGGTTGTTAGACCCCTCACACTGGTATGGGAGTCGGGAGGAGAGAACTGCAGCTCCTGAACCTCAGGCCCCACCGTGCAGCCGCTTAAGGTCCGACCACCTGATCAGGCTAAAGGCCAGCACTCTGAACTCGGTAAGGGACTGATGCCAGTTCATTCCTGGTCAGCCTCTGTCTCTGTCGCTGACATCCAGAATAGACATAAGGCCTCAGGGTACTCCACTGAGAGATCTGTCTCTCATCCACCCAAGCCAGCCAGGCCAATATCAGACAAGCATCTGGTGACACAGCATTCATCAGGTGGTAATTCCCACTGATGAGAAGTGACTGACATCGCTGCTTTGGTGGCCCAGCCATTGACACTGCCGACCCAGTCCCTGACACCACCAGTTTCCTCCCCACCACTAGCTGACAATCACTTGGGACACAGTCCTTCTGAGGACCACTGGATGATGTCCTTGAACCAGGAGTCGGCTACTGACATCAGGTTTACTATCATAGCCCCAATGTCACATCCTGTTTGCCCGCCATTGCCAGATCATAGCTCTAGGCTGGACCACGGCTCTGGAATGGTGTCAGGTTTGATGACCAATTCAGAGCCTAAGTTCCACCTGTCCCAGGTCAAGGACCTTTTTGTTACTTGTGGGAGACCATCAGAACAGACCACCAACCACCACAAATTCAGTGGACAGAGGATACCCATTGACACAGGGACCCCTCCTTCGATAGAGCCCACCCTACCTTCAGGCAAGGGCACAGAGCCAACCCCACCTTCGGGCAAGGTCAAGTCTCCTTGCAAGCGTTGCTCCAGGTCCTAGTCCAGGGGCCCAAGTTCCTCCAGCTCCTCTGACTGCCATAGGCACAAACGACAGCGTAGCAGGTCTCGATCCTCCTCCTGCTCAGTGGATTTGGACCAGTCCTTGGAGCCGTCCTCCTCTGTACCCTCGTCTATTGGGGACTTTTCCTTCTTAGACCCAAAGGATACTTCCAAGTCACTGCCACATGATCTCTCCTTCATAGAGATTATACAGCCTATTCAGGCCAATATGGGCTGGAAGACCCAGGACCTGGATCCAGAGAGAGACTCCGCTTGGCCAAGTACCTGTGCCAAAAGGACCTAATACCAGTGGTCATCCCACCCTTGGTGGACACATTTTTGGATGTCACCAGGTGGCCTGAAAATTCCCCCACACCTCCTCCACGATATCCAAAAAGGTGGACCACCTTTACAGAGCTCCGAAGGAGGAGCCTATTTTGGGTGAGCAATCATCGGCAGACTCGGTAATCATCTTGGCTGCCCATGATAGATCCCAGAGGCCGAGACATCTCAGTACTCAGCGTCCGGACAGAGAATCTAAACAACTAGATCCCATGGGGTGTAAGGTTTTCTCATCCGCCACATGTACCATACGGGGGGCTCAGTTTCCTTACTCATATGGTATAATATGGTACAATTCCAGAATGTCCTTAGTGAACAAAGGATCAACATAGTTAAAGAGATCCCAGACTGTCAACAGAGGGCTGAGTTGGAAAAGCTGCTGCAAACAGGCTCAGACATGGGCACGCATGTCCTCCGATTGGCCTATGACTTGGTGGACACAGCAGCGCAGGCCGCAGCAAGTGTGTGTCTGATGGCATTCTTGGCTGTGGATCTCCAGCTTTGCCCAGGCTGTACAAGCAAACATCTTGGATGCACCATTCCATGATTCCATCCTCTTTGGTGAGGACTCTGAAAAGATCATCACCAAACTGCAGGACTCCAGCAAGGCCATTCGGTCTGTACATTCTATGTATAAGCTGAAGCAAAGGCCTTTTGAAAGCCTCACTTTCAAGGGAAAGGGGGACAACAATCTATCTTTCAGCCACAGCAGCAACAGCGAGGTGGTTATGGTCACAAGGGCCCCTCCATAGACTTCACAGGATCCGCCTCTCAGGCTGTCAAACCAGCCCAAGCCACTCTCCCCCCTCCCACAACAGCCTGACTCCTTGTTGGACCCACCTCCTCCCATAGCCCTGATGGGGGAGTGCGGTCGGAGGCTGCTTTTCTCTCTACATCAGGGTTTGGTGAGAGATCACCTATGACCAGTGGGTCCTACAAATGATTGACAGTGGACACTCAATAGAATTTGTCCAGATGCCACCAGACAGGCCTTCTCTTCCCTTTCACTGTTACCTGGCTCATGCTGAGCTCATCTGAGCAGAAAGTCAGGCTGTCTTGCTCAAAAGGGCCATAAAGCTGGTACCCCCATCTCAGAAGGGCACGGGCTTCTATTCACATTTCTTTCTGGTATCAAAAAAGACCAGGGACCTGCGCCCCATCTTGGGCTTCAGTGACCTCAACCAGTTTTTGGAATACAAATGGTTTCAGATGGTCACTCTGCAGAGATTACTGCCCATGACCAATCAGGTGGATTGGCTGGCATCGCTGGATATGCAGGGTGCCTATCTCCACATCCTAGTGGCCAAACCTCACAGGAGGCTTCTCAGGTTTGAGTTTCAAGAATGGCACTACCAGTTCAGAGCATTTCCCTTTGGTCTATCTTCAGCCCCAGGGGTTTTTACCAAGTGCCTGGCAGTGGTCACGGCAGCCCTCCAAAGGAAAGGGCACTATGTTTTCCCTTACCTGGATGACTTGCTCTTAATGGCCCCATCCAGTGAGCAGCTGCAATGCATGATTCAGGCCACCTGTTCTCTTTTTGGAGAACTGGGCATCACCATCAATGCAGCAAAGTTCTCCTTGCTTCTGACCCAATCCCTCCAGTTCATTGGGGCATTGCTCAATACCACTCAAGGGAAGGCCTTTATTCCAGAGGACAGGGCACTTTGACTCCAAGGTCTAGCCCACCACATCTTGTCCCTCCCGAGGGTCCCAGCCAGAATGCTTCTCCAGCTGCTAGGCCACTTTGCAGACTCCATTGTTACAGTCCATCTAGCCAAACTGCATATGAGGATGATACAGTGGACTCTAAGAGTCCAGTGGGACCAAAGATGGGACAATCTGGACCAACCAGTCTCTGTCCTGGAATCGGTCCATTGAGAATGCAGTTGGTGGATGAAACCCCCATCTCTTACAGAGGGGATACCCTTTTAGAGAAAAGCTGCAGACCAAGTCCTGACTTCAGATGCCTCTGGCATCAGTTGGGGTGCACTGACAGCCACAGGACACAGGGCACTTGGTCTGTGGCCTAGGAGCCTCTCCACATCAATATTTTGGAGATGAGAGCAGTTCTCTATGTCCTACAAGCTTTGGGCGTGGCGCTTCACCTGGGACATCTCCTCATTCAGACAGACAACATGGCAGTGATGTTTTACCTCAACAAGCAGGGGCGGCACTCACTCATACCCCCTTTGTCGAGAAACCATGCGGATCTGGAACTGGGCCATAACTCACCGCCTAGATATCTCAGTGGTTCATGTCTCGGGTTCAAAACATCCTGGCCGACACTCTCAGCAGGACTCGATCCAGAGCACATGAGTGGGCCCTTCTACAGTCTATTGTCGACAATCTATTTAACAGATGGGGAAGGCTGGAGCTGGACCTCTTTGCATCCCCTATCAATGCAGAGTTGCCCAGTTTTTGCTTGCTAGATCCAGGGCCTGGAGTTTTCTGGTGAGACTTGTTGTCCCTCTCCTGGAGAGGGAGGTTCTGCTACACCTTCCCTCCCTTCCTGCTCCTACAGAAGGTACTTCTCAAGCTGCAAGTGGAAGGGGCAGTGATGATCCTTGTGGCCCCACTGTGGTTATGACAGATTTGATTTCCCCTGCTACAGCAGTTGGCAGCCGAACCCCTGATCCCCCTGCCACTGAGCACTCACATGCTCTCCCAGGATGACAGGACCTTGGTTCACCCGAACCTGGCTCCTGAGGACCTAGCCAAGTTGCACTTTGGGGTCTCAGACAGGGATGCCAATGTTCTGGTGCCTGCTAGAAAACCCTCCACCAGAGCCACTTACGCCATGAAATGGAAGTACTTTTGCCTCTAGGCTACTGCCCGCCATCTTGATCCCTTGGCCTGTCCAGTGAGCTTGATCCTGAAGTATCTGTTATCACTCTTGGACTCAGGGTTGGGCTACTCGTCAATCAAAGTTTGTTTGTCTGGCTGGCCCAGTGGCACTGAAGGTTGAGGCGCTGGACTCCACACCTCGCACCATGTTGTCGACCAGGGTTCAGTGATGGACTTGGGTCGGCAGGGGGAGAGAGCAATTGAGCGCCCAGCAGCAGCTCTCCTTCTCTGGGGAGGGTGATGCATCTGTCCCGCTGCTATATCACCATCTCCTAGGTGAACTCGGGACTGGCGATGCAAATCGGGGCACACAGTGGGAGGGGCAGCATCAGCCGAGAGCCCTGGGAGGAGTTGTGTCTCAACGCATGCCTCCCAATTGGCTCTCCTAGCGCGCTGGTGACTGCAGGGGTAGGGGCACAGAAAAACAGGAAAATGGAGCCCATCACTGCTAGGTGACAACTCCTCCAGTGCCGGACCACGTCACCAAGTCATCATCAGGGCAGACTCTGTTATGAACCACCCACTCCACCGTTGTTCGGGGGAAGGTAAGGGGTGTGCCCGGGGGGTATACTGGGACACCTATCTAAGGAGTCTCTGAGTGGGGGGGTCACTTTAGGGGAGCAGAATCCTGGGGCGATGAGGGGGTGATGTGAAGGCTGAGGGGTCTCAATGAGTGGAGGACGGAGCGAGTATGGCGAATAAAGAGAAATGTCAAAAAAAAAGTTAATTTGTCTGCCATCTCTGCCTACCATGTCTCTGTTCCAGGCAGAACTATGGCACAGCTGGACATAGCCCGCACCTTCCTGCGGGGTATTCTTCATATGAAGCTCCCCATCAGGGACCCCGTCCCCCCCCCTTGGGACTTTCTTTTTGTGTTGGAAAAGCGCACCTTACCCCAGTTTACACCAGCCACGGATTGTGAGCTTCGCTTCCTTTCCTGGAAAGTGTTATTTTAAGTTGCCATTACCTCTTTTCGAAGAATTTCTGAGCTACAGGCCCTGATGTGTAAGGAGCCTTATTTGGTGTTCTGCAAGAACCGGGTGGCCTTGAGGACCAATCCTAAGTTCTTGCCAAGGGTGGTGTCTGAGTTGACCCTGAATCAGGACATACACCTCCCAGTGTATTATCTCGAACACTCAAACCAGGATGAGGCTCTTCTCCACACGCTGAATGTTCATCGCATTTTGTGTTTCTATCTCTCCAGAACGCAAGAGTTTAGACGCTCCGATCAACTTTTTGTTTCTTTTGTCCCCAGGATCCAGGGGGCTCCTGCAGCCAAACAGACCCTCTCTAAATGGCTGGTTAACTGCATTTCATTTTGTTACCAGAAATATGACAAACCCTTGCTGGGCTCGATGAAGGGTCACTCCATGAGAGGAGTAGTGGTGTCTTTTGCCGTTCTTCGGAACGTGTCTGCAGCTGACATTTGTGCAGCAGCCACATGGAATTCTGTCCATACCGTCGTCAGACATTACAGTCTTAACATGGCCTCCAGACACAGAGCAGGCTTCGGCCTTGCAGTTCTGCAGGGACTCCTCTCCTGAAGGCATTACCTTCTTGACATTTCTCTGCTCCCTCCACCTGAGACTAGTTTGGGTCTCCTTTATGACTTGAGACTCAGTCCTATATGTGTTACCTGCTGCAAGAGCTGACTCTCAAAGTAACAGTACAGTTACATAAGAACTTACCGTAACAGTAGATCTTGGAGAGAAGCTCCTGCAGCAGGTATGGCTTCCAACCCACCTTCCCTCAGAGGACTCTCTTCTGCACTTGGTTTTACATTGGCAATGCTATGATTGTTCTCTGCCATATTTGCCTCAATTCTCTGTTACTGATCATTTTCTATACTCGATGCATGAGTCTCCAGCGGGAGAACTGAGGGACGCCAGGGACCACCCTCCCTTTACACTGTGCATGACTTTCGGGGCAGGCCGATGTCAGGGGGGGTCAGGGGGTGGTCCCTGCCATAGACTGCTATCTAGAAGTTTTCCGAGGGGTCCTACCACCTGCCGGCTTTAGTCCTAGATGTGTTACCTGCTGCAAGAGCTTCTCTTGAAGATCTACTGTTATGGTAAGTTCTTATGTAACTGTACTATCGGTGTTGAACCCTGGATGAATAAACACAACAGCTTCAAAAAAGTGGGGTGGGGTTCACTCAACTTGTTTACCATTAGGGGGATTTATTGTGGAGACCAATACGGTGGACAAGTAGAGCTAACCCACCCCACCCCACCTCCACCCCTTTTATGGAAGCTGCTGGTGATATCCTTTACCTGGATTTCAGAAAGGCCTTAGATTCTGTTCCACAAAAGAGATTGGTAAAGAAGGTGGGAAATCTTTAGGATAGGGTAAAGCTAACCAGGTAGAAAGGGAACTGGTTGGAAGGTAGAACCAGGAAAGTGGTCCTAAATGGTCAATACTCAGTGGTAAAGGGGGTTTCCAGTGTGGTTCTGCAAGGGTCTATTCTAGACAGTTTTACATGTACTACATGTGGTTACAGTATACACTGTATACTGCACTTACTTCATATGTGTAGAACTGCCTGCAAAGTAAATACGGTTGATAAATGCCCACCAATTTCTGCACTGGAAATGTGGTTTACATCATTGCTGAGTAGTTGTAATTGTTTTTCTTAATTGTTACACTTGTTGCTGACTTGTGATTTGTTTGATATGCTGTACTGTATGTGATGCATTTGGCCTGTCTGTTTATGTGTTATGCTGTATACATTTCTGCAGTCTGTATTTTTGTGTGAGTTTTGTTCAACTTGTAATGTACAAACACAAGACCCTCAGTGTAAATGAGCCTTGGCTCAGTGGCGTCGTAACCTTTAAATAAACACAAAAATAAAAATGAAGTAAAATGATCTTTAGGAGAGCCCTTCCCCCAATCCTTGTAAAATGTATTGTAAGTGTCTGCAACCCGTTCCTTACTTATTTTAAGTGCTGATTTTGAAGGTGGAGCAGTAGTGCTTAATGGACACTTGGCTCAGTATAGGCAGTCATAAGTGTGGCATTGTAAGTCAAACATTCATGTATGGGCTGGCGCAGTGGTGCTGAAGGCTAAGGCACTGGATGCCTTACCTCTTAGCACGCCAGTGACCTGGGTTCGGGAACTAGCCTGGGCTGTCGGAGGTTGGCAATGGGAGGGGCAGAGCTGGATGGAGCTGCCAGAAGGTAGGTGTAGTGGCATTCCTCGGCTGATGGCTGCCTCCTGATGGAGGTTGGGGACAGCACAGGCTCAGAGGGTGCCAAGGCATTAGGCCAATGGGGTGGGGGAAAGGGGTCGTGACTGGGGCTGTAAGGTGTGTGCGCGCCTCCACGTGCATATGCTCCTACTCCTGGGGCCCCTGGGAGAAAAACTGGACGGGAAAATGCCGGTGGCAGGATGATGACTGACTCCCAGCAGGCACCGCTCCCAGGCTGGGCATAAGGTAAGCCCCAGTAATTCCGGGTGACGGGGCTGAGGGGGTCGGTTGGATGGGGGACTGTCCGGAGGCATAGAAAGTATTACATGATAAAAAAAAAAAATTTATGTATATCCTGGACATAAAAAAAATTAATAGTTGGAGTCCATATTTAAGGAAAGATATTGATCTCACTGAAAAACATAACGCAGGCACACTAAATTGATTTTAAATGCAAAAATAAACCTTATGGGGAGAGGCTTCAAGATTTAGGGTAATTTTCATTGAGGGACAGAAGATCTAGGGGTGACTTGTTATTTTTATTTAAAATGTTACAAAACGACTATTTGTTTAATGAGTTGGGCTTAGATTTCAGAATACCCAAGCATGATATAAGAGGGCATAAACTACAAATGATTAATAAAATCCCTAAAAGGGATACAGTGCTTCCTCTCTACAACGAATACAAGGGGAGCCATAACGTGTGGAGGTTGGCAATGGGAAGGGCAGAGCTGGATGGAGCTGCCAGAAGGTAGGTTATAGCTTATAGCTCCCTGTTCGTTATATCGAGGGACGCTGAAAAGCAATCAAACACTTAGTGTGTGTGCTGTATCAAATAGCAGTCCAGGTCCCAAATCAAATCTTATACATTTACTTTCATTTTATTTTTGAAATTAAAACCTAACATAGTTATAACTAGATATACTTTACTATATTCAGCTCAGTTCCGTCTCAGCTGTAAAAGCCTTTTCTGTTGACCAACCTGCACTCCCCTGACTGCAGCTGAACAGTGGCTGAGACCCCCCCCCCCTTCACACATTCCTTATCTGGCAGCAGCTGGTTTGCAGCACTGTGCGTTAATTAAAACATTTATTTCCTCTGTTCTTAGTTTCTTTACTCTCAGCATGTTCAGTGCTGTGGCTTGTCTCATGTCTCACTGACGAGATCAACTGACTTCTGGGTTCAGTGACCACAACTCTAGGTCGGTGCTGAGAGTAAAAACAAAAGAAATACAGTACTGTACCAATGACAGAAGAAGTAATCTTTTTAACGAACACAGGCACATAAACTGCTGCCAGCCAGTTATGGGAGTGTGCAGTCGCAGGAGGGAAGCTGCTGTCGGGGGGAGGCAGGTGGGTGAATAATAAAGGCATTTAGTGTACAGCACTAAATCTAATCTATCTGTTCAGATGATACAGTATTGTGGTTATACAATCTAAAGATTTAGCATTTGAGAGCACACTCAGAGGAGTACAGACAAGCAATGATGTGGTGGCAGGAACAGCTGATTGCTGAACAGGAGCTACAGTCGCCGTTCATTATAGCCAGGATTTCGTTATACTGAGGTTCAATATAACGAGGGAGTACTGTATTAGGAAGCATGGTTTTGTACCGAGATCAGTCAGACTATGGACTATGTTACCTCAAGATATTGTGTATTCTAAAAATGTCCTTACCTTTAAAACTAAATTGGACAATTTGATAAAAGATGGCAGCCTTCGGCTGCATCCACTGTAAAGTGGGGAAGGGGGGACAGTTATTGATGGAGTCTAAGCCTACCACTGCCCTGTAACCCAAGTATAAACCCAAGTGTAAATTAGCCCATGTGGCGGGCAACCTGTTGGTGTAAGTTGCCTGCCTGGATGATGTCAGCTGCTCTTTACCATAAAGGATGATTATAGCATGGGAAGGGCTGCTAAATTATTTGGTTGTTGCTCATACCTCTCAACTGTACCACATTACGAGGAACGTTCCTCATTTTGCTTCACAAAAGCTCCCTGTTCTACATTGTGAGGACTTGTCCCACATTCAGTGTTAACATTTTAAAGCAAAAATTCATAGTAAATGATGCAAAAAATATATTATTCAATTAATAACAGACTTTCTGAACATAAAGGCATCATGTTAACAGTGTTTTGAGCTTCTTAGGTAAAGATTTGATTAAGTGTTCCACATTTTGCTCATTTGCTCCACATTTTGACAGGCAATACATAGATACATAGACAGTGTCGGCAGATAAGGGCCTATGGCCCACCAAGTCTGCCCATTTGAGCTTGCAATGTTCCACATTTGGGGGACAAAAGGTTGAGAGGTATGCTGCTCAGAGAATTCACAAAAGAGAACAAAAAGCACACTCAAATGTCAGTTTATATGTCATGATGATTATGTAAATCTTATTGTTTTTTTATGAATGTAACCTGACATTATGTACCATGGCTTTATACCTATCATGTTTTTTGTATACCACATCTATTTTCAACTTCGTAAGATTGTAATAGGATTTTTTTTTATAACTGAACAACTGAACTGATACTGGGTGCAGATGTTAAGCATTATTTTGACCAGGAAAGGCACACTGAGCTGTGACAGCTTTTGTCCAGGTACACCCTGGGGGTGGGTAACATGGATCTGTTTTATTGTTGGCCAGGACACCAAGCTAAATCCCCTAAGCACACGATCAGTGCCACAGGGTCTTTAACTTCCACCAGAGATGGGAAGAAGGGACCTCAGTTTAATGTCTTATTTGAAGGACGGCATCTCAGCAGTGCTGCGCCCACCTCGTACCACACTACAGTGTCATTGTTGGCTACTGCCCCAAATATCTGGTGCAGGACTAGAACCCATGATCTTGTTATCCTCTCACCCCAGAATGCTACCTACCTGTGGAGTGATTGAGAAATGGATCAGTTATTTTTTCCTACTCATACAGATAAAAACTCAAGAATCATATGAGGCATAAGAAAACATGTTTAATGCATGAGGTGTGCAAAGAATATACACGGACAAGGAGGAATTCTTACAGTCTTGTACCATCTAAACAAAATGTTTGCCTTTTCTTTTTTCCTCAATTTGGGTTTTTCTTCCCCATCTCAGGCTGCCCTGTGTCCCACCTTGGGTCTGGCACCCCCCCCCCAATTCAACTCCATGGGTCCTGTAGGATCTCTCTGACAGGAGCAGGGCATTGAGCATATACTGGCTGTATAGCCTAGCGGTTAGAGCAAGGAGTTGTGAATGACCTTGTCACATCCAGCAGACCTAGGTTTAATTCTTATAATCTCCACTTGTATACTGTGTAACCCGAGTGAGTCACTTAACTTCCATGTGCTCCTGGGTTGCCCCTATAAATGAGCCTTGTTCCCTCTAGGCCTAATGTGGTTACCAAAAAATGAAAATAATGAACAGAAATTAATGAATCCTAACAAGCCTGTGCAATTTTGTCAAAGTTTTAATCTTGTTCCTTCTGCTGTCCACTACTGTCCGTGGAGTTGTGTGATGCCACTATGGTGTGTACTCTATATTTTATTTACATTATGTAAATCGATTACACTAATTGCTACCAATGTTTTTGCACATTACTGTTCTATCTACATCCTTGAATCAGCTAATAGGACATGCACACACCACCAGTCTGGTGCACGGCAAAGGCAGCCAGCAAAATACTGGAAAGACAAATCAGCCGACCACTCACTGTGATGGGCTGTCCAAATGGATTTACCACAAAAAGGTGTTTGCTCAAAACTGTAGTTATTGCAGGCATCTGCAGTGGAAAGGAGCCATCAACTAATGCCACAGTGCTGTGACCTGCTCTAGGTCTTCTACTGGTCGGGTTGGGGGGGGGTGGTAGTCTATGTGCTGTTTTATAACTTCGGTACTGACTTTCTGGGCCTGGATCATGCATGCCTCAAAAAGGTACATTTGACTTGCACATTAACCTGGTCAACAAATTAAAAAAAAAAATAATTCTGCCTTGTTTTGTCAAAGAACAGTCCCATTCCATTCAGAAATACACTTAAAATCATGAATATGGAACACGCTGCAGAACCTGTTTTAATTGCAATAATGTGTGCAACCACATGGCGGCAGCAGGCACCCGAGTAAAACTGGAAATGTGACAATGCGTGGCAACACTGAGTGAGCACCGTCACACACTGACCAAGTAAGACTGAACTTGTTAGGAACATTTTGCAGGAAATGTACAGTACTATTTGGAAACCTTTCCAGCACTGTGCTTCAAATGTGCATCTAAACATAAGTGAATTGTCCACTGTGGTGATGTAAAGCAACGGAAGACTGTGAATTTAAAAAAAATGGAATAATGTCTACACTGTTAGGCAACGTTAGCATGTACTGTACTTAGAACAACAATATGTATGAGCTGGCCAAAAAAAATCATCCTGTTTTTTTATTAATAATTTATTTTTGTCAAAAACATCAATATGTCCAGTTTTTCTTTTGCTTCTTTCCTGAACTAAGATGTGTAGCTTTGGATTGTTTAAATTCAAAGTTTCCTGCACAAACGGGATATGGCCTATAATAATATCTGAAGAGTCACCTTGTCCACAAAAGGATATACTCACCCTTGTACCCTCATTCCTAACTTGGTTGGAGTCCCCCGTCTGCCCTGCGTAAACTCACTATGGGAAGTGTTGTACCTGATGTTGTGGTTAAAGAGACCCCACTGTCCCTAGCCCTGCTTCTTATACCAACCAGTTTATCCTGTGTCCTTAAATCAAATGTCCTTGGTTATTTTACTTATTTATTGAAATGTTTCACCAGGAATGGCACACTGAACAACAAGTTGCTCGTCTCATGGTGCATCCTGGGGGGGGCCATAAGGGAGAACACATAATAAAGTGCATACACAGAGTAGCACAACAGTCGACAGATTAAGTGAACAGATTAATGGTGTAGACGTGACACAACATACTACACACTATATACATCGGCCACATTAGGACCGAGGACATTATCACATTGTACTTTGATACAGAGTGCAGAGTATGCATGACTGTACATTGAAGTGCTGTGTAGAAAACAATTACACATAGTGTTAAGAAGACCATTATGCATAGTGTTAAGAAGACCAGTTAAGCATAGTAATGAAAGAGAAGTGTATCCTGTATATGAACAGCTGGCCGAGTAGGAGGTAGACAGCAGTGAGCCAGCTTGAACAGGCAAAAATAAGGACTAGTCACAGGTACAGTTTACCACTAGAAAGTTTTGTAGGGCTAGTGAAATGGAGTGTGAGGAGGAGGAGGAGGAGTGATGAATCTGTGGTGGGAGATTATTCCATAGCTTAGGGAGGCAATGCGAGAAGGCCATCTGTCCAACTGTGGTGGACTGACATGGAACTACTAGCAGTCGAGAGTCATATGACCTAAGGGAGTGGGCCGGTGGGGAAAGAAAAGCAAGGGAGGAAGTGAGATATGGTGGGAATGAGCCAAACCAAAATTGTGACGCAAATTGGGCAACAGTGTAGGAGGCGACGATTTTCTAGAGAGCAAAAAGCCAGGGAGTGGTAGAGAGAACAGTGGTGAGTGAAAGGAGAGGCATCAAGAGCGAAACAACAGAAGGAATTAAAGAGGAAATCCAATCTGGTTAAGGAGGACTTAGGAGCTGCACTGTAGACTACATCACAGTAGTCAAAGTTAGGTAGTATCATCTCCTGGACCAGTTTATACCTAGCAGGTATCAGGAGGCAGCTATGGTTCCTGTATAATGCACCATGTTTGGGGCGCAGCTTCTTCAGGATGGCGTCAATGTGCACAGAGAAGCTGAGGTGTTAGTCTAGCCAGACCCCCAGATACCTAAAGAAGGAAGTGTCCTCAAGAATTGCCCCATCAGGGATGTCGAAAGAGGGCAGGGAGGGAAGGGGAGCTGAGAGAGTCTCTGCTTAGTGGCAAAGGTCATTGAGACTGTCTTCTTGGCATTGGGTGAGAGCTGGTGGGAGCTGAACCAGAGCTGGACTTGATTGAAGTCATGCTGAGGTCTGGTTTCCACATTAGCAGGGGATTGGCCTAAGGTGAAGAGAACCATATCATTGGAGTACATGTGGATGGAGGTGGTTGAGCAGGCTGAGGGAAGGTCATTTAAGAAGCTAGAGAAGAGGATAGGGCCCAGTACAGAACCCTGGGGTACGCTAGTGCTGATAGGGGGAGGAGGAGATATGGCATCCACTGTTCTCACTGACTGGGTCCTACCTAGTAGGTAATCTTTGAAACAACTAGTGGCAGAGACATAGGCCAGCTGAGGAGGGGGAGTCTAGAAGAAGGGTGTGGGAGGCAGTGTTGAAGGCCTTTGCTAGGTCGACAAAGATGGCAGATGTGATTTGACCATTGTCCATCCCTGAGAGGATGGAATCAGTGAGCCTAACCAGGGAGGTGGTAGTAGAATGATTCTCCCTGAAGCCAGATTGGAACAGAACAAAAGAGTTAGTTTCAGAGAGATAGGTAATTAGTTGAGTGAGGACTAGATGCTCCTGGAGTTTAGCAAGGCTAGGAATGAGAGAGATGGGACAGTAGTTGGCAGGAGTGGAAGGATCACCACCCTTGGGCAAGGGAAGGACAGTAGCATGCTTCCAGATAGCTGGGATGGAAGCTGTGCAAAAGACTGGTTAAGTAGGTAAGATAGCAGAGCAGAGATGGCAGGCGCCAAGAGGTACAGCAGTTTGGGATCTAAACCATCTGATGAACTGCCTTTGGAGGGGTTGAGGGCATGTAGTGCCTCCACAGTGGCATCAGAAGTGATGTTAGAGAAGGAGAAGGAGGGGGAAGCAGAGGATAAGTTGGGAGGGGAGGGTGGTTGGGGTGAAGGGTTAGCATGAGAGGGCAGAGGCAAGGAGGAGAAAAGAGACGAAGCACAAGTGGTGAAATATGAATTAAATTCTGAGGCAATGCTAAGGTGTTCGGCAACTTGCGTATTGTTTATTTTAAGGATGGGAGCAGGGGCGGAGGAGTGGGGGGAGAGAAAAGGGAGTGGATTACCTTCCAGAATTTGGATGGATTATTTATATTTGCCTGGAAGGTTGAACAGAAGTATTCTGATTTAGCTAAGCATGTGGCTTTCATACACTTGTTGCATAAAGACTGGTAAACATACAAACATAGAAACATAGAATTTGTAAATTGGTAAATTGGTAAAATTCGTAGGCGTGCGGGATCGTGGTAGATTTACATGCTCTCCAGGCTTGATCTCTAGTCCTTTGACTTTTTCCTTTTTGAAAATTTTGGTTCCTTGGCTATCTCCAAAAATCAGAACTGAGGGAACTGTCCTTCTACTACTCCACCCCTAAACTCCGTACCGGCTATGGTTTGACTGTGTGCATCTAGCCATGACTTCAAGAGTGGATACTGCTGCTTAACGCAAGGCCTCTTCATGTCTCTGCCCATAGGCTGTGTAGGACCAACAGTAAATTTCTTAGTTATTGAACTTGTTTGTTTGTAAATTGTAATACTGATTGTTGATCTTAAATGTTTGAAACATATTTCTGTACCTGTTACCTGTGTTTTGTCACTAGTACACTTGTATAGACCTTCTCGTATTTTGTATATTGTTGTGACAATTTCCACTGTTGTAATCTCCAGGTTTGTGCCTGAAAATAGTTAAAGGTTTTGTCTAGTGCACCTACCTGGTAAATAAAAACTACATAAATAAATGTTTCTACTCTGTTGCCACACCCACCATGAAAAAATAAATATCTTGGGGTGGTGCTGTGCTACTTACCAGAAAGCAGAACAAACACCGGCACCACTCTACTGGTGTAAAAAAAGTTATAGAAACATTGAAGCATAGACTTTGATGGCAAATAAGGACCGCTTGGCCCACCAAGTCTGCCGATTTCCCTACCTATTGGATAAGCTGCAGATCCTAGTTAACCAACAACCTACTTCCTCCTACCTCCCACTAGAATTGCGTTATTTCTGTCCCATGCATTCTTGAATTCCCCCACTGTTTTTGACCCCATGGCCTCCTCAGAGAGGCCATTCCATGCCTTCACCACTGTCTCCATGAAAAAATACTTCCTCACATTGCCCTTGAGCTGTCATCCCTCTATCTTCAAATTGTGCCCCTTTGTTCTTGCACATCTCTTTTTCTGAAGGATGTTATCCACTTGGACTTTGTTGATTCCTTTGAGGTACTTGAAAGTTTCTATCATGTCCCCCCCCCCTCCCTCTTTTTCTCAAGGGTATACATATTAAGCTCCTTTAGTCTCTCCTCGTATGACTTCTGTTGCAGACCCTGCACCATTCTAGTTGCCCTTCTCTGGACTGCCTCCATCCTGTCTACGTCCTTTCGGAGATGGGGGCTCCAGATGGGGTTTCACTAACTGTCTGTACAGAGGAATAACAACTTCCTGTTTTCTACTTTTTATTTAAGTTAAAAGCACATACTGTCCACAGACCAGCTTGTTGTAAAAAAACAACAACCAGTTTTGCATTCCTGTGTCATCAGGAAAATGGTCAAAAAGAGGAACACCAGTGTTTAAAAGTCAGTTAATTAAAGTGACAAAACACATTGTACCACTCTAAATACCTTAAAGTACTGTAACAATACATACAAAAATATATTACAGTATATATAAACGCACATCAAAGTCACTTCTAACATTAACATAAAATAATGCAGCTAATAAGAGCAGTGAGTAAATACAAAAAAAAAATATCATCATATATATTGATATGTTTGAATCCTCTAACTGGTAAATCCAGCTCAGGATCTAGAGTCCAAATGGTACTCTTCTAAACTTGCTGTTCTACTGCCTAAGGTTAGTCATTCCTCTGACTTCTGCACCCTAAAGGGACAAAAGCAAAGCATACAAGAAGAACATTAGTGTCAAATACAGGGCACATTGTGACCCCCATATCTCATACATGGGATTTGATCTATCCTATCATTAAGTCCCGGAAATCTTAAAGCCCCCAGGGTAAAAATCCAGTAAGACTCATGTCTAATGAATTTGTGGTCTGACTTGCCACCTCGAGGCCCCACCCTCACTTTCTCCACCCCCACAAAATTTAAACACATATTTTCCTTAGTGTACTTGTTGGCCTTACAATGCTTCTGAGGTGTTCTCCAATGTGCACCTTAAAAGCTCTAGTGTTTTTTCCCACATAGATGGTGCCACACACGCAGCCATAAACACAAAGTTTGTAGTGCTGCAACTAAATAAATATCTTACTTCATGTATTTTAGTGTTGTTCACAATGGTGAATGTGTTACTCTTAAGACTGGAAGGGCAAAACTTGCAGTTGCCGATAAAAGTGTTGATGGGCATCATGCCACCATTGTCCAGTCAGAGTCTGTAAGGCAGATTTCAGGCTGCATGCTATGTACTAGATGATCTCACAGATTTCAGCCCCTTTTATACACCATTCTAGGGGTAATCTAGTAGCCTCTCTCAGTAGGGGATCAGACTGTAAAATATTCCAATTTTCCCTGAGAACATTTTCAATATCTTGAAACTGTCTAGTGCACATTGCAGCAAAATTCATTCTCAAGGGTCCCTCCTCCCTGTTATTAGCTGACAGCAGTCCCTTCCTATCCACTGGAAACCCATCAGAAACGTGTGCTATTACCATCCTCATATACCTACAGAATGAATGTAGTTTATACTTTTAAAGTGTAACCTCTGTGGAAGATATTTTTACAAAATTGCTAGTGATGGCCATGGTTATTCCAAAATTAGTAATAAAAGCTGTTTGAAAAATATCTGAGGAATTAAAAGCAGACTGAGGATGACTCTAAGAATGTCATAAATACACTATTGTTAACTTTGCTAAGAACTACTGTTGCTTTAAGCAGTGTAAATAATATAGAAACAAATCTGCCTTTCTATGCTATGCTCTTTGCATGCATGGTGTGAATGTAATGGGCTGCCCCTCAGGACCTACTAGGAAATGAGATGCTGCATCCAAAGCGACTTATCCTGATGACTACAATTTCAGCATATTGATAAATAATAGAGAATTTTAAAGCTACACATCTGAAAGATTGGGAGGCCTTTGGTTCTAGTCTCACACCAGGAAGCTCTGGGTCCAACTTTCACAGGCATCACCTGGTGTTGCCTCTCAGAAGGTTGCTTCCCAGATGCTGTTAAAAAAGTGGTGTTGAGCCAGCCCAGTGGCATGGAGGGCTGAGGCATCCGTGCCTTACCTCCTGCCATGTCGGTGACCCATGTTCGCGGTGTGAGCGGGTCGCCGAGGATCGGCTTGGGAGGGAGAGGATCAAGCATCCAGAGGACAGCTTTCCTCTCTTGGGGAGGGAGACTTGGCTGCCCTGCAACTTGTCTGCCCCCAGGTCAGGGGCGCTAAAAGAAGAGTGGGTGCTGCAGGATTCCGCAGCGTGTGTATGCCTCCACATACGTGTGCTGACGTGTTGTGCCCCAGCAATGGGAAGGCTCAGGAGAAAACAGAAAAACACCCTGTGGTGGCAGGATGAATACTGCCCATCTGCAGGCTCTGCACTGGTGTCCAGACAGCCGATCTCGAAGCCAATAGTGGCTTAAGGTAAGACCCCGGAGGAGCCAGGTGATGAGGTTGGGGGGTTCAATTGGATCTGCTTCGCTTCGTGACTCCAACCCCTCCCAGGCATGGATTAATGCTCAGTAAACCCATACCCTGTTGTGGATTAATCCCTCTATATATGCTACCTTTGGGGTGGGTCATTAGGTGGTATGGCTTGAGTTTTTACTGCTATGCAGATAATACTCCACTGTACTTGCCTTTTACACCCCATGACCTGTCTGCTGTTACGGTGTTGGAGCAATGCCTTCTGGAGATCACTGATTGAATGGCCTCTAGTTGGCTGAGATTGAACCCAACCAAGATGGAGCTGTTACTGATGGGACGGGGTCCCCGAAGGATGGCAGCAAAGTGAGCACTGATCAGGGAACCTTCCTTGAATGGTATGCCCTTGGTGGCCATAGATAGGGTGAAGAATCTCTGAGTCATTGTGAACTCGGATTTGACACTTGAACATCAGGTGTCTGCCATGGTCCAGACTGGATGTTTTCAGTTAAGAAATATCTCTCAGATCAAACTCTATCTGAGGACCTGGTGACCCTGATACATGAATTCGTGACCTCAAGACTTGACTACTGTGATGCTTTTTACCTAGGGCTATCCGGGAGGTTGGTGCGTCGCCTACAGCTGATACAGAATGCCATGGCCTGGTAGATCTGTGGATCTTGTTACTCGGATCAAATAACACCTGTGCTGTGGCAGCTGCACTGGCTACCAATTAGGTGAAGCATCACTTTCAAGATCTTGATGTTAACTTACAAGGCCTACACAGATTGTGGCCTGGTTACCTTAAAGGCCTCAACCTGGTTTGCTCCTGAGCAACCACTCCTCTTCACTGAGGCTATGTTTCCAGTTGGCCCGATGGCTGGTCTGAAGCTTTTTGGGGAAGAAAGCCTCTGTGGAGGCAGCCCCATGTTTATACAGCTCCCTTCCACATCAATTGAGGAGTTCAGCCTCAGCAGAGTAGAGAACAAAAACAAATATGTTGCAGGTGATACCTTTTATTGGACTAACAAAATTATTTCTAAGACTAGCTTTCGAGAGATAAAATCCTCTTCCTCAGGTCAAAGTGGAAACTATTGAGCAGCATGACAGATATAGAGGCTGGATGTGGATTCGAAACATAGACTAGCAGTTTACACATCAAAGCCTTACAGGCAATTCACACTCCTCGCAAACAGGAAGACTCTAATTGTCATTGGAGTATGTCTGTTAAAGAGCACAACTTGTAAGATCAAAGGGTGGCTTCATTTTACACTGGCTGTGCACTAGCAATTAACATCTGTTAAAAAATCAAGACAGGAACAAAAAACAAAATACATACCATTGTCTTTAGTAGGTACATATTTATACACATTTATTGCTTTTTTCTCTACACTGTTGACTGGACTAACATGGCTACCACATTTCTCTTTTCTTTCAGCCTCAGCAGAAAAATTCAAAAAGGGGCCAAAAATCCATCGATCTAAGTTAGCGTTTAATCTAGTTAGAATCGACACATCTGCTACTTTTTAGAAATGTTTTTTATTAAGATTATCTATATTGTGGTTCAGTTCTGTATTTTTTATGTATTATACTATGTTTCTGTGAATCCCTCCGAGCCTTTTGGATGCGGTGCTATATAAAAATAACTACCTTATCCTACCTAATAATATGTACTAATGACTTTGTAGTCAAAGCCCCTGAAATTCTGCAGTTCCATGGCTGTGGAATTTTCTGCTGAACTTGCTTTGTGATGCAGAATATATGTAGTGTTGTGGAATTCTATGCTCTTGGTGATTTTTCATTTTAATATACACTTCCCCCTAGTACCTGGTCCCACTCCCTCCTTGTTAACCCTGACACCCCTCCTCTGTGCTCACTATGTGATGTCATCGATGACATCACATACAATATTATTTCAGCCAATGGCAGGATTGTATTCTGTCACAGAAGTGAATAAATCATGCCGCACAAATGAATTAACACATGTTGGCCCAGTGGTGTGGAGGGCTGAATCACTGGTACCTTATCTCCAGCCACGCCAGTGACCTGGACTTGGGAATGGACACGGGGCACTCAGTGGCTGGCGGGGGCTGGGAGGATCAAGCTTCCCAAGGCAGCTCTCCTGCCTTGGGAGGGGGGATTCTGAGTCCCACCACTTGCCTGCCACCTATTGGAGGCTGGGTGGCAGTACTGGTGGGACCTGCAGATGTGGGGGATGTGCGTTGATGCAGCACGTATGTGCGACAAGACATAAGTTGCATAACAAAGCAAGCTGGGGGGTGAACATTATTCTACAGCTGCTGTCTGTTCAGCTGTGTACTGAATGTACTGAATCTTGTAAAACTCCTGTAATTCTGCTGTGTTTTATCAAGAACCACTAAAATGCTCATGATGAAATGTAATGTATGACTGCTTGACTACTGCATACTTCATGAAATGTCTGTTGTACCAAAGTTGTTTAAATAAACCTGAGTTAAAAAAAAACACGTGTATCATTCACAGATGCCCCAGGGAGAAAATGGAGGAAGATGCAATGGCTCACTCAACATCCCCACGGACACCGTAGAACTCTACTTGGCTGGCCACCCACTGATACAACTCATTGTAAGAGGTGCTTAACCCATAAGTCTACAAAATGGGCCAGTGATGAGGCTGGAGGGATGCCGCCAGGACTAGGGAGGGCAGGTGCAGAAACAAATGAAGAAAAAAAAAAAGAAATGAACAAATGCTGCCACGGAAGCCTAAGAGTCCTGCCGCAGACATCAGGGGCTAAAGTATCAGAGAGAACCAGGGTCCCTGACTATAGTGCAGCACAAGGGGTTGCTGCACCATTGAGGTGCCATCTTTCAGAGAGGCTAAACCAAGGTTCCTGTTGCTCATCCCTCGTAGCTGTCTGGGGAGAAGTTAAAGATTCAGTGGCTCTTATAATAGTTAGGGATATCCCCCGGTGTCCCGGCAAACATTCCCCCTACTAATAAAATAGGGACATGTAGTCCCTCTGTGTCCCTTTCACACCTGAAAATAAGCTGTCAGTGTACCTTTGCTGGTAAAAAAAAACAAATTACAAATATGTAAATATATAGAGTGGCAGCGCAGCATTGGCCAGTTTCCATGTGTTTTGCATTGCCACAGATAGTGGCTGGCACTGGGTCCTAGATGGTTTTTAAACACCAAAAGGCATAAATCCTAATTAATTTTTTTATTTTTATTTTTTTATACTCCTCCCCCGTACCCAGCCGGTCTCTCCTTCGGGCCCCACACGAACTCCCCACCGGCCACTACTTCCTCCGATCCCTACTGCCCTATATCAGCTAACCCTGAAAACATCCCTGGCGGCCAACCAGCAATCCTGGGGTGCTGCAGGGACGGCATATGGAGGTCCGGGAGCCTGGTGGTGAGGGTTCTGGAGGGTCATCACCTGATCAGCCTGGCGTCATTTTCCACTTTGCTGCCCTGGCAAGCGACGCTCCACTGACGTCAAGGCATACGCCAACGTCCGTCAATCCCTTTAGTGTATTGGAGCTGACGTTCTGCCATACTCCCAGCCTCCGCCAGGAGTCAGCAGGCGCTGAGCCGCATATCCACCGTCCCCCCTGAGAAGGCGAGCCATCGTCGGACATCATTTCCTTCTCTCCCGGTCTGCCCTCCAGCACCCAAGTCCGTTCCCGAACCCGGGTCGCTGATGTCGCAAGCAGAAATCCAACCACTGCACCAGCGGGCCTAATTAATTTCTAAGTGTTTCAAAGGTCAAGTAATTGGACAACCTCAAACACCTAGACATCATTACAGTAAAATCCAACTACTGTACTTGCAACATTTGTTTGTATTTGTATATACAGAAGGTAGATGCCTGCCCTTTAAGGAAAAATGTTAATTCAGGAGGTAGTGTGGTCTAGTGGTTAGAACACAGGCTGGAGAGCCAGGAGAATGCAAGTTCAAACCCTGCTGTACATTTAAATACTTAGTGTATGACCCTGGGCAAGTCACTCAACCTCCCAGTGTTCCAATCTGCCCAGCTGCGAAAATAGTTAATAAACTGTAAAATAAAAAAAACACAGTCAAGATGAGTCTGTTTTTACCGGACCCAGTGTGCAAGTGTTATGTATTGTAATGTAGATACGATCTTATATCAACTATTCATGTACAGTAGCTCCATAAAAGGAGTTGCTTTTTTACTGTGCCATCTGCACCATGCAGGCTTATCGTGTGGGACGTATGCAAATATAGGGAAGTCAAAACATTCTTTTCTCCTTGGTTCCTAATTTCAATTCCTGTGACCTGAAACTCTAATGTGTCTGTTTCTGATTATGTGTCTATTTCTGATTCTTGTACTTGAGCAAGGTTCGTAACAGCAAAATATTGTGTACTTTAAGGAGCCTCTGACAACATTGTGACAACTTTGTAAAATGTAATATTTAAACACAGTTCAGCTTGTATTTCATATTTGTCTCTGTAACTCTCATCCTTACTTATTTATTCCAAGGGGGATGAGCAGGAAAACAGGATTTTGGCCATATCCGCTCTAGCTACTTGTCTATACCTGACATCACAATCTGTTGCTGTAGAGATAGTGATGATATCATAAACAGTGGACTATGATGTCAGATTAGATAAAGTCCTGGCTCCAGGGGGACTGCAATACTATTTTTGTGCAACTTTATCAGTAATAAAGAAAAGGAGGGCCATAACTGCAGTGAGACCAGAGGAATTGGCGATACTGGTGGAAGAAGAGGGTGACTGAATTACTTTGAATTCAGATCTGGACTTGTTACGGCTACATGGGCAGAGTCATGCTGCCATATTGCTGTGAAGTAGGAGAGAGAAGGGACTATGGAAGCATGTGGCTGGATACCTCTGTGGCATGCTTCCACAGTGCTGCAGTCATGTGCAGTGTTGGTCTTCCACCGCCCCTCCCCGGGCCGCACAACCCCCCTTCCACTGGGGCACTATTTTATTTCCACCCATCTCTTCTGCAGTTGCAGGCAAAACAAAAAGAGGCCGCCGTGCCTACAATGACTGCCGTGAGGTCATTGCACATGCGCACTTCTGTCATGACAGCCATCTTGGGCATGGTGCAAGCATGGCTTCAGCCACCGCACGAGCTCCAAGTGCTTATCACTTGGACTCACTGTCAAGCAGCTGTGTTGGCTCAGATCAGAACTTGTTTTATAAAGGTGGGGCTCCCATAAGCACAGCTGCTATTTTGTTTGGTCGGGACTCAATGGTGTTTTCTTTTAAGTTGTTCTGCCGCCTCAGTGGGCCTTTTGTATCCCTGTAATGTACAAGTTGTACTTTGTCCCGAGCAGATAAGATGGCAGAAGCCTTGTGGTGACAGTCTGGAGCTCCAGAGTAAGGTATTGTTAATGATCACGACACACAAGGTTTCTAACACGTACCGCTTAATGATTGCAGTCTTCAGTTATGCTCAGGACTGTTCCCTAGAGATGTAATTCAATGACCAGCTCTGAAGTGCTATGCAGACATGTGGAAAAAACAAAAGTGACTTTGGGACTTTTCAGAATTTATTTCAGTGTATCACACACGAATTGAGAACCTTCCTATGGCTACTAAGGTTGACGTTTTATACAGAGTTTGGAACTGGTGATAATTTTAATCACCCAAGTTAAAGCTACATGTTTTGCTTTCAGGAATCACTGTTAGGCAGCACCAAGTTTATCTAGAAAATGTACCTAAATATGGTCCCAGATCAATCATAGGGTTGCAGTAACAGTTTTCTGTTATAGGTTCCATGTACCACCATCATCAGTGTTCTTTTTTTTTTTTTTTTTTTATTTTAGTCTTTGGTAACCGGTTAAGGCCCACTAGGCACAAGTGCCTGTTTTCAGGGGCGACCTGGGAGCACTGGGCGGTTAAGTGACTTGCTCAGAGTCACACAGTATGCAAGCGGAGGTTGTGAGAATCAAACTCAGGTCTGGTCTGCTGGATGTACCAAGCTCGTTCACACCTCATTCCTCTAACCTCTAAGCTATACTGCCAGCCAATGGCAGGCATATGGGCTCTATCATGCCTCAAGCACAGATGTAACTCTCCCAACTCCTTGGTGTATCAAATGAGGGGATAATGTTTCTGTATGTAATGTGTTCTGTCTGGAAAATGGTTCCTTGTGTGTGCTCATAACTCTCATGGAGTTGTAGCTGTTTTTGTACTACTAAGTTGAAAACGATGAACACAAAGTTAACAAGCATTTGCCAATACCAGTTGTTTGCTGCTTGCAATGCTGTTGTACTGGGTCTTGCATCTTTTTGTTATTTATGTGTTTGTTGACTGAGCGATAGATTGATTTATTTATTGCTGTATTTAAAATGTGCTGATTGGGAAAGGTACCGTGAGCTGGATCTGGTTTCCAGGTGCAACTCTGGGGAGGGGATTAGGCATGGAAGAGAAGTTTAAGGACATGTATATACTAAAATAATATACACCCAACCAGCATGTATCCCCTATAGGCATGGAAGCAAAGTTTAAGGATAGCTATTGATGCCAACTCAACTGACTGCAAATGTTTTTTTTTTGCAGCAAATGCAGCAGACAGACAGTAACATCATGGCACTGCACACAGCTGACTCCTCTAGGATTAGTTACCCTGGCCTTTATAGGGTACTCCTGTAATTTGCACGATACAATGACAAAGGGGAAATGCACTGTGCACAACACAGGCTTGTATATAAGGGCAGTCTTGCAATACAATGTACTTTATGGGCAGAGAAAAAAAGATGTATAGAAACAAGAAAATAGACAAAAGTATGTAACAGAGAGGAAAAATTGAGAGGGAGAAAAGAGGGGAAAAAGTATGATGTGTGTAGTTCAAAGTACTTTTTGGAACAAACAGTAGCCCGCTTAAAATGACAGTATTGTAGAAATATCATAGAAAGGGCAATCATAGATGTCTGAAAATGTCCATAGGTACACTGTGTATGTACTGTTAGGTACTGTTCTTATCTCTCAAATGCAGGCTGTATGGCTCTTGTTTATCTGCTGTCATAGCTGTGTATTTCTATGTTTCTCCAAATGCCTTCTTTCAGTAGTCTAAAATGAGCGTATATGCTCTTATGAATTGTAACACATTTATCAGTAGTGCTCTCATGTTTCCTGTGTTACAGTTCTTAAGAGCATATAAGCTCATTTCAGACTTTTGAAAAAAGAAAGCATTCGGAGAAACAGAGAAATACACAACCATGACGCCAGATAAACAGCCAAGATCCACAGTCTGCATTCGAAAGATAGGTATGGTACATCATAGTACAAACACAAACTCTTTCTCGCTCTCATTTTTTGCTCACTCCATCATTTACTTTTCTCTCTCTTTTATTGTTCCTGTTCTCTTTTTCTATGCCCGTAAAGTACACTGTATTGCAGGACTTTACCGTTACTACATCAGTTCAGTTGCAATGTGCAATGCAAAGTCTCACCTTTGCACGTTAATTGATGCTTCCACCTAATCATTGATTTTCTTGAGGGTCTCTGCCACCATGCTGCCCTTTGAACCACCACCAGCCCAGATCCCCTGGTCTTGGTGCAGCCACCTCACACTGTGTATTAATAAAGAAATAAATAAATTCCTTCAGGTAATCCAGCACAAGCTGCACGGTCTGCCTATGCAGTTTGTTCTTCAGCAGGCTGTGTTTCACCTCATACAAGCTTGGCACCCTGACGTCGGGAACCTGCATTGCCCACTCTAGGGCATGGAGGGTGTCAGTGACAGTGGCAGCAGGGAGCCATCTGCACTGAAACTCATAGGAATGTGGGGTGCACGCCTGTCGCTGCCACCTCCAGCTCACCACCAACCACCACGTACGTGCTGCAGCCGTCCAGCCCATAGAACTATAGAAACATAGAAACATAGAATTTGATGGCAGATAAGGACCGCTAGGCCCACCCAATCTGCCCATTTCCCTACCTAGTGGATAAGCTGCAGATCCTAGTTAACCAGCAGCCTACTTCTTCCTACCCCAACCCCCTAGAATTGCCTTATGACTGTCCCATGCATGCTTGAATTCCACCACTGTTTTTGACTCCACGGCCTCCTCCGGAAGGCCGTTCCATGCATACACAACCTTCTCTGTGAAAAAATACTTCCTTAAATATATTAGGACATGATTAACATGGATGGGATCATTATAAACTGAATTAATCCTAGGAGAGAACGGGCCCGTTTTAATGTCAGTCTCTGTTAGGTTGCCAATGTGCATTAAAATCCCGCAGTAAAATAATATTATATATGACCAATGAGTAAATTAAGCTGAGTTCTATGGCTAGATCATCCTCTGGAACCAAGGGGGAGAGGGGGAAGTGAGCAGAAGATGGGGGAGAGGAAACCAGAGAATGTGGGAAACAGTAGAGACCTCCCGATTATGAAATAGTGGAATGACTGCAACCCCATTCCGACAACATGGCTTCAGCTGTTAGTGTTTCAGAGCAGCAGAGCAGGGGCCACATCAAACAAGCAAAAAGGTTGCTCTGTGGGGTGTTTTTAGCTGTGGCATCTCCTATGGTATTGGCACCTTATGGCACTTGAAGGCACTATATGTAAGTGTTCATGCTTTTTGTATTTTAAATAAAGCTAATTTCGGATGGTACAACTTCTTTTTGTCAGTGAGCTGAGCAGGGACCCTGATCAGCTGAAAATAAGGAGAAATCAGGGCTGAGCTATTATGATGTGGCTTTTGCTCCAGAGCAGATATCTAAGGTGTCTATTTTTTTTTTTGCCTTTTGATAGGTTTTAGACATCCCGCTTCCCATGGGACAGGGGTGGGATGGGGGACCACCTCAGGCTGGTCACCACACGATCAGCTGTGCTTGCTGGGTGGCATTATATAGATCAAAGGAAAGAGCCACCCTATGATTGGGTTGGCTCTCCCCTTTGAACTACATAAAGTTTCCGCCCAGTAACCAGAACAGTGCCATGATCAGCCTGGCTGATGATTGGTGTGTCACTGATGAGACCCTTGCAGACTGCCCTGTATTGGACCACAGTGACACACCTCTCAAAACTCAGTATACCATAACAACATGTTCACTGCACGTGTGCATGACGAACATAAAAAGGTGGGGGGGGTTGCTACCATATCCTACCACATGTACGCTGAGCATATACTATGGTGTGCCTTTGGGCAACCACCACAAATGAGATGGAGCATATACATACAGGTATGCATTTATTCCCCAAGGAATTAGGATTTGCCCCCCTCCCACACACCAGATAGCAACACAAGTTGGCACCCTTAATGACATGCACAGCATACCAGTTATGGTGACAAACATTTCGTTTTCATGAACTGAAATTCCTGAGGCCACAGTACTGCAGTTCTCAGTTTATTTTAAGTCTCCACCTTCCACAAATGGAAAATTTATGAAGGCCTGTTACCTCAAAGAGGAAGTGAATGTTTCAGCTACGGTCCTATTGCCATAGAGTTTCCTCAGTTTTGAGAATTTTGAAAACTCAGCACACTAGTGAACTATTGTAACACAAATAGCTGTCTATTAAGGTCAGTAAACTCCGTAATGTTCACTTGCTTCTTTTGAAGGACTTAGAGGAGGCTGAGGAATCTGCCACACTTTGTAACTACAAATTACTCACAGTTCCATACTTTCATTCATTTACTGCATGCTGAGCCCATTATTTAATCCATATAGAAATGGGCCCTATTTTCAATTTATTTTACCATAAACACAGAATGGAAGAAATCCTTTTGAAAATAGGGCACTGTAATTGTTTATAATTTATTCTGCCTGTTTCCTAGTGCATTAAACATCCCTCCCAAGTGAAAAATGTTAATCTCCATGATATTATTTAAGAATTAAGGCAAGACTGGGTTTGTAAATATGGGTAAATAATTGTACTGTGTGTTGTTAGGCAAGAGGTATGGCCGAGTGCCTCCAAACGTATGCGAGCAGTGCGATTATTGGCCATTACTACACATCGCTGAAGTGTCATTTTGTGTTTATAAAATATTTTCTATTGCAAAAACTGCATTTAAAAGTGCACCAGTGCAAGCCCACTGATGGCCAGCAGTAGCTCACTGTGTGAGCGACCCGTGTTTAAGCATGAACTCGGAATACCAAGTTGATGGCAAGCCAGCATTGGATCTGGTGCCACAGTGACCCCTGCAGTGGGACAAAGGTGCTTTCTCCCTCTGCAGAACATTGCTGTGTGTGCCAGAGGTCATACAATATGCTACACCCACACCAGGGGAGGAAAGCAGAACTAGGGTGACAAACTGGGAGAAAAAACATTGCCCATCTCTATGATGGCCTGGACTCCCAAACTGCTCCCTGGTCCTGGTGCCCCCCCCCCCATGCTAGATCCTAATACACACACAGTGGACTTTCTCAGGGCTATGGGTGGCCATTCCCGTGGAGCTCCTGTCATGGGAGAATAACCGTGGGAGATGTCAGGGGTGGTGGGATCCGTGGGATGGACAGGTTAATGGGCAAGAACAGGATGTATCCCTAGGAACAGGGCATATCCCATTCTGCCCGATTTTGCAAAATGGGTTTTAGTTGGCTTACCCCCACCCTCTGGAATAAACTACAGGGCACACCTAAAATCAGTTTTCTAATAAGCATTCACTCATTTAAGGAGCTTCCTGAAAACTACTGCTCAAATGATAAAAATGTCCTTTATGTGTATAAGTTGATTGTCCTATGCTGCGCTTGTTTCTATTTACCTTACATAAAACTCCTCAATAATCAGTTTAAAATATATAATCTCCAGTTGTTACCCTGATTTCCTTTGGATTGTTGATTTGAGTTTTGATTCATGATTGCATATGCACTGTATCTGTTTGGATTCTAAATCTATTAACTTCTACAATGTCTCTGCTCCTAAGTTCCTATGTTTGTATTAATTTAGCTGTCCTAACCAGGACCTCCTTGCAAATGAGTATTGCTCAATGGAGCTTTTGTTTTGTGGTAAAACAAATAAATACAAATAAATACTGATAAACATGGCCGGTAGAAAGGGATCTATGGAAGTAAAGAGTGCACCTTTGCAGTTACTCTTTTTTTTTCAGCCAAGCAGATGGCTTCATTTGTTCATGCCATTTTATAAATACTTTAAAAAATACCAGTGTTTCCATTGGTGATAACGATACTAGTGCATTGTAGCATGATGCAACAGAGCTGGGTTCCTGGCTTGAACCCGACTCCCTCCACTGAGCAATTAGAGTCTTGGGAGCTGTGCACATGGACTCAAGGGGGTGGGGGTGGAACACTCTGTTGTAGCAGCCACAGTGCCTCTTGTGGTGGCTGATATGGTTGTGATGTAACTGGTGATCATTGGTCCTGTACCTTGTCATGGAAGCCATGGATTCCACGATTTTTTCCCATTTTTATAAAAACGACATTATTTTAGGTATTTTTCATGAGAGCTCCATGACTTTTGGTGTTTTCCATGACAACACATGGATTTTTGGCATTTTCCATGGAAAAAACATAGGTTTTGGTGTTTGCAATTGACCCACACATAATTTTGTGCCTCACTGACACAATGTGCCTGTGCCCCAGTTAACCCCAGAGTCAGATTCTTGTATCTGACCCCAGGGTACCTCAGATGATAGAACATTGTGCTGCGTTGTGTTACTGGAACAGCCGAACACTTGTCTTTTTTTTTATTTGAATATTTTGCTGCTTTGTAAAATAAATAGGTCAAAATAGAGGTAGTGTGTTTAATCAACAATGGATACCTGATGTTTCATTACTTCTCATAAGATTTCCATGGTTTCTGTAATTTTGACCATGATGATACCATGATTGTCTTCCAAGTTTTCCATGACTAAAATACAGACCTAGTGGTCATGTATTGCTTGTCTCCTAGGACCTCCTTAAAAATAAGCTCTGCTCAATGCAGTTTATTCTGGGAAAATAGATGAATATGAACATAGATGTAAAGCAGGCAGTGATGGCCAGGTCCCATGAAGGAGTGACACTTGAAGACGCAACTGATATGGTGGTGAGCATGGCGAAGGAAAACACAGGGAACACACCTGGCCCCTGGCACCATGGATGATTGCCCCCATGCTCCTCACAGAATCCAGTCCTCTGATGCTCCACAGCTGCACCCTCCCCAGCCACCACTGGTGGAAGTAAGGGAGCCCCCATGATAGGATGATACAGACCGTCAATCACTGAAACTCTGTGATGCCTACTGCAGGTTTGTGGAGGTCCGCATAGTGAGTCGGACTACAAGTGGAGCCTAGGGAACACGAAGGAGTGAGGATGGAAGGCTACACTATGTAGCCAGATGGCAGCTAGATCAATCTCTATTTATATATAATTGCTGTGGTGAAAACACTTCACAGCAATTATATAAAACAAGCACTTGTCAATGCCGAATGTTTGCTTGCTGGCATTGGTATTGGTAGTGTAGGAGTTAGAGAGATGCATAATAGGAATGGCAGTGAAGTATTGAACTGAAGCCAGCCCCACCACCACCCTGCAGAAAAAGTGAAGTCACGAGTGTGCGTAGAAACTGTGCAATGCACACCCATAATGTAATTATTTGGGGGATATTTTACAGCAGATTGTCAACACAGGCAATTGGGGACCTCCGCTCATGAACAGTGTCACTGTGATTTTCTTAATCTGTCCCGAACACTGATTTCTGACAGCGACCACGCATTTCTGTGCCGGAAGTGTGAAAATACATTTCAGCCAGGGTGTGAAAAATGACAGCTGTACTGTTCATAAGGAGGTGTGGAAAAATGGCAATGTTGAAAATCTGGACTGAAAATAATTCAAATTTGTGAACTTAAGAGGGTGTGTGGAAACTGCACAATGTACGCTCGTAACACAGTCATTTTATGGACTTCTGTGACCAAATTTTCAACATAGTCATTTTAAGACCTCTGCTCATGAACAGTGTCACTGTGATTTTCTTAATCTGTCCCATACATTGATTTTGCACATTGACCACGCCATTGGGCGCTACATGTGCGAAAACACATTTTGGGCAAGATATGAAAAATGACAGCTGTACTGCTCATAAGGAGGTGTGGTAAATTGGCAATGTTGAAAATCTGAAATGAAAATATTACAAATTTGCAGAGATTCTGAGCATGCGTAGAACTACGCAATGTCTTGCTAAATAAAACAGTCATTTTGGAATTGTTTCACTAAATTTTAACATAGGGTTTTGAGCCCACCATGACTGGTGACACTGTCATTTCAATACTGGGTCCCAAAAGGTGGTTCTGCGCAGTGACCGTAAAGTCACTTTTCGGACCGAATAACAAAATGACAGTGACTGAGTTCTTATGGGGGCCCCAAAACCCCATGTTGAAAATTTGGTGAAAAAATTCCACAAAATGGCCGAGATATTAAAAAAAAAAAAAAAAAAAACATTTATGCCATTATGCAGCTTACCGGCATTTCTTCAGTTCGCAGTTGGCTTTGAAGAGTGCAGACGTGTTCCCGGTCCACCAAAGATCGTTGCGCTGGGATCTGGAGGTAAGTATGGGCTCGCGGGTGTGGGGAGGTGGATGCACAGAGGGTGGGTGCAGGTTGGGGGTGTGGGGCAAGACAATCAACAAGGGATCGTTTTTTGTTTTCAGGTGTTTTTTCTTTTTAGGAAGACGATGCGGGACTTGTGCCACACTGGGGTGGGCTCCCAGCGTGGCAGCTGAAATTTTTTTTGGTAGTCAGTGGAGCCAATGGGGGATTGCACACCCCCATCAACCATACAGACGCGTGCCATGCTGGGGTGGGCTCCCAGCGTGGCGACTAGAAATCTGTGGGAGTTTTTTTTTGGGGGGGGAGTTGTTGAGTGGAGCTGATGGGGGATTGGGCACCCCTGTCGCCATGTTAACTTTCGCCACGCTGGGGTGGTTCCTTGGGGTGGGTAGGCACCTAGAAGTCTGTGGGGGTGTGTGTGTGGAGCCAACGGGGGATTGAGCACCCCCACCAGTCATACTGCGTGCAGCTGGGGGGGAGCGCATGAGCACACTGGGGTGGGCTCCCAGCATGCTACTTGAGTGTTTGGGGAGGGGGGAACTTCAAGGGAGCTGTCTATGACAGGATGCAGTGCTGAGTGTAGTCAGTTTGCATACTGCCGATGGCAGTATGTAAATTACCTGCCGATGGCAGCATGCAAATTGCCTACACGTTTCAACCGCTGATTGCAGTGGTTTTCCACTTTCAACTGTACGCCACTGCATCTGAACAGCTGTCATAGACAGCTCGGACATTCATTACAGCAGTGCAGCTGCGCCTGCAAAAGGGAGCAGGGCATTGGGACTGGGGGAGGCACACTTACGAAAACTCGTAAGGTGGCACTATGTTTCTTGCACATGCATGCAAGCAAACATAAAAATCACATGGGATAGTGTGTTAAAACTTGAATTTCACACACAGCCTTGGTGTTGGATACTTGTATATACCTTTTGGGCTTCACTTTCAGGATCTGTATAGCATCCAACACCTCGGGTGTGTGTAGAATTCTTGTTATGCACACTACCCCATATATTATTCTACATATTCTGCTGTTTTGTCACATATAGTACAGGGTACATTATGCCTAAAATTCAAGACCAACTATATGCATTTTATGTGTTTTAGAGTTATTATAAGAATGTCTTTGCAAGTCCGTAGTGTGCCAGAAGTGCTCCGCTTGGCTTTACAGTTCTCTCATCTGAAGAACTCAAGAAGGTACCCCTAACCAGAAGAGACACAGTAACTAGATATAGACATGTTTTATACTATGACTGTGAGAATAACATTATGTAAATAAATGCATTTATTTTCATGTCTGACAGGCCTAAATTGGAAATAAATAATTTATTTCAATGATAAGTGGGTTATCAGCATTTACTCCCAGCTCATATTGATCACAAAGGCACTCTTAACCAATGGGAGAACAGCTTACAAAATGTCTGATGACATCACAGTGGCCTCTGCTGCACTCACAAAGAGCAGTGAAATGAAACAGAAACAGCTACATCTTCATTAAAAGAACTAGTCTGAAAGCTTGACAATTTAAACTGCATTGTAGAACTTGGATACACAATAGCCTTACTCAGAATGTGCTGTTTTATCATCATGAGGGGGCAGGACCTTCATAACTCACTCATGGCTCTGCCATTTGTGAATTATGGTCCTGTGCTCTCACTCATAAAGATAAATAGTATATTCTGAGTCAGGCCATTGTGTGTCATATATATATAAATCATGGAAACAAGAAAGCAACATGCATACAAGCTCTCTGTACACAATTGGACAGCCAGCCTTGCAGCAGAAACACAAAAACAGGATGTAGTGCTCTTAGGAAGACTGAAAATAAACTTCAACTAGAGGGGGCCCCCTAATGAATACCAAGTGCTTTGTTGAGGGTGTTAGGTCAGCATTCTCCCAGCTGGCCTCCTCTTGACTTGTTACGTTGCAAGTTGTTAATTTGTTTATGCATTTGTTATATGCCATACCCCTATTTTAAGGTATTGAACACTATATATAAAACAGGACACAAAATATGCAAACATTAAAGCATTTTATATTCAGGGAATAAATAAAAAGTAAGGTGTGTAGTTTTGCAGATGACACAAAGATCGATGGAAGGGTAGATGGTGAGGAAGGGATCAGGGAAATGTAAACGACATCAAGAAACTTGAGAGGGAGTCTAAAATCTGGCAATTGAAAGTTACTGCGAAGAAGTGTTAAGTAATGCATATTGATAAAAATCTCTGGTATCAATCAATCAGTCATTTTTATTTATAAAAAAAGCGAAATTACATATGATCAAAGCGCTTGTACAAGACAAGTGCCTAAGAATAATAAAATAAATACAAATAAATCCACTTTAAAAATACAGCAATTATTAAAACCCAATCAGCAGTTTTAAATGGAATCTGGAAAAGCCAGCCCAAGTAAGTAGGTCTTGAGAGCGGTCTTAAAGCTCTCGATGGTCAGGCACTCTCTCATCCGATGAAGTAGAGAGTTCCACAGGGTAGGGGCCACAAAAGAAAAAAAAAACGGGCCCCTGAGGTCTTAAGTTGAACTCTGGGAACCTCTAGCAATCTCTCATTGGAGGAGCAGAGGGGGCAGTAGGGACAGAGGAGATCTTGCCAATAGTGCAGTCCCAGTCCATGTAGGGCATTGTAGGTCAGTAACCCGACCTTGAAGGTGATCTGCCACTATGAAAGCAGCCAGTGCAGGCTGCGGAGCATAGGCATGATGTGGCAAAATCTTGGTAAACCAGGCAAGAGCCTGGCCACCGCATTCTGCACCAGCTGCAGGCGGCGGATATTAACCCCCGCTAGCCCTAGGTACAGTGCATTGCAGTAATCAAGGTGGGAGGTCACCAAGGCATGGACTAAAGTTGGAAGATTATCAGGCAGAACCAGATGTTTTATCTTGGTGATGTTCCTCAGATGGTAAAAAGAGGTCTTGACAATGGTATAACTTACTGGATGGGATTGGTACAAATTGCCAAATCAGGAGAGGAATGGGACTTTGGTGTTATTATAAGTGTTGTAAGTAATAATGAATTTGTATACCCTTTCTTACAGACTCAGCTTGATCAGCACTGGTAGATCAAGCACGAAAATGCGCTGTTACAGAGTATTAGCATACATTACTATGTGCTGGCACACAGATGTCCCTGACAGCTTAGCCTGTCACTCACATCATCACAGGGCTGGCTGCGGGGTACAGTAGGACTTTTAGTTTTGCAGCATGGTGGTAGAGGGACACAGGATCAACCAGATATAAAGTAAAATATCTAACTTGTCAGTGGTTTAAAAATTGTATCTTTAGGTGGTTCTCTTAATTGGGACCTCTGGGTCCCGTCATGATAAGCAGCAAACAAAAAACGCCGGCCTGTCGGCACAGCAGTTGGATTACCGCTTGCGATGCCGCAACCCGGGTTTGGGAACGGACCCGGGTTGCTGGAGGGCCGGCCAGGGGGAGAAGGATTGAGCGTCCCTTGGATAGCTCTCCTTCTCCAGAGGGAGGGCAGGGCTAGCACTCGGCATGCGAGCGGCGCCTAGCGGAGGCTGGGTCACCGCAACACGTCGACGCTTGGCAGTACGTCAGGATGGGGTGGACGCAGGTCATCATTGCACGTCTCCATCCTGCTTAAATGGGGGGGGTTTAAAAAATCCAGAACCTCGCTGTCTTCATGATGCTCTGCCCCCGGGTGCCTGATTAGCCTCCGGAGACCGATCCCCCGACTAGGTATATGTTCCGCGGCTCCGATATAGGGGGTTGCTGCCACGGCCCTGCTCTCTGGGGGGAAAGCCAGGGATGACTGAGGGGATGCGGCTAAATCCGGGGGCTGGGCAACAGGGGTCTGTGACCAGAGCAGATAATACCGCCGGGAGTAGTAGGGCCAAAAAGAAATAATTAAAAAACATAAAAAAAGCAGCAAACAAAAAACAATGGCAGCAGTAAAAGCTGCAAAATAGTTTTATTTTAACACAATGTGAAATAAAAAGCCAACACAGAATGTACTCACATACAGACTAAGCAGCAGCAGCCATAGGCACCGACTACGGGGGGGCTGGGGCCTTGAAGTCCCCCCCGGGAAAATTGAACTGAGGGCTCTGCCCCCCCCCCAGCTGATTGTTACATTTTTTTTATTTAATTTTCAGTGCTCTTTAAATTTCAGCCAGACCAGCAGTACAGCCTTGCCGGGAGGGGAGGAGGGGAGGACCTTAGCTCGCCGATGGCGTTTTTCTTGTTCTTTTATTTTAAATTAAAAAGTCAGGTGGTTGGCTTAGGCAGGCAGGGTGGCTGGCATGCCCTGATTGGTGGTGTTATAGGTAGAGGCGGGGTGGGTGGGTTTGCGAGTCTCCCACATGCATCACACAGCACATCTTTGGCGCCAGTCTCTCTCACAACCACCACCATTTTGTGCCACAGACAGCAGTGGCTTAGACACATGGCATGCCAGCCCAGGCCAAAGCAGAGGACTCTAGACATGGGAGGCTAGGCTAGAGAGCAGTGCTGTCTGCTGTGCACCACTGTTTTTGTCAGACGGACTCTGGAGTAGAGGCTGTGTGTGCCAGACCCAGTTTTGTGCAGCGAGAACGATGAGTCTGATCTGGTCCCGACTTAAAGTGAAAGCACTAGGGTAGGCAGGGCACTGGGCAGCAAGGCGGTTCGGCTGCAGCGGTTGCAGAGGGTGGAGACAGGCAGGCACTGCACCGGCATGGCAGAGCCACAGTGAAGTGACAGAGTAGCCAGCAAGTGGAGGAGCTGGGGCCAGGGACAGAACAAAGGACGGTCAGATGGTGCACTCGGATGCCACGGTTATCGCTGGGTTGGGGCCCTGAGAGGGTCACGGTGTGACTGAGGTGAGGGTCCACCCTGCTATTTTAACCTCTGCTGTACTGCCTGCTGCTGTCTAATTCTGGGTGGGTGGGCCACTTAGTGAGTTGGTTGGAGTGGAGCCTGGCTGGAGAGCAGGAACACGAGTAGGCTGAGCAAGCAAGCAACCAGCGTCCGTTGAGCGACAATGAGGGACATGAACTTGTCTTCGACTCTCCACACACCAGTCTGCCACCCAGCTGTACCGAGTGTTGTAAGTAAAAAAAAAAATCCTTTTCATTCTGAGTGTCATTATTGTGATTTTTTTCTAAATACTGTTCAAGTTCCTGCCTAGAGACAGAGCTCCCCGCCTCCTTCAGATACAATTGTAACCTAAAAACTGAAAAAGCAAGCAGATGGAAAAGGAATAGATGAGGTGCTTCAAAGTCAGGCAAACAATCTCTTTTTACAACCAGCGGTACTGGTACAAATGGCTCTTTTATGCTGCTCTTTGATCTGTGATTGTTGAATTGGTGCATAGCTGCTGATACTGAAAACAGATTTTGCTAATTGCTGTCGTTATTTATAATCTGCCATTTAACATGCAGTTCCAAAGGCCAGGCTGTGTCTACAAACCTCGGTAGCCATCATATTCAGCTGCAGATGTTCATATATAGGCTAAAAGGCAAAACAGAATCTCTGCAGGAGTAGAATATTATTGTATTTGGTTTACAAATAGAACACTGAAACATAGAACTTTGATGGCAGATAAGGACTGCTTGGCCAGTTGGCCCACCTAGTCTGCTCATTTTTCTACCTGCTGCCACTGGATAAGCTGCAGAGTCTAGTTAACCAACAGCCTATTTCTTCCTACCCCCCCCCCCACAAGAATTGCCTTATGTCTGTTCCATACATTCTTGAATTCTCCCACAGTTTTAGACCCTAAAACCTCCTGAGGAAGGCAGTTCCATTCATCCACCACCCTCTCTGTGAAAAAATACTTCCTCATATTGCCCCTGAGCCAACCCCCCTCTTCAAAATAATTGTGTCCCCTTGTTCTTGCACATCTGTTTTTCTGAAAGATGCTACCCTCCTGGACTTTGTTGATTCTAAGTAAGCCAACAATGCTATGGAACTGTGAATGATAGTTTGCCAGATCCTATCAGCCAAGAGCCAACTCATTAAACATGTTCAGAAATTTCTGAGCCTGCAAAAAAAAAAGCATGTTCAGTACAGCCAGTAATGCAGTTTTAATTTAAAAATGAACTTCTTTCACAATGCATTCAACATACACTGTATATTGAATGAACTGTGAAAATACTATGCTTTCAATGGACATGGACAGCACTACGCTTCCACCCCTTGTATACACAGTACTAGTGTATTCAATTCAAAGATATTCAGAATAGCTAGGAATATCCCATGCCATCTCTAAAGCAGCCTGACCATGACATCATCTGGACTGGCTTATTCTATATCATTAGGTATTCCAATACTTTTCCCTCACTGTACTGTCTCCCGTACCCCCCTTTTTGTACTTGGCTCTTTAACACCTGCATTCTGGGCCCTCACAGTCTCTTGTCCTCTTTTACTGCATTGTTGTTTCCCTTTGCAGTGTTTGCTGCAATGCTTGTTACATCAGTTTTGCTCTGCCTCGCTGTACTGTCTATTGCACTTTTTCTACTTGTGTCCCCTACTACTGTACCTTTCCCCTCAGACCATACCCAGAAACAAGCTACAGCTCTGAATCTTTCTGTAGCCAAAATGTCCAAATAAATAAATAAAAATATAATGAGTGTGTGGCTTTTTGGAAGCAGGGTCCTAATGGAGTCCATGTCGCATGTGTTGAGGAAGACATGTGGGCTTGGAAGTCATAAAATGTACAATTTCCTGCAGCACTGCATCCCTCTGTATCATGTTGGAGTGTGAAAAAACATTTAGGTTTTCTCCAACAAAAATTTCAACATGCGTCCTTCCAATTATGATGTAAGGATGCTGTGTACTGCAACACACTGGCCCCCAACAGCGGAGCAGCCCCATATGCCACAGGCTGTTAGTCAATACCAGTAAGTATATCTCTTGACATGATTTGAGATCGCACAAGCATACTGAAAGTCTGCTGAGTGCTGCCTGGCACTGCAGAAGTGTCAAGGGATATACTTACAGATATTGACTGACAGCCTGTGGCATATGAGACTGCTCCGCTGTTGGAGGGCCAGTGTGTTGCAGACTAGTACACATCGGCCCAGATATTCAAAAGGGTTGTGCATGGCGATCGTGTTGCACCATGCACAACCCACTGATGCGCCCGCGCGATATTTAAAGGGGAAAGTGCCAAGACAATCCGCGATGCTCGGGCGATCAGTAATGTATGCAGGCACAGGTGAGGGGGCGTTGCCGACGATAAACTGCACAGCCCGATATTCAGCCCAGGCCATGCAGAGTTATACAGGCGCAACCCCACCCGCGCCTGCACAAAGTTACGCCCAAAAAAAGGAACAAGTCGAGGGCCACCCACAGGTGAGCTCCGCGATTGCAGGGTGCAACACAGCAGTTGCCACCTGTGGGTGGCCATCACCTGTTCCGCCCCATGCCCCAATTGCGGGCATAACTGTAACCCCCATTAGCCCGATCACGGACATAACTGTATCCCACCCTCCTGAAGTCCAATATCCCTGGTGGTCCAGTGGACGCGATTAGTCCGATTGTGGGCATCAGTATCCCCCAAAGTCCAGTATCCCTGGTGGTCCAGTGGACCGCATGGAGACCCGATCGCGGGCTGCATTCCTCACCCCCCAAGTCTGAAATCCCTGGTGATCTAGTGGACCCCCACCCCACCTGCCCACTGAGCCCCACCATCCCGCCTCCCCGCCGCTGGCGGGCGGCAGCACCCCACTCGCTTCGTTGCCCCGCTACCGCTGACTGACAGTTGGGAGTTGCACACCCATTGGCTCATGCTCTGAACTAATGGGCGCAGCCATACCAAGCTGTCGTTGGCAGGCGGGGGCGGCAGGCGGGTGGGTGCCGCCGCCGCTGACGGGGAGCGGGTGGTGGGGCTCAGTGGTGGGTGGGTGGGAGGTCCACTAGATCACCAGGATTTGGACTTGGGGTGGTGAGGAATGCCACCCGCAATCGGGTTCTGTGGTCCACTGGACCACCAGGGATATTGGACTTGGGGAGATACAGTTATGCCCATGATCGGGCTAATCACGGTCCACTGGACCACCAGGATAGGAGATGTTCTTTGTCCCTTGCGGGACGCCCCGGTGATCAGGCTGCAGGGGCGTTGGTCCCCGACGGCTGCTGTCTGGCAGGGCACCAGGCGCAAGTCATCGGGGATCGGCACACCTGCATGCTAATGGCATGCAAATGGGGCCATAATCAGATGCAAATGGCCCCCTGTGCACCTTGCGTAAATTATGGCCCCATTTGCATGTCACCCTTTGAATATCGCAGGTGTGTGCATGGCGCAATGGCACTTGCGCCACCGCATCTCAATGCTCCACTCTGACCACTTGCGCTGGCGCAGTTCCACTGCGCCATGCACAGAGGGGGTGGCCAGGGAGCGATATTCAAAGCAGTTGTGCCATAGCGCAACTCCATTGAATATCGCCCTGGCCACACCCCTGCACAACAAATTTGAGCGGCGCACAGGCTTGCACCACAGAATGGCGCAGTTTGAATATCTGGGCCCTCGAATGCAACGTTTTTGAAGAAGGATGTATTTGAGGTTAGGTTTTGCTATGCTAGTCTGAGTCTAGAGTTGCTTTTAAAAAAATCAATGGGGCTAATAAATATTAAAAAAATCATGTCTGGGTCAGGGCGGCTGCTGCTAGTAGTAGACTTGCTGTTATCGTTAGGCTCACTGCGCTCGTTTCCTAGCTGGGCCTGTTGCACTTGACTTGACGTTTTTGCAGGCTACTAGAGATTAATAACAGTTACACACTGTAATCTGCTCTTTCGTGTGTGGGTCAGAATAATAAAAGAAAAGGGCACAAGGCAGCACACAAATATATATTATAGATTTATATATGTCAGTCTGACAGCCCACTACTACATGATCAAACTGCAGTAGCCACTAAAATAGTGATGGGATGGCATATTGACATTAGTGGCTTCCCCCTGTTGTGTACAGCTCTGAAGTTTGGAAGGATGACCAGCTCCAGGAAAGGTCAGTGGTGGTGGGGGGCTATTCTGTGGGTAGGAATGGCATGGGGGAAGTCCAACCACAAGGAGAGTGGGCGAGGCTGTGAATGTGAAGTGGTCTAGGAGTGTGCTCAGCTTGGCGAAAGGCTGGACCTAGTGCTAGAAAGAAGGCCCAGCTACGGGTGGTGGGTGGGGGTTACAGCTGCAGAAAGATTTATTGTAAGCTGGTCTGGGGACTAGAAGAGTGATCCAGCTGCTGGGTATGGGGCTAGTCCATAAGCAGAAATGGTGGTTTGGGTGGGTCCAGCTCTAGGGAGGGTGAAAGGCTGATCTGGGAGGGGTGGTCCAGCCCCTGGGGGGGTGCGAAGGGTTGGGGGTTCCGTGGTCAGGAAAGGTATAGCTGATGGGACTCGGGAGGGTGGTATGCTGGGAATGCTGGTGGTGAGGAGCATGGAAAGGAGGTCCAGCTATGAAATGGGGGGAGGGGCAGTCTAGTGAATGGAAAGGTCCTGATGTAGGGCAGATGGTTAGGCTGTGGAATTGGTCCAAGGCTTAGGGTGGGACCAGCTGTAGATACAGTGGTTGACTGGGGTGGGTGTTGCTAATTTGTGTGATTGGGAGGGCAGCTGCACAGGGAGTCATCTAGGGTAGGGAAGATAGTCTGGGGACTTGAGTGGGAGATCCAGCTACATGGAGGTTGCATGGCGTGGGGCTGGATGCCCTCATACCCTGCATTCTGATACAGAGATGATTGGTCTAAGTGGGGTGTTGTGTTGGCAGGGTTTGAGCATTGTGACCCAGACCCCTAAATGGCCATAGCTCTGTCACCTCCCACATGGGAACTCATGATAAAATTTCCTACTTGCTGTGGGTAGCAGTGGATGGACGCAGGTGGTGGGGTGATTTCATTCAGTGGACAGCTGCGTTCCCAGTCCTGGACACCCTGGGCACTAGTATGAAGATCTTTCTCTGGTACACAGCACCCACCCCCCACACACACACACCACACATACATATGTGGTGGCTGGCAGATGCCCGGCTACACTGTTTGTGGCAAGGCAGGTGACAGGGCTGTTTTTGCTACCTGAAGTCAGGATAATTATGATCTGCCTATGTCTTCACACTGGACAACAGATGCCATAGACCACTGATGTTGAGCTGGAGTATGGAAGCTGCAGGCTCATCTTGAGAAGCTGCTACCAGAGCATTAATCAAGATTATATCAAGGTATGTATGCATCAACTGATGCAGTCAAGAGTTGGACACATTAGTTGTTTAATGACAAAATGTTTAATGCTGTATCAGTGCTCTTATTAGAATGGAAGTAAGATGAACCACAGTAATACAGGTAAGTTTTGATACCATTCTGTAATGTCAGAGGTGCTGTTTATACTGTGTGATCTGTTAACAGGGTTTTATTTAACTCTAAAAATTGATTAGCGTTTTGCTCATAAGAGTGCTAAAACTTTATGAAAATGAATAGCTCTTGCCTCACTGTGTTTAACAAACATAGCACTTCTAAAACATCTATATAAATACTTTCTGTACAGTTAGTATCATCCCAAGAAAAAAACTGCTAATCAATTATTTAAAACCCTGGTTAAGTATAACCCTCAAAATGTACTACAGAACACCAAAAACCCTAGAGCTCATGGGGGTCTTGGCTGCCCCCATTAGTTGAGCCCCCACAGGGAAAACAAAAGTTGCCTCCTATGGCAGCAGCAGCAATTCGGGAGAACAATTGCCCCAACTGGTTTCACCCTAAGGCTTCGTCAGAGGGGGGTGGCTTGCTAGCTGTAAGCTGTGTCACTTAAATACTAACCAAATTACTGTTTAGAGAACAATCAAACCCCAAGTAATGATTCAATTAATTAGTTTAACATTTGGAAAAATAATTTTTATAATCACCATAGTCAAAAGACACAAACAAACAGTCACAAATGAATACAAAATCACACATGCCACACAATGCAAAGCATCATGGGCTGCATATGCAAATCACCACAGAATATTATGCTGGTTCAACTTTAAGCAGAATTGCATGGTGCCGAATGGCCTCTCACACAGTTTGCAAAGGGTGCTAACAGATGACATAGATACGTGTTTCGTCCTACCAGGACTCATCAGTATGCCTCGCCTGTTTGACACCCCAGTGGAATGAACCAGCTACCCTAAGACGGTCTGTCTGGGTTATGTTGTGGTGAACCCAAATGAAGCCCCCCTACAGAAATGCAGTAATTGAATTGTTGCCCTTGCTGTAGTGTGCTGAAATCCACTGTCACTGTTTTAACATTTGTTGCAATGCCGTCGCTGAATTTACCAGCACTAAAATTCCATCACTGATTTGGCATGGAACTGGTCAAACACACTAATATTTGATAGAGTGCACTTCAGAAGGCAGACTGTAAATAGAGAATTCTTAATTTGCCAGCAGAAATATTACCTTTCCAATAATGAGGTAGTTATTGGTTCTATAAAATATAGATTCTTTACTACTAAATACTACCACTATTAACAAATAAAGAAAATATGTTACAGCAAGACAAAATATTTGCATGTTTACTGGCAAAGGAAAATAACTTTAGTTGCATAGACAGATGGTTGTTAGAAAAATCTCACAATCTAGTCTCTCATAGAGTCTTTGTTTAACTGTCAGCTAACCTGAAAGGACTTCCACTGAGTTTGTCCTTCCCTCACACAGATAGGCTAGCTATTGGAGCAGAGCTGTGCCTTCTCTGGAATGCTCACTCAGATAGTCCAGTCCTCTTCACAGGTTGTAAAGGAGAGAGAGAAGAGAGAGAGAGAGAGAGAGAGAGAGAGAGAGATCTCCACTTTGTGGGGCTCAGGGCTGTGGGGGTGTGACTTCTCCCTTGAGTGACAGTTCCTCCCAGTGTTCCTCATATGCATGTGTGTGTGACATCATCAGTGGCTTTTTCTGTTATTCTCACCTAGAACAGCTTTACGACCATGTTTTCATCTTTCTTGCTGGATGTTTCCGTTCCAGAAATAGCACCCTCACATCTGCCTGGGTCTGTTGCTAGATGAGCTCATGAGAGACTTAGCAACTCTCAATTGGCCAGTATTTCTCATATGATCTCCAAAAACAAGAAACCATGCTTCTACAACACAAGCCAACTGCGGTATGCAATTAAAAAGTGGCTTGACTATTTATTGATAGCATAGAACAAATACAACAGAAACAAACTCCCCGGTTCTTCCTCAAGGGGTGGAGCCACAGTTTTCAAACCTCTTCTGAAATAGTGGGGTTTTAAAGACACAGTGGCTCACCAGTGTCTAGTGTCACTATTAAATACTCAGCCATCCAATCAAAAATGTTAAAAAGCTACTTAAAAAAAAAGTGCCCTAAACTTGGTTTATAATTAATTACTTTCCAGCATAGAATGCTGAGAAATAAAGACAGAGAGACACTGGTGATAACAGAGATAAAAATTAACATATATGCAGTTTGATAATATTGTCGCTGAACACAATTCTAATTCATACTGCAGAATTAATTTCATCTTTTTTTTTAAATATCAAAAGATCAAATATTATATCAAGATAGATGATTTACACAGTCTTCCAAACCTACAGCATGATAATACACCCTTAAATTGTAAATATTAAATGGAACAGAAGCTGAAAAGAAGTTTTTTTGAAAAACATTTTCGAATTATTAATAAACCTTACATCAGAACAAATTGTTTCACAAAAAAGGAGAGAGGTCCCAATCATTATTAAGGCCTCGTGGTTATAAGTCTCAAGACTGTAAAGTGAATGTCTCTCTCTCTCTGCAAAAGGTCGCTGACCCTATCTCCTCTATGTGCTGTAAATGGAATGTGATCTATACCCATAAAGCTAAAGGTTTTGATGCTGTTATTATGGTAAGTGACCCAGTGAGATCCCACAGGTGTACCAACTTTACCATCTTTAATACAATGTACATGTTCTTGTAGTCTTTCTTTTAAAGATCTAGTAGTCATAACAATATATAAAGTGGGACACTCACACCAAAACGCATAGACCACGTACTCTGTCCTGCATGTAATAAGATGTTTGACTTCATATGTAAGTTCATTCATCGGACTAGTGAAAGTATGACCTGTCTGTGCATATATACAAACATTAAAATTACCACACTGGTGAAAACGTGAAGGTTTGGGTAAAAAAACTGGAGGTATAGGTAATGTTCTACTGGATTTAAAGTGGCTTCTAACTACTATGTCCTTAATGCTGGAATTTTTTTGATAAACCACTCTAGGAATGGGGCCAATAGAGTGACCATTTGATATTTAAAACAAATGATGAAATTAATTCTGCATTATGAATTAGAATTGTGTATAGCAACTACTGTATATTATCAAACTGCATGTACTTTATTTGTTATCTCTGTTATCACCAGAGTATCTCTCTCCCTCTCTCTCTTTATTTCTCAGCATTCTATGTTGGAAAGTAATTAATTATAAACCAAGTTTGAGGCATGTCTTTTGAAGTAGCTTTTTAACATTTTTGATCAGATGGCTGAGTATTTAATAATGACGATAGACACTGGTGAGCCACTGTGTCTTTAAAACCCCACTATTTCAGAAGGGGTTTGAACATTGTGGCTCCACCCCTGAAGAAGAACTGGTGTGGTCCGAAGTGCTGGGGAGTTTGTGTCTGTTGTATTTCTTCATACTTTCAATAAATAGTCAAGCCACTTTTTAACTGCATACTGCTGTTGGCTCGTGTTTTAAGGGCGTGGTTTCTTGTTTTTGGAAATTGTTGGTGTAGTTTGAGCTGCTACACATTTCAGTGAAGTAGTGCTGGGAACCCTTTTGTTTCTCATATGATCTGACTGGACATGTGACTTGGAAGCCATGTTTTGTGTCCATTCCAAACACCAGGAACTTATAAAATAAAAATAATTACACAAACAAAAGAAAAACATTGATTAATCTGGTAACATCTCCATCACACTTATAAAATAGATAGGGAAAATGCAGCATCCTGATTGGTTAGAATCTGTGTGCTGAGAAAGCACAACAAATGGGTAAAAAAAGTGCTGGCAATCAGGACACAGCACATTATGAACGTCAATGCCTTTGTTTTAATTCCAGCTGTCCATTACAAACATGGCTGCCACCTTTACTGACTAAAAAATCATTTAGGCCCTAAAAATTAAACTGCCGCAAAATAAAAAGAACAATAAAACTAATTAAATGTTTTTTCCTTTATATTCCCCTCCTTGCACACATGCACAAATTAAAATAAAGTACTACTTGTAGTCTTTTTTTTTGGGGCTTCTTTTATGACCATGCGCCCCCTCATCCTTACCTGCCTACCAGAAAAATCTGTGCAGCTTGCTCTGCCCCAGAAGCATATAGAATTGTGTATGGGAGTCCATACGCAACATATAGAATAGTGGATACCTGACTATCCACACAAGGCTGTGTTTCCATCGAGGGAGTTGATGATGTCATAGAGACCTCAAGAGCGAAGCTCGATAGGTCTCCATGGCATCATCAACTCCCCGAGATGGAAACACAGACTTAGTTGTGGATAGTCAGCTATCCACTATTTTTTATAGTATATGGTTTCTCCCAAAAGGGACAAGGTTCATACCTTGCGCTGACACTCCTGCACTGGTCCTCGCTCGAGTCCCCCAGGATACTGGTCCTCTTCACTGTGGTTATGCTGTTCTGATCAAGTCCCCGAATACAGCGGTCCCACTCTACTTTCACGTAACTGTGCCAGAGATTAAAAAACAAACATACAAAAAAAAACTGCAAATTGAGAGTTTGGATACACGGAGCCAATTATGGCAGTCCGTGTCCAAACTGTCTGCTCACCCGACCGCCCGCTAAATGAATGCGCCATTTTAGAACGTATTTTTTAAATCAGTGCCTGTTTCCACCAATCAGGTAGGAGCTCAAGGGGCAAAAGTTGTTGTACCATCGATGTGACATCAGAACGATTGTACAACAACTTTTTTGACCTTTGAACTGTCCTACAACAGGATTTGGAAAACCATTGTTTTCCATCTACAAAAAACCCTAACCATATACTATAAGGCTATTATTTCACTGAATAGTTGCCTTATTTATTTTATTTATTTAGCTTTTGTTAACCAGGTAGGTACACTAGACAAGACAATTGCCTATTTTCAGGTATTGATGATGAGGACCTCGAGAACGAAACTTGAGAGGTCTGTCAGTCATCAAGGTAACCACAAGGTGGAAGAATAGCCTTTTTGTGTATGGGGGCTGCCATTCACTATTTCATATAGTGTATGGTGTAAGAACCACTCAGCAATGCTTTCTTTACATTAACATCTTTACTCATTGTGGGTGAATTTAGAGCGCCCAATCTGTTTCTGTTTCCATTCTCCACTTCTCTTCAACCTTCGAACTGTGACCTCATGATTCAACCCCCCCACCAGCTGTCCTGTGACCTTACAATTTGTTGCCATGACCACATCCTCAACCCCCCCCAAAGAGACAAAAAGGACAGCCAATCAAGTTGCAGGACATATTAATATGTTTACCTTTCTCTTGCGCACTTTAGCCGAGACACAGGATGTAAAAGTAAGCTGTAGTTTTCACACATTCACCTACTCCATACCCTTTTTTAAACTTTTGAATGGCAGTTCCTCACATGCTTCAGTTTAGTGCTACCAGCACAAATGTACATCTCAAGATCTGATGTACTGTGTGACATCTGTAGTGCAGCACAATGAAAAGTCATTGTGTTGCAGTACGGACAACACTACTACAGCAGAACAGCTTTTGGAAACTGCAGAGATCTATGCTGGACTAACGATTACCATATACTATAATTGCATCCTTAGCTTTAGTGAGACCTTCTGTTGTGAATGTTTCTGTGGGGAAAGGTGAACGTTCAGCCAATAGAATTCTGCAGGCTTTTGAATTCCTGCATTCCAAGATAAACATTCTATCTGTTAAAGTTATGCTATTCAGCAGTGTGCATAGCAAACATAAAACACAGTCCCTCACCATCAGGAATGGCTCTAGAGTCCTGCTTGAGCAGGTCAAGCAGTTCAAATACCTAGGGATCACGTTAGATAATTTCCTCTCCTACACATGTCACATTGAGAATGTTGCTAAGGCCGTAAACATTCAAATTGGAATGCTACACAGGCACAAACATTGTATGCCTACTGATGCCCTGAGACTGGCAATCCACAGCTCTGTCACCTCCATCATCGACTACGGTCTACCCATCTATGGCACTGCTTTCCCTACGGCCCTCCATAGGATTACCGTGGTACTTAATAAAGCTTGTAGACTTCTCACTGGCACTGCCCATTTAACTCACACTTGTGACCTCTACACCCAAGCTGGATGGCTTCCACTCCAATGTAGGATTCAATATCAGACCTGTCTGTTAACAAAAAAGGTTGTCTTAGGCCTCATGCCACCAGGTGTCAAAAAGCTTTTAAACTCACACTGTAGCTGTCAGCATACCTGGAATGCCATAAACAAAACCTTCCAGGTCCCCAGATGTCAGACCTCCATGGGGCAGAGATCGTTTGCCTACAGGGCACCACACTGGTATAATGTTCTCAACCAGGATATCCAAACAACCCCCAAACTTGGACCTTTCAAATAGCTGCTCTGGGAATACCTCACCACCTCCAGTACTTGTGACTGTTTCGCATAAGGGTAATACCTCCCTTAATCACACCTGATCATCCTTTTCACATTTGTTCCCCTTCAATAAACTACTGCTATCTAGTCCACCTGTTTCACCCCACCTACTCTCCCTCCTCTCCCCCCACCCTCACCAACACTAGCACTCTTCCCCGCCCCTTCCGCTAACCAGCTAGCACTTTCACTCATTCCCCCCACCCTAGACAATGGCCCTCTAGCCTGCCTACTCCTACCGGGTTCCCCCTACTGTCTACTCCACATGTGCCTCTCCAAATATTCTACCTAGCTCTGCTTAGTCCCCAGTAACAGCTAGTCTCTTCTCTTGCACTTCTGGTTGTTTAACTTTACCTCTATCTTTTATTATGTAATCATGTATAATTCAAGTAATGAAGTTTACCCCTTCATGTTTTTTTACCATATGTGTATTTCTCTTTATAATTTTGTAACAATGTTCACCATTTTGTTGTCTAGCATCATGTTTGACATGGAACCTTTGTAAATGAGCTGTTCTTGCTCAAAGGTATTAATTTGAGAGTTAATAAAATTAAAAAAAATAACAAAATATGTGGATAGACACATGGTTGAGAGCTGGGAAGGGTCTACTTTTTATTAGTTACATTTAACAAAAGAAAATACCAATTTTTAAAAAGAAAAAAAAATGTTTCTTATTTTGATTTTAAATGTTCTCAGTTTGCCCATATTATAGGTACAATATGACACACCAAGGTGAGCACTGTGCTGGCATAATGCACTTCCAGGGGCTGAAGGCACTTCACCTATGCCATCGTGCCTCACAATGCCCCTGGCGGGTCTTATTACTTTCATATAACATGTGGTGGAAGGAGCAGGAAACAGAGGAAAAAAATGCCAGCAGACCCATTTCAACACCCCAAAAGTACAGTATACATAGGTATGGCTCACTGACATTACAGCTGTGTATAATGGGATTTGTGATGTCATACCTGTGTATAAAGACAATCTACAGCTTCAGAAAACTGGTTAGAATACCATCTGACCTGTTATTGTAAAGGCTTTAGAATCACACACTAGTGTTCGGCTCCAAAACAGTGGCTGTATCAGGGTTATATTTAACTGACTCATCAGTTTTACCCAGACTACAATTTGTCCAGATTTTAATAAGCTCTGCTTTCAGCTTCTTTATCCTGAAAGCATACACCACTGGGTTCACAGCTGAGTTTAAATGAGACATGATTATGCCGACATAGAAGGCAAGTTTGGATACTTCACACTGGGGACAAAAAAAGATCACCGAGTTCATGATGTGTAGCGGAAGCCAACAGACAGCAAATAGAAACAAGACAAGAGCCAGAGATTTTGCAAGGCTTAATTCCTTCCCATAGTATGCACTTGACTGCAAATTCGTTTCCTTCGTCTGCTTCAGCTGCTTTTGAATCAAGTTAAATATCTGAACATAGACCGCAAACATGAGAATCAAAGGAAGAAGAATCAGTCCTAGAAAATTAAAGTACACCATGTAGTCCATCCTCATGACAGAGGTAAACAAGCATTTAATGCTCTTGTCGCAGGTTGAATTTTGTTTCTGTGCTTGTAGGCACCCTCCATTGTGCCATCCGAACATTGGCACTAATCCCATGAAGATTGAAATTAGCCAACAGACGCCTACAGCAATCCATGCTCGTTTCTGAGTGACAACCATCCTGTACCTGCCAGAGAGTAAAAATAAATAGGGCTTAGTTTTTTGTCTTACACCTGGCTTTCTTAATTTCTTTAGATTCTGGAATTCATCACTTTAAAGGGAAACATTTGTGCACAGTAGCTAATGTAGTGTGAAAGCCCATGAAAATGTATTTCAGATAAGATATTGGGCTCACCTGTAGTAGGAAATACTCCAGAGATAAGATGACTGAGTCTGTTCAATGATATAGAGCTGGTAGTACCAGAAATAGCAGGCAGAACAAATTAGACATTTTCAAAAGTAGTCCCCTTATTACATTTTATTTCTGAAGTGTTTTTCTTCTTCTATGCATTCATTAGATGGTTTCTACCTAATTGTATTAGGTGTGGTGTGAAAAGTAGTGCTTTACCTGGAAGCAGACATTATCTACTTCTGTTCTTCCTACTACATCATCAACATGTGACCTCACTCATTGTTACATCACAAGCCCTGCGGCCTGATCGGTAACATGTCACATGTTACCAAGCAAGCAGAAGGAAGCTGACTCTTCCTGGTTACTAGTGATGTCACAGTTTGTGAGGTCACACTGTTGATGATGTATTTATAGGAAGGAATGGACCTCACTATGTCAGCCTCCAGACAGTTCCACGCATCACACTTAATCACGTTAAGTTGAAAATCCCTAATTAGAACAGAAAAGAAAAAATAATACTTCAGATATAAGTAGTGGTAGCTGATTACTTCTGACGTTACTATTAATGCCAGGCAGTGCACTAGCTCTTTAATACTGCATTGCAGCCATTTGTAGAACGCTGTGATGTCATTGCGGAACAAGCTGTGCTTGACTCAGTGTAGATAGGCACATGTTGTTCTTTGATGACATCACAGTGTTTTAACAAGCATTGGCCAATGTCAGCCATGTTTGCTGGCTTGTATTTGCTCTGTAGTTACTGGGCTTGAATAAAGAACACTGTCAGCTTTACTTTACATTTCAAATTTAGTGTGACCAGGGTGGCTGCTGCCATCTTCATGCCTACTGATGGCATATATGGCCTCTGATCTGCTTCATCTATACATTTTGTATGTTTTCTGCAAACTAATGGATTTTGAAATGATCCGAGTTCATAGCCTGATAAATTATGCTACCCGATGCTCAGCATGTTCATGGATGCAAACAATGGCACTGAACCACCAGCAAACTGGTACATGCACGAGTCAAGCTTCTATTGTGCCAGTTGAACCAGTGCCCATGCCCAGAGTCCCAGTTCAACTTTCCTAAATGCTCATTTTAATGGTTAGTGCACACGTTTTGCAGTAAGTCTAACACTGCTGAGTTCATTAATATGCCCTCTTTCAGAATCGGCATCTGGCTCAGCTTGCACAAAGAAAGCCTAACCCATGCATGCATGAGTCTGCTGGCAGCTCAGCACCATTGTCTGCTTCACAAACGTGCAGAGCATTAGGCAGCGGGACTTAGCAGGCTATCAGATCTGGTGGATTCATATTCCTTCATTTTGCAAAAAAACTTGCAAAATATATAGATGAGGCAGATCGGAGGCCATACATGGCAGCAGTAGGCATGAAGACAGCAGCAGCCACCCTGGTCACACAGCACCAGGAATTTATATAAAAAGCTGACAGTGCCCCTAGTGACTGGGACACTGTCGTTGAATTTAGGATTTTCTGGTCCTATGGGACCAGTGTGCCAATTCACATTGGGCTAACATTCTTGTTTCATCCATGGCCCCCAGTCTACCTGAAATAACTTCTATTTGAAGGGGCACGATCAACTTTCACAAGTGATAACTGGTCTGGTGAGACCAGTTTGTCCGTCACAAATATATATATTTCACTAGTATATATATATGGCTCACGTGTGTTTTTGGATTGACCTTTTAATGTAATTTCCCAAAAAATATGCTATAGCTTGGCCTGAGTGCATTACTTTATAGCTCTGCCGAACATCCTGCTCCAGACGCCTTGAGCACACGAACATGTGTCTATCACACATGGCATCTGAACAGCTGGTAAACTCATGCATTCACAAGTTACGATTGTCTGAAGCAGTGTGAACTAACTATGGAGTCTTAAAGTGGCTGTCATTCTGTGCAGGGGAGGGTGACATTTATTCAGAATTATTATTCTAAGTGTTACTTTCACCGGTTTTAAAAATGGAACTTTGACTATAAGCATGGTGCACCAGCATCATCTGATCTGCATGCCAATTGTCACAGTCTCGTAGATCCTTCCTCCTTATCTGTGATGGGGAAACACGGATCCAGAAGATATTTGGTTCCTTCATATGCTTTCCTCACCATACCTCTGAGCTGCTATGAATTTTGCATACTGCTGTGATTTTTACACTCAAATTTATCCTTGCTCTGCAAAGGTTTACTGATTTACTCATAATGTTAAAGCTATTTCTGGATACACAAGCTATTAAAATAATGACTAACTTAATAGAAGCATTACTTAACACTAGACTTATGTGGCCCACTATTCTTAGACATATCATTCTTTAAAATAAGAAAGTGCTACTCATTCTGGCCATTTGCTGTTAATTTTAAAGGCCAGTGCTATGCATTCTAATGCTGAGAGGTTGAGAGTAATGTTCCTCACCCTCCAACTGAGTTTCACCAGCATCCATTGGCCCACCCTGGACAAGAAATTCAAAAAGTAGATTGCCTGAGGAAGAAAATGTTTTCTTGTTAGATGCTTTCTCCATAAGACAAATATCCAACATGGACACAATGCCAGGTTTCAACATACCCCGTGGAACCAGCTTTCCTCCTTTGCCAAGTCCCTGTCAATTGGTGAAAGGGAGGCATTCACCAAGCTGGTGGACATGGAGTCAAATACATCTAAACAACAGTTTAAACAGCAGTTACAAATGACTGCAAATGTAACTATGACTTCAAGTAAGTGCATGGCTACAGGTGTCATGTTCCATGGGCATACCTGGTTCTGCTGTATCTCATTCTCCCAGGACCTTCAGGAAAAGGTAGCCAATTTTTCCTCTGAGTGTGCTAGCCTTCTGCACAGAATCCTTGAAAGGTTCTTTCATTCTCCTATTTGGCTGTCCTCTCTCTCTCACTAACTCTGCCACTGGAAGTCCATCACAATGGACAGATGGATGCTTAAGGTGGTGTACAAGGGGTAAACCTGTAGTTTAGCTTATTTCCCATATTAGCCATCTAGCTAAGTTCAGAGGCACCCTCCACCAGAACTGGCAGTGTTGCAGGAGGGGGTTCTCCAGCTCCTGGTCTTCAAGGCAGTGGAGTTTACTTCATGGCACCTGGCAAGCAACAGTTTTTTACCCGTGGTATTCCCAGATTATTAATCAAAATGGGAGCCTCAAGACCAATGTTAGCCTTGAGGTCCTTAAATAGATATATAGTATACCAGAGATTCAGAATGATATCCCTTCAATCCATCCTACCCAGACTGGATGAAGGAGATAAGCTGTGTTCTCTAGACCTCAAAGACTCTTATATCAATTAGAAAATCACATCAAAAGTGCCTTAATTTTTCCATAGGAGAAAATGTTCATCAATATAGGGTTTTAACCTTTGGGCTGTCTTCAGCCTCAGGGTGTTCACAAAATGCTTTGTAGCAGTGGCTGCTCACTTGCAGAGACAACAGGGCACAGTATACCCCTAACTGGATGATTTGCTCATAAGAGCAAGGCGTAGCTCAGAGGCAGGCTGACCCCAGAATCTAGCAGCTCACACCCTCTGCAAGTTTGGGTTCCTCATGAATCTACAGAAGTTCAAATTCATCCTGACCTATAACATATATTCACTGAGGTGGATCTATATTCCGTAATCCAAGGCTTCTTGCCACTACCATGGGCCCAGGATCTGGTTTCAAACATGGCGTATCTCTTGATTCCCTTGGGTACTGTTATTAGCGCTTTTTGTCATGTTTATGGCTTTATTCTGGGGTATGGCATAAGACTTCTAAATTGCGGGAGTATTTTGGAGTAGTAAACCCAAGTACTGCACAAAAAAGTCCTGTGTAGAGGTAAGTAAATATTTCTCTTGCTCACATGTGAGATTCAGACTGAGAGCTCTTAAGCTGTGATATTTAAGGGGCATTTTCAATGTTTTCCAGAAGCTTCAAGGCAGTGTCTTGCAAAATCGTGTCTGAAAGTGTATTCTTACATTCAGTTCTTTGAGAGTAAGTTTGTAAGTCCTTCTGAAGCACCATTTGTTCAGTTTCTAGTTTGGCCATATAGCCATGAATCAACAGAATTTTATCAACTATCTGTTTTTAACTGTTACCTGGAATGCTTTTTAAAGTCTGAGCTTTCCATTGCTAAGCTTTAATACAAAATGGCCACCCAGACAAAACTGAGTTAATGTTAGTGAAAAAGAATTTAAAGAGCTAGTGTAGCCGCCCATCTGCGCAGTACCACTCGCTATGATGCCAGTGACCCGGGTTCGGAACGGACTCAGGTGCTGTGGGTTGTGGCCAGAGGAGAGAAGGCTTGAGTGTCAGCTGATGGCTCGCCTTCTCTCAGGGGGAGGGCGGGGATGTGACCCAGTGATTGCTGACCCCTAGCGGAGGCTGGGGGCATGGCAGTGCATGGGGGTCCATTCACTAAGGGGGCATGGTGAACGTTGGCATCTGCCTTACGTTAGTGGCACACCATGCCCCCCAGGAGCAAACAGGCAAAAGAGCCTTGTAGCTGACTGGATGATGGTCACCAGCTCCCATTGCCGTGAGTCCAAGGACAGTGCATGCACCATCCCCAGCAGCACTCTGGGCAAATTTGGCACTGGCCTCCCCACCGGTGCCATCCCTCTTGGAGGAGAGGGACCCACCTGATGAAGGGTTACATCTGGGGGTTACCCAGGGGCTGAAATATGGGGGTGAAGAGGTGGCTGATCAAAGGCAGTGAGGCACAGAGGGCATAGGTGGCCTGAAGGAGAGGCTGGCCTGGAGCTGGGAGGGAGCAAAAAAAAAAAGAGCTAGCGTGCTACATAAAATTAATAGTAACTTTTAGAAGTAGTCAGCTATCACTTCCTATATCTGACATATTTTTTCTTTTCTGTTAATTAGAAGATGTTTTACCTGTCAGTACTAGGTATGATGTGCAGAACAGCACTCTACCTGGAGAACGACTTGTTAGTTCTACTCCTCCCTACACATCATCAGTATTGTGACCTCACACTGACTGTGACATCACTAGTAATCAGGAAAAGCCAATCTCCTGCTGCTTGATTGGTAACTTGTGACACATATGACCAATCAGGCAGCAGGGCTTATGATGTAACCATAAGTGAGGTCACATGCTGATGTTGTAGTGGGAGGACTAGAACTAGAAATGTCTGCTTCCAGGTAAAAGCACTACTTTTCACATCACACTCAATACCATTAGATAGAAAACCATCCAATGGGCAAATAGAAAAAGAAAAACACTTCAAAAATAAAAGTAAGGAACTACTTTCAAAAATTACTAACATTTTCTGCCTGCTATTTTTTGGTGCTACTAGCTCTGAAAAGCACTCACTAAGAGTGAATAGGAGGGCTTATTGACTTCACCCATTGGGTTAACAGCAGGCAGTTCCTTGTTAACAGTCCCACTCACCACTTTTTTGATGAGAGATACCGGCCTATAGCTACCTTGGGAGAGAGGGTCCTTTCCCTTCTTAGGAAGAATGGTAATAGTGGCTTCTCTAGCCATGGGAGGTAGACATTGGTGCTGCATGGCACACATGAAGGTTCAGAGAAGGTATGGTGAGAGGATGTCTAGGAAGGTTTGATAACAGTCAATGGGAAACCCATCTTCCCCAGGAATTTATTCTTTTTTAAGGCTAGAACTGCTGCGGTGACCCCTTTTTTTAGAGATAGTGTGTTCCAGGAGTTGTTGTTAGGATGGGCCTACGAGAGGGAGGTCTAGAGGGTTAAGGAAAGCAGTCATCTGCTCAGAGGTAGGTTGAACTTGAGAGGAGTACAGTCCGGTGTAGAACTGCTTTAAGATCTCATTAATCTGCGTTGTATCCATGCAAGGTTACAAAGGCCATCAATGTGACTTTCAGCTTGCTGCTTGCTCAATCTGTATGCCAAGATCTTTCTGGATTTCTCTTCCCCTTTCCAGTATTTATGGTTTGTACAAAGAAGGGCCAATTCAGCTTTGTGTGTGTAAAGGGAATTAAGTGTAGCACGTGCTTTTATTGGTTCTGAGGGGTTCCTGGAGGGGTTGCTTTTAAGATGCTGCTCTAGTGTTTTGTGCTTGGTTTCCAGCTCCTTGGCCTCATCCTCTTTCTTTTCTTCTATGGGCAGCAAAGCTAATTATACAACCCCTTAGGTATGCCTAAAGACTGTCCCATAGAACATCGTCTTGCACTAATCCATTGTCATTGGTAAGGAGGAAGAGTTGAATTTCTTGTCTTTAATGTGATATAAAGTTAGGTTCTGTAAGGAGGAATGGATCCAGTCTCCAAGATGATGAGCATGGGAATGTAGGGGTGTGGAAGAGAATGAGCGAAATCAATGCATGGTCAGATATTATGATAGCATGTATATGGGCAGCTATAGTGTTCTGTGTTAGCTGGGGGGAGGTAAGCCATAAGTCTATGCAACTAAATGAGTGACGCACCTGAGAGTGGAATAAAAAGTCCTTAACAGAGGAGTGGTGAAGCCTCCAAATGTCTGTCAATGAAAATTTTTCAAGCACTGCATGGAGGACTGCTGCAGCTTTGTGCTTAGGTCTGTGGTGGGTATGGGAATGGTCTATGTGAGGGTCACGAGTGAGGCTGAAATCCTCACCTAGAAGTAGGGGGGTGGGCAGATTATTAAACTGAGAAATATTTTCAAAGAGGTTAGTGAAGAATAGGGGGTGGTTGGAGTTGAGGTCATAGTACACTAGACACCAGGGAATAACTACTCTATTACAGGGACAGGGATTGGAGGGTGGGAAGGGGGAGTGCCATTAGACACTATGGAATACCTTCAGTCTTGTGGAGATGGGGACTGGGGGGTGCTATCAGACACCAGGGAATATCTCAGCTCTTATGGGGACAGGGATCAGAGGGCAGGGGGTGCCACTAGACACCAGGGAATAACTACTCTATTACAGGGACAGGGATCAGAGGGCAGGGGGTGCCACTGGACACCAGGGAATAACTACTCTATTACAGGGACAGGGATCAGAGGGCAGGGGGTGCCACTGGACACCAGGGAATAACTACTCTATTACAGGGACAGGGATCAGAGGGCAGGGGGTGCCACTGGACACCAGGGAGGTTGCGTGACTTGTGTGGATGGGCATTCAAAGTATGGGGGAGCCACTTGCCACCCTGCCTGACATGGTGAGAGGCCTCTGTAGGGGTGCAATGCTCCACCGCTTCCTATGTAAATTAACCCATAATGGGTGTGCATATGGTCCCTTAGCACTATGCATGCCCAATGGGCTAATTTGCATGTTGCCATCTGAATATCGCGCCAATGGCTTCAGGCGCTATCAGGTCTGGGGGTGCTGTTCTCTGCCTGTCTCCATGGGTTGCCCGTAGCCCAGATCACTGTCAGGGCAGCACTGCTCAACATTGTGCTATGCCAGCATGACCCTGTTTTCAAGTCGGATACCACCGGTGTGCTATCTTGACTTAATATAGCATCCTCAGGGTCGTGGTCATGCGCAGGTGCAGTGCAAACCTTTGCACTCCACTTTTGTCCAGATTCCAGTATCGGGCCCCTGCTCTCTTGCTGTGTACCATATTTAGAGATCTGTTGCTGTCTGAAAGCACCATGCAGTCATCACCGTCAGTTGTGTATTGTAATTTAGTCCTGGTGTTTTGAAGGCTGGACGGATGGTACCTGGGGACTCCTTGGATTCTTGCTGATGCTCTTGTAGTGGAAATACATTTTTATTGTCACTCTAGGAGCATCATGCAGCAAATAAATTCTGTCATGGCTATGTTTTTGTTCCCCCCATGGCATAAATGTTTATATGTACAGTTCCTGTGGCTCTTCTGGTTATAAGAGTGTATTCTCAAGTTCTTTGGGTGACAGAACTGCTAAGAAAAGCTGAGCACTTCTGACACACAAAGGACTTGAGAAGAAATGCCTAACCATAAGAGACACAGGAAATGTACATAAAACTATGTTATAAAACATATTGAAGATTTCTGTTTTTTTTATTATTTAAATGCACATCAAACTTTAAATAGTACTGCTTGACTTTGTTGAAAATTATAGAAACCCCTGTGTGATGAAATGGACTATGCCAACTGAACTTAGGACTGTAACATTTTAGAACTGTTTACATGAGACAACCTCTTGTGGAAAGAGTTCATGGAGTATTTGGAAACAATCCTGATTGGCTAACAAAAATGTCATAATTTATAACACTTATCTAATTATACAGATTGAGCATGCGTGTGTTGATGCACCAAGTCAGCTTTTCTGTGCTCCAGAAGATGGTTTGGTCTAGTGGTTTATAGCACGAGGCTGTGAAACAGAGGCTCAAAAGTTCAAAGCCCACCACAGGAACCATCTCACTGTATGAGCTTGAATGAGTCACCTGAGTTCCCTGCCCGAGTTATGAAACAGGATCACATGTTCAAATCCCACTGCAGTAACCATCTCCCACCATGTGACTTTGAGCACATCTCTAGACCTCACTATTCACCCAGTTGTAAAATGAGGTAGATGTAGGACCCTACTGAAAACAAGATGCTGGTCCTCCATTTGGATATCCTGGGTAAACTAAATATAGTAAAATTGGTTCCATGTTTCCAGGAACATTATTTATGTTCCTTTATTTATCATTAGTATAGTTTGCTTCAAAATTATATTAATCAGTACTCTATATCAGGGTTAGTAACATCACTGATGAGACTTGTGGGACTAGAATCCATAACTTCCAACACAGAAGTGGATGTGCTACCAACTAAGCCGCCATCAATAAATATGGCTACTGTAAGGTTTTTGTCAATATTCTGTGCTGCATTTAAACCCTCTTAGTTAGCCATTACTTTTCTTGTGACTAAGATGAGTTTGCAAGCAACAGACACCACTCTCTGACCTGACTGGACACTTGCGACATCAGAGCAAACTCTAGGCACAAAACGTGAGCTCTAACACAGTGAACGTAAAAAATATGGCACTACATATATGGATCTGGACATATACATGAAGAGTAGGGATCAATATAAGGGGTTGCAAAGGCGCGCTTAATGAAGTATATAAAACAACGTTCTTGAAGGTCCAGTTGGTGCAGCAGTGGGGTTATGCCTCCCGATGCCAGGGAACTGGATTCGGGAATGCATTTGGGGTGTTGGGGGCAATCCAAGAGGGAAGGGGACTGAATGAGGATTGACCATCCCAGTGTAACCACCCAGTCCCTTGGGGTTACTAGAATTCTAACAGAGTTAGTGTTAAGCAGGTAACCGGCAGCTGGTAGGGAGCTCATTAAGGGCTTCTTACACCATGACATCATTGTTTACTCAGCTAGCATGAGGGAAGAATGATTGTGTCATTTAGAACTCTCGCAGCAGCATAACCCTTTTGCTGGCACAGCTGCTCTTGGGAGTCTTAGAATGTTGAGAGTAGTCTAGTTGTTGCTGAGTTGGGAGTGAGAGTGGCAGGAGGTCTGTCAGTGGGCTCTGAGTTAAGGGCCCAGGAGTTCTCACCCTAGTGTGGATTACAATTTCCAGCTTCCAGTGAAGTGGTGGCGATCTTCATCAGCAGGATTTCCTGATTTCTACTCCAAGTGAAGTGGAAGAAACTGCTGTCTCAGTGGGTCCAAGGGGCAATCCCCCTGAAGATCTGTGTGTGTTTTCAGCTGCCTTTGGAAAGGACTTGCAGAGACTGTTTCTGACATGCTATCTAGGAAAAGGTATTCTTTAGTTGCTCCCTGCCCAGTGGAAGGAACACCTGGTCATAAGTGCTGTTGTAAGAGACAGGTTCTCCACAACATTAGGGGATTCATTTCTGGGGTGTGTGTGTGCCCTTAGAGAAGGCTAGATCACACTCGTCAGTGCCACTTGTTCATCCATGTGAGTGAAAAAAATGCTTAGTTCACCCAAGTGTGTGAAAGGGAATTCAGTGCTTCACCCCAGTGTGTGAAAAAAATGTCTAATGACAACCCAAGTGTGTTAAGGAAATGTTTAATCTTCACCCAAGTGTGTGAAGGAAATGTTTAATGTTCACCCAAGTGATTGAAAGAAAATGCCTAGTTCACCCAAGTGTGTGACAGGGAATTCAGCTGTTCACCCAAGTGTGTGAAGGAAATATTTAATGTTCACTCAGCTGTGTAAAGAAAATGTTTAATGTTCACCAAAGTGTGTGAAAGAAATGTCAGATGTTCACCCCAGTGAGTGAAGGACATATTCAAGGTTCACCCAGTAGAGTGAAATAGTTTGGGTGTGTGACTAGATCCACGTATGTGCACCACTGGGAATGGGGAAGATATTTTGTTTCTTGAACTGTACTGCATGCAAGGAGAGTTTGTGAAAGATGTACCTGTTTGCCTTGACCAACCCATGGGGGTCCACTACCTACTTTTGTGGCCATCTGTTAAATAAAGCCATACTGCACAATCCCAGTTCCTGTTCTGGACAAATGGGCAATCTGATTCTTGCTTCTGGTATGGAATTATTGGGGCCCCCTCAGCAGTTTAGATCTAGCATATTCCTGGCAGCCTCTACCCTGGACCTGGCTGTAATTTACAAAGGTTCATGTGATTTTTGTTCTTGTACCCCACCCCTCTTCCTTTAGAAATTAGCCTGGTATACATCCTAATGCCAAGGGTGGCAGCAACCTTTGAATTTTCTGCTAAAAGTAGATGATATGCCATATGTGGGTACTAGTGTAAGATTTTATGGGGGAGTGTCCGACTTTCTATAAGTGGCTCGGGAGTTACACCAGTCAAAGCGCTTTTCCTTTGGGGGGGTTGTGTGTCTTGCTGCAATACTGCCACTTGGGTGACCACAGATTGCAGTGCAGCTGGCAGCATTCCGGGGGTGAGACGGCCTCAGCCGATATCAGCAGGAATGGAATACATCGTGTGAGTGTGCCTGCCTTGGCGTACTTGTCAGCGACGCCCTGATGTTGGGTGAAAGAAGGTGGTACACTCCAGCACTGCAGTGGGATCATGGTGGTCTTGCAGCACATTTGGACCTGCACAGCCTCGTGGCACACTCTGGATGATGCAGTGATGGTTGGGGGAGTCTCCCAGCACTCTCTGCTTCCACCTGGGATGTAATACAAGGATTCCTGGAGTAGCAGCCACAGGTAGGGATAATAGGCTGGATAGGTTCCTGGAGGGCTAGATAGGTGCCTGGAGGGCTAGATAGGTGCCTGGGAGTCTAGATAGGTGCCTGGGATCTAGATAGGTGCCTGGGGGTCTAGATAGGTGCCTGGGGGTCTATATAGGTGCCTGGGGTCTAGATAGGTGCCTGGGGGTCTATATAGGTGCCTGGGGGTCTAGATAGGTGCCTGGGATCTATATAGGTGCCTGTGGGTCTAGATAGGTGCCTGGGGGTCTACATAGGTGCCTGGGGTCTAGATAGGTGCCTGGGGTCTAGATAGGTGCCTGGGGGTCTAGATAGGTGCCTGGGACTGCTTGCTAGGTGCATGTCCTGTGCAGGGAGCATAACAAGATAGCAAAAGAAAAATGTGAAAATAAAAAACATCTTAAAACTTGAAATGCTTCTTGATGAGAAAAAGGATAAATGGTCTGTGCTTATGTTACAGACAGCCAAATTTATAGTGGTGGCATCCCACCATTCCCCTTATTAGGTTCTTTATAGAGCTGTACTAAATGCAGAATTCCATTGCTGGAATTCTTGCAGAATGGGAATTCCAGTTCCAAAATGCTTTTCAAAATTTCTTTTTTGAATTCTGTGAAATTCCACAAAAAGTATTTTGTGTAAACTGCAGAATAATTTTCTGTGAATCGCGTAATAGGGGAATAATTTCATACAGATCTCGTAAAAGAATCTATAGTTTATGTTAACTGTGGCTTACTAATCTACAAACACCATTTCACTTTAAAATGTTGGGATTCCGCTATCAATGGAATTTCATGGAAATAGGCACAGTTTTCTGGAATGACGTTCCCTCAGAATTTGAAAATTCCCTCACAGCATTAGCCCCACAGTCCAGCAGGACAGTGTTGTAGCTAAGAATTTTTCTAACTGACTTGCAATGACCTTTTTCTCACAGTCCTGCAACAGACAGGAAAACATATAAATATTATTGTACCTCCATTTGATAATTATTATAAGTATGACTTACAATTGTTAAGAATGTGCTTTTCACAGTTTAAAATAATTGAAGCGAGAATGTACCATATATATATTCGCATATGTCAGCCTCACCTAAAAGTTGACCTTACCTTGTCCATTTTATCAGAATTACAGCCATTATTTAGCTGCCCAAACTGGATGAAAAATCCATTTTCTGACTAACATTAGGCACAGAATCTGCGTCTTTGCAGAACTGGACAGAAAATTGGGTTACACAGCTGCAAAAATGGTTTACCATTGTAAACCCCACCGATATGTCAGCCTTACAGATTAGTCGAGTCCCTCTTCTTGGAGGCCTATTTTTAGCATCAAAAACTAGACTTACAGTATATGTGACTGTATTCAGTAAAATGCCATAACAAGCATTTTAACTTACCTGATTGGTATCCTTACTCTTAGATACCTGTCTATGGCTATTGCCAAAAGGGAGAGCACAGAGCTCTGCGTCAGAATCAGTAGAATGCAGGCTATAAAGAGACAGGTGAAGAACTGAGTCTTTAATCCCACGCTTATTGTAATGGCCAAGGGAATAACCAGTATTCCGACAGCAGTGTCGGCCACTGCAAGAGAAACAATAAAAGAGAATGTGGTATCTCGTAGAGTTGGATTCTGCTTTATAGCAAAGACCACAATGGTGTTGCCTAAAACAGACGCCACTGCGATGATGGCTTCTGCCACATAGTATGCAACATCCAGACCATCCATGATGAAGTCTTCTTCTGATATCCTGGAGGGAGAAGGCCTTTGTAAAGCTGTGTGTCTTTTATGAATAAACTCAGCAAGGTTTCCACCAACAGCCTACCTAGGTAAATGGCAATTATCAAAGTGTCTTTCATTTAAATCCAAATAAACGTGTTACACACATCTCAGATTTAAATTCACTTCCTTAACTTTTAACCTTGATAGCTTTTGGCTGCACATTCTCTGGTCTCTGTCGGTTTGTCTTTTGAATTCTGTACTCAAAGGGTTACAGTAAAAAAAAAACAGGAAGGACACATTTTTCAGATTTTGCTAAGACAGTGGATACTTGAAGTTCTCTCATAAATTAGGTAATCGTGTCTTCAAAAACAGTGATTTGCAAAGTTGAAACTCCATAAAAACCTCTTGGTAGAAGTTGTTGGCTTTGAGAATTGAAGCATTTACTCTCATCTTTGCAGAAACCGGTGATGTATTTCTAAATGCCATGCTATTTTTTAAGTTGTCACATCCGCATGCACCTCTCAAATAAATGAGGAAACAATTTACCGGAATAACATTATCAACAACAAAATATAAGTCCTGAAGATATTCATAGGGTTTTATGAGGGGGAATTCCTTCTAGAGAACTGTTGTCCAGTTCAAGCACAGAAAGACCTGCGTTCCTGCCGGTACTCCTTGATGTCTCTGTGCTGGGTAGAAACTGGGCTGTAGTAACTCTTTCTCAATGCATGATGCATCCTATTATGGTTAGCTTGTCTATGGGTCAAAACCACCTCTGTGTTCCGTGACTGGAAGGGAGGAGTTCACAGCTAAAAAAATGGGTAACACCTTAAATACAAAGGACTTCGTTCAGCACATATGCTAGTTCTGCATTTCTTCTCCCTGTTACTTATTTCTGAGGTCAAGTACATGAAAATAGTATCTTTGCTCTTTGCAAGTTCATCAGGTCCTATTTCATACTTCCTGCCTGATGTCATAATACTCTGCTTGTTACAAAACAGTTATTACCATGACATCAAACTGTGACATCACAATGGAGGATTATGACTTCAAGTGAGGAATCACCTGTATGTACAGATGAACTCTGTGGGACAAATACCCTGTTTCCATGCAAATTTCCTCAGTGATAAAGCATTTGGAGAGGAATTTTATAGAAGATATGTAAAATGCAATCTGAATTATGTCTAAATATTATGTTTTTGCCAAGTTTTCCCAGAGGCAGCAGCAGTTCTTTAAAATAATCATACATTCTTTGCTTATATAGTTTTCCTTCAGTGTAACTGACCCTAATTTATGTTTAAGCCAGTGGGTACTGCAAAAGATCATAGCGAGATACAGTGATGATAACACAGTGGGGGCTGACAGAAATGGAAACATAGAAGTCAACAGCAGAATGTCATTTGTTCTGTCCACTTTGCCCTCATCTATGAGTAACCTAGGAGATGAACCCTTGAACATCCTTCTCTATTGTTCCCTCCTTCATCTCCACCCCCCAGCTAAACCCATGCAATAGGAGACTGTCTAGTGGGGTGCCACGGCGTTTGGTGCCGGGACCTGTCATCTTCAGTGTCTTCATAAGCAACATTGCGGAGTAGCTTGTACTGGACTGATAGCCGACCTTTACAGCCTGCCTCCCTCAAATCTAACTGGAGGACTTTCACTGATCTCCTGATAGCTGCCCGAGAGTTGTGTTGCTGTACTGTTATGCTTGTTGTTGTTTTTGTTTCTAGCATTTCTTACGCATTTCTCTGCGTAAATTGCTGCTTATGGGTATTTTTTCCTGTGTGTATATTTTATTTTTCATTTTTTTTACCCTTAGTTGTCTTATGTTCTAATCATATGAGGGGCTTAATATTTTTTGTTACTTTGTTATTTTATTATTTGTCTTACCTGACATGATATTTGGAATGTCTTGCTTGATTGTTTCATTTTATTTCCACCCCCCCTCTTTTCATTGTACCTTACAGTGCTGATTGAAACTGTATAATGTATTGTTTGATGTTTTCAATAAAACTTCCCCTACTGTTCTTGAAGAGTGCCATGGAATCTTTAAGGTCCTCTTTAACCTCCACCTGTACAACCATCAGAAAAGACAGACAGAACCTCAGTTTAATGTCTAATCTGAAGGACAGCACACCACAACAGTACTGAACTCCCCTAATACTGCAACTGGGGGCCAGTATTTATGGTATGTTCTCAACCCTGCAGAATAAGGGGTGCTAGCTGCACATTCGAGCAGACTTGATAGACCTCTAGGCCTTTATCTGCTGGCAAATTCCGTATGTTCGTAACCCTGGTGTGGGAGTAGAACAGATGACCTTATGGCCCAGAGGAAGATGTGCTACCAACTGAGTCATGCTGACAGCCCCCAGGTGAGCCTTGTGTGTACCCCAAAACCTCTATGCAGGACAGAGTTGAACACCTTACTAAGGTCCACAGTGATGGTTCTAGGAGGTGGCAAAGGGTGTGGCCACACCCCATGTTTCACTTTGTTGAAAGAGTCTGATTTAATGATTGTACAAAAGTTTATATTCAAAATTATAGATTTCATTTTATTTTATATTTTATATTTTCTGTTAAACATTTAATGAAAAAGATAATAGCAGACAATATAAAGGATTAAAAATAGTTAAAACAATTGCATATCAAATATACACACCACCCCAGCACCCCCATTGTAACATTCTGGATCTGCCGCTGAAAGTCCAGGAACAGTATCTCCACGGCCTGACCTCTGTCAGCAGCCTTTGTTACCTGATCAAAGAAGTCAGTTGGGTTCATCTGACAAGATCCACCACCCATGAACCGTGCTTCCTAATGTTATACAACCTATTTACTTGCAGGAACTCTGCCAGCCTTTCCTTAATAATCGATTCCAGCATCTAACCCACCTTGAAATCAAGCGGACTGGCTGTTAGTTTTCTGGGTAATACCTACTTCCACTCTTGTGCAGTGGCACCACCTCTGCTACCCTCTAATCAACATTTTAGTTATCATCTCCTCTTCTATAGCTCCTATGCCAATGCCATCGTCCCTCCCCTGATTGGGCCTGATACCACATTGTGGGAGAGGACCATTCTCCCGCACCTCAAAGACAAAGCAACATTATTTGTTCAGGTTGCCTACTCTACCCTGAATAGTTTCCTCTCATCCCTTCCCCTTTCCAGTCTGACAATACCATCATTGGTGTTTCATTTCCCTTGATGTAGCGGAAGAAATCCTTGTTCCCCTCTATCACTTCCTCAGCTGTTGTCAGCTAGCCTCAGCATTTGTTTTGCTCACTGTGCAGTTTGCCTCCTTCTGGTTAAGCATACCTCTTTGTTTTCATCTGATTGTATCTGTAACACTGGAAGGCCACCCTCTTCTTCCTAACCACTTCTTCACCCCTTGTATACTGTTGTAGCTGGTCCCCAGGATGTCAGGTACTGCTGGTCTCACCTAACCAGATGAGAAACTGGGTAGGGTTTTTATTTGTGTCTGGCCACTGGAGCTAGTAAGGGATCCTTTGAGGCTGCCACTATATCAGTAACCGTTTACTGTTTTTAAATTCTGCCATTGTCCATGCAGTGGAAGCAGAGTCAAGCATAAACTTTATTTATTGACATCACGTACAGAGTGGGTAAAAACTAAATCACATATAGATACATATGGGGCACATACAACATCAGGGTCTAGTGCCATGGGATCCATCTACATAACTTTTTCCCTCACTGAAATATAGGGTTGCACTCAGAGAGGGAGCCTGCTGCTAAAATATTTTAGCCACCACTGTGGTGCTATATGTCCGTGTCAGTGGCTCAGTAGGTAGCACACTCGCCTCTGAGGCTGGGAGATCAGAGGGCTGTGGGTTCAGTTCCCACACCTGGCACTTGGGTTAATATCCCAATACTAACACTGTAGTGCAGCATGAGGGGGGTGCTGCACTTCTGGGGTGTCATCTTTCAGATGAGATGTTAAACCAAGGTCCCATCTACCTGGATTGGTGGTAGTTCTGGTGGATGTTAAAGATCCCATGGCAATTATCGAAAAGAGTAGGGAAATTTCTCTGGTCTCCTGGCCAAATTTCCCCACATTCACTAAAAATACCACCAACAGCTTAATCTGGTTCAATTTCAGTTGGTTACCATCTGTATACCCCCTCCCACCGGTTGCCCCTGAAAAAGGGACTTCTAGTCCCAGTGGGCTTACCAGGTCAACAAAATTAAATAAATAAATAAATATGGGCTTCCACTCAGGGTCTTTGGTGTGTGGGGTACCCTGCACACAATTCTTCTGGACCACTACTCTTTCTTGTGGGTCTACATATATTCTTAACCCAGGAGGATCTACTGTTGGGGATGGGTACAGTGCTAAACAGTGCATTCCCTCTCCTCTTTCTCCATACTGTACACTGGAGGATTTCTCCTTGAGCCCCTCGCAGCTCTGTATAAATGGCCTAGGTTTTCTTCCTCTGCTCTCATGAAGCTTGGAGTGGGTTCTCATATACCTTGAAGGGAGCCCATCACCGCTCCACTACTGCTCTCTACTCAGCTCTTGGCCTCAGGATTCTCAATTTTCTTTCTTTCTTTCTTTCTTTCTTTCTTTCTTTCTTTCTTTCTTTCTTTCTTTCTTTCTGTTAGCTTTACTCAGTTTCTCTTTCTCATTTTCTGTGCCTTATTTTCTTCTCTGACCTCTAGATGCACTCTTGGATTGCATCTTCCATCTCTCCCTGTCTCTTCACAGCCCTGTTCTCTTTTCCACACTCTCCATCTTTTCTTCTCTGCTTCAGCTCCCTTGCTGCCTCAGGCCAAAAAGCACCTTCAGACAAGGAGGGGAGAAAGCTGTTGGACTCTCTGCTTTTCTCTCTGTTTCTCTCCCTAGGCCAAGATCTCTACACACTACACTAAGCTGTGTCTCAGAACTCAGTCCAAGCAAGACTAAGCTTGCACACGTGTTTCTCCCTTTAATGATATGTGGGAGCAGGCAGCTCCCCATCTTTTGCAAAAGCCTCACAGGTGCAGGCATCTGCACAGTGCAGGAACCTATCAAAGCTTGGGGGGGGGGGGCAAGAATTTTTCAGGACACAGGACCTTCCATTATTCATGATGTGAAACACCCTGTAGTGAATTATGGCCATTATTCAATAAAAACAGAGGACATAAAACAACCATAATTTTCAATTTTGTAGATTTTTTTGGGAGAAGAATTACTCTGAAGTTTAAAAAAACATACATTAACAATTAGTTAAAGTTACCCTAGGAATGTCCGGTATGCAGTGACTCAGCCATTTATGGTAAGCTGCACTGAAGAGAATAACAGTGTAGTGATTTATTGTTTATGTTATGAGGTGTTTGACTGGAACTTTTTTCCTGTTATGTGCTGGTATTTAAGAATAAAACATCAGTTAACAAAATACAACAGCACTCAGCCAATCAAATGTCTTTATTGTTAAAAGAGCAACCAGTACCTTCAGGAAAATGTCATTGTTATGTTTGCTTGCACACAAGTGCAAACAAACATATTGCTACTGTAGTGTAGAGGCCTGTGGAGGTATGTACTGAGGACAGGGGGTCACACTATGATCCTGGGGAGGGGGTGAGAGGAAATGTGAGGAAGTACTTCTTCACGGAAAGGGTGGTGGATGGTGGATGCTTGGAACAGCCTCCCAGAGTTGCTGCTGGTATGGGTAGGGGACTTCAATCTGCCAGATATGGACTAGTCCTTATAAACAGCATCCTCTGAACGAAGCAAAGATTTCCTGTTTGCACTGCAAGGAACAGGTTTACAACAGCTGGTGAATTCCCCCACTAGAGACAAAGCAGTATTGGACTTGGTGCTCACACACAGCACAAAAGTCTCAGATGTGCAAGTAGGGGACAGTCTGGGGACCAGTGACCACAGGACAATCCATTTAAATGTGAACAAGGTAAAATATACCAGTCACACTAAAACCAAAGTTCTAGATTTCAGGAGAACTAACTTTCCTGAAATTAAACATATAGTTACATTCATGCTAGATGGCAGAAAGTTGGAAGATGTAGAAGACTGTTGGGAGGCCTTAAACACTGCTTTAAATACAGCTACAGCTACATGCACTAGGTTGATCACCAAATCCAAAAGAAAGAAAAATTATTTCTGGTTCGCCAAGGAAGTTGCAACCAAAATCAAGGAAAAAAGGAAGGCGTTTGCAAAATATGGACAAACTAAAAGTGAATTAGATAGAGAAGAATACAAAAACAAGCTGAATGAGGCAGGAAAGGCAGTTAGGAGATCAAAAGCACAGATGGAGGAGAAAATAGGACAAGGGGTCAAGAAGAGAGACAAAACCTTCTTCTGATATATGAAAGAAAAAGGAAAGAGTAAGGGGAATAATCAGGTTAGCAACAAAGGAAGGCAAGATGGGAGAGACAGATGAAGACAAAGCAGAGTTACTAATACTATTTCTGTATAATTATGCCTATTTATTATCTGTACATAAAAGTGTTATTCTTGACCTTGTGTAACGCAGGTCCACCTTGTAAATGAGCCTGCTCAATGGTGTTCGCCTGGATAAATAAAGACTTGATTGATTGATTGATTAATTTTGCTTAGTCTTCACCATGGAAGACAGCAAGAAGGGTCCTACACTAAGTAGGTCAGTACACAACACCACAGGAGCAGACACAAGACCCTTCATAACAGAAAGGGTCCTAAAACAGCTGAATAGGCTCAAGGTAGATAAAGCAATGGAGCCAGATGCCATCCACCCTAGGGTACTGAAGGAATTTTGTGAAGAACTTGCCACACCACTGCCTGAGCTTTTCAGCAAGTCACTGGAAAGTGGAATAATACCTCAGGACTGGAAAAGGGCAACAGTAGTATCTTTACACAAGAGCAGAAGCAGGAAAGAGGCAGGGAACTACCGACTGGTCAGTTTAACCTCGGTGGTAGGAACAATTATGGAGTCATTGCTAAGGGAAAGGATAGTAAAGTTCTTGGAGGATAGCAGGAAGATTGACCCCAGGCAACATGACTTCACAGCAGGATGCTCGTCTCAAACCAATATTTTTATTTATTTATTGAAATTTCGGATAACACCTTTGAGAACAAGCTCATTTCATAGGTTCCACGTCAGACAAACAATACATATTGGAAAAGTATGAGATGGAGAACAAACAAAACAAGCAATTATCAAGACATTACAAGAGTGTATAACTAGAGAGAAGTTCCAATACATGCGGCATTGTACAATGTATGCCATGGTGCATGTTTGATTAAAACCTGGAATTCAAAGGGTCATATTAGAGGGGGTGGGGTCTTATTAAATGACCCTTTACAGGAAAATGAGAACAGACTCAGCCTAATATCTAATAATCAACAAGGTAAGGGATGGCATCAGCCCAGGAGCCTCGTCAGAGGTGAGAAGGTATGGGACAAAGCATTTTAAAGTGAGCAAGGGAGCTCAGGAGGTATAACGGCGGGGGGGGGGAGCCATAGAGGGGTGAGGGGAAAGAGTGGAAGGGATCAAGAGGAAATATATAGGAGAATGATTAGTGACTTAGAACAGTTATTTACATAGAAACATAGAAGCTGATGGCAGATAAGGACCGCAAGGCCAATCTAGTCTGCCCATTTCTTTTTTCTACCTTATGAATGTGCCATAGACCTTTGCTCTGGCAATGGCCTATCTATTCATACTCATCTGTATTGCTCCCTTATGCTAATCTCATGCCTGTTTGAAGCCCTGCACTGTATTCATATCCACCACTTCCTGAGGTAGGCCGTTCCATGCATCCACCCCCCTTTCTGTGAAAAAGAACTTCCTCACATTACCCCTTAATCAGCCTCCCTCTAATCTCATGCTGTGTCCTCATGTCCTGCTATTTTTCTTATATTGAAACATGTTAGACTATTTCACCTTGTTAATGCCCTTAAGGTGTCTGAATGTTTCAATCATATCACCTCTCCCTCCTTTGCTCTAGGGTATACATATTGAGTTCAGTTAATCTGTCCTCATATGTTTTCTGATGTAGTCCCTGCACCATTTTGGTTGCCCTTCTCTGAACTGCCTCAATTTGGTTAATGTCCTTGTGAAGGTGTGGCCTCCAGTACTACACACAGTACTCCAGATGGGGCCTAACCAGTGTCTTGTAAAGAGGGATTATTACCTCCCTCTTCCGACTTGTGATACCCCTACTAATACACCCCAACATCCCTTTAGCCTTATCTATTGCTTTAGAGGTCTGCTTGGATGACTTCAGGTCACCGGTGGTGATGATGATGCCCAAGTCTCTTTCTTCCCTTGTGACTGCCAGCAACTAAACTCCCAGCCTATAGGTAGCTTCAGGGTTTCTCTTCCCTATGTGCATGATCTTACACTTCTTTGTATTAAACCCCAGTTGCCACTCTTCCGACCATTTTGCTAGTTTATCCAGATATCTTCTCATTCTGCCCACACCATCTGGATCATCTACTCTAGTGCAGATCTTGGTGTCATCTGCAAACAGACAAACCTTACCCTCCAGTCCATCTGCAATGTCACTGATGAAGATATTGAAGAGGACTGGCCCTAGGACTGATCCCTGAGGTACCCACTTGCAGAGAACAGTTATGCATAAGATCAGGATTGCATAAGGTTAGAATAAGTGCTGGTCACAAGAAGGAAGGTTATTGGAAGCAGTCACAACTGGCATCAGTAACTAGCTGTTGCTTAAGTTTAACTTTGAAGGAGCCCAAGGTGGATGGTGAAGTGATGTCATGGTGCAGCGACTTCATCCATAGCGGGGCATGGTAGGCAAAGGACCTTTGTCCCAGAGAAGTGTGATAGCAGGGTATATTAAAAATCTGGCTAGTAGAGCTTCTGGTGTAATGACGGTTGATAGTGGGGGTAATAAACTTTTGCACTCCTGGGGGCATTTTGCCTAATCTTACTTTTTTGGACAGTAAACATGTTTGGTACATGAGTCTACCTTTGAATTGGAGCCAATTAGCCTGAGCGTGCATGTTGCAGGTATGGGACAGATGGGCTGAGCCAGTAAGGAGCCGCATGCTTTGCTGAGTGCAACTATGATGCGGCAAAGAGTTGCTTCAGTAGCCGATCCATAGATTGGTAAGCTGTAATCAATAAGCGAGACAAGAGAGCTTTGAATGGCCAGGCTAAGAGCCTCTGGGGTCAAACATTGCTTATGCTTATAAAGTAGCCCAATGCGGGTGTCAACAGCCTTAGCAATGTTGTCAATGTGATTGACATAAGTCATCGTACTAGCAATAGTAATCTCCAGATATTTAAAGAGCTGCACTAGTACCAGGGAAGAGCCCTCTTCATTGGTCATAGAAACATAGAAACATAGAATTTGATGGCAGATAAGGACTGCTTGGCCCACCTAGTCTGCCCATTTTCCTACCTAACAGATAAGCTGTAGATCCTAGTTAACCAACAGCTTACTTCCTCCTACCCCCCACTAGGACTGCCTTATGTCTGTCCCATGCATTCTTGAATTCCCCCACTGTTCTTGACTCCACGACCTCCTCAGGGAGGCTGTTCCATGCATCCACAACCCTCTCCATGAAAAAATACTTCCTCACATTACCTCTGAGCTGATCCCCCTCTATCTTCAAATTGTGCCCCCTTGTTCTTGAACATCTCTTTTTCTGAAAGATGCTACCTTCTTGGACTTTGTTGATTCCCTTGAGGTACTTGAAAGTTTCTATCATGTCCTCTCTCTCCCTTCTTTCCTCAAGGGTATACATATTAAGCTCCTTTAGTATTTCTTCGTATGTCTTCTGGTGCAGACCCTGCACCATTTTGGTTGCCCTCCTCTGGACAGCCTCCACTTTGTCTATGTTTTTGTGGAGATGGGGTCTCCAGAACTGCACACAGTACTCCAGATGGGGTCTCACCAACTGTCTGAAAGAGGGTAAGTTCTATGCATATTTTGGGAGCTGAAGAACAGCATAGTTTTAGTCTTGTTGTAATTCATAACTAACTTGTGCTTATGGAACTATTTATCTATGACTACGAAATTACTCTGTAGCCTGGATTCAAGAATCTTAGGATCTGGATCACTAGTAAACAAGACAGCATCATCAGCATATAAAAGGATGTGACCCTGACAGGACAGGAAGGTTGTTGAGGAAAATGCTAAATAAAAGAGGGTCCAAGATAGACCCTTGAGGAACTCCAGATAGGACAGGTCTGCTATCCGAGAGGGTGTTACCAATCTTCACCTGCTGAGTTCGGTTGTGCAGGTAATTTTCAAACCAGGCTATGCTGTCACGAGCTAGGCCAATGGTGGTAAATTGTTCAACAAGGAGGGCATGATTCACTGTGTTGAAAGCTTTGGTTAAATCAATGAAAGCTGAACCGACCAGGTGTCCTTGATCTGAGGAGTACTAAATAAAGCCTGTGAACTCCAGAAAGGCAGTAGTAGTACTACTATGACCATTTCTGAATCTGTGTTGTTGCGGACATTGTAGCTGATATTTTTCTAAGTATTCAACCAGTTGATCAGCCACTATACGCTCAAGAGCTTTCGAGAGTGGGGGCAGGATAGAGATAGGCTTGTAGTTCCCAGTAATTGTGCGATCCCCAGACTTATGAACTGGTGTCACAGTGGCAGATTTCCATTTCTGAGGGAATTGAGAGTAACTAAGTGACATGTTAATAATATGTGTTAGAGGTGACATAATTTCATCCAGCGTAAGGGCTACAAACTTAAGGTCCAGGGTGTCACTGCTAAATCTTGATTTCCCTAATACCTTGAGTAGGTAATTCCTTGCTTCATGGGCTGAGAGGATTTTGAAGTAGAAAGGACGATGAGAAGGGTGCTGAATCTCTTTCCCAGAGTAGTCACTTGTGAGGGGGTAAGAGAAGTAGCCAGGTGGCAGGACACCACTCATGTCCATGAAGGCATTATTAAAAGTGCTAGCAATAAGTTTGGGGTCAAGTGAGGGTACACCATCAATGTTAAGCATGGTAGGTTCAGATCTGAGGACTCCCCCAGTGATCTCTTTAAGGTTAGTCCAACATTTTCTGCAATCATTCCAGGTCTGTGAGAGCACTTCCTTATAATACTGATTTTTTAGCTGCACAAATAGCCCTCGTGCAGTTGTTTCTAGTCGCTTTGTACCTCTGGATGTCGACCTGGTTACACAGAGACCTAGACCTGTGCCATAGATGGTCTCTGGCATTCAGAAGCTCAAGGAGGTCTGGAGAAAACCAGGGATTACAGCGGCTTTAGATTTTATGCTTTTTATGGGGGGACATGCCTATCACATATAGTGCTGAACTGAAGAATGAATTGGTCGAGGTCAATGTCAACATTGTTAGTTGTGTTAACCATCGACCAGTCCTGATTATGCAGGTCAGTTTTTAGTGAGTCAAGATGCCCACGGATAAGTACCCTAGTGGTAATTGTTCTAGCGGGTGGTTTACAGAATTTGTTCGCCGAATGAAACAAGACTGGGAAGTGGGCACTGAAGGCATCTTGGAGTACGGTTGTGTCCGATATATGATCAGGGTGGTTAGAGAGCACCCAGTCCAGTAAAGTACCTGTCCTAGTTTTATAGTTGATTCTAGTGGAGGACTCGACTAGTTGGGTGAGGTGAACTGCTGAAACTGCATCTTTGAAAGGGCTTGTGTCAGGAGAGAACCAATTGATATTGAAATGTCCTAATATGATAATTTCCGAATTAAGACTCAGAGAGCCAAAACACTCCAGGAATGAATCAAAGCAGGAGGCCGTCTGTCTGGGAGGAATATAGATTGAAAACACAGAAAAGTTTTTATTGTGTGCACCTAGAAGCACTTTTATGGCAAGGGCTTGCATATGGTCATTGGTTTTGGGCAGAGTTAGGGCAAGACCTTGAAAGTTGTTTGAGAGGTAGATCGCACAACCGCCCCCACGCTTGGAGAGACAATCCTGTCTAAAGACTGTATAACCTGGGGTGGAAATTGAAGCATCCGCTACTTTTGGGGAAAGCCATGTTTCTACGACTGAGAGGATGTCTGGGTTATGTTGTAAGATCCATGCATTCAGTACGTCCATTTTGGGGAGGAGGTTGCATATATTACAGTAAGTGAGGCAATTGTAAGTATCCCAGTAGATGACTATGGGTATGCCGTAAGTTGTGGAGGGCCAGGGTTGGGAGAATATTGCCAGAGAGCAGCAGCAACAGTAAGGCCAGTCCACGCAGATATTCCTGTAACTGCTTGTTGCTAAGTTTGTGAAGCTTCCTCTGAGTTGAGCGTGCTTTACAGTTGGCTTGTAAGTTGAAGATCCCAGGGAGGAGTGACAAAGGGAGTAGCCAGCTAGGGCGATGAAATGACAACCCCCAGTCACCAGAGGAATGCAGGTTCCATGGCACAGTGAGAGAGTCACAGCATTGGGATAAGGTGATAGTACTATAAACATAAAAATGATTACTGTCCAGTGTTGGTGAGGTAGATGTTAGAAACTTACCACAGGCAAGGTCAGATAGGGTCAATAGAGAGAGCAATATAATGTCTCTAGGAAATAGAGCTGTCATAAGAGACATTACGATACCAAGGAGTGCAGCAGTAAGGGCACACGCAAGGTCCCAAGCACAGTGCAAGGTTAATTATACCGGTGTTTTTTTTTTTCTTCAGTGTACAATATGCTAAAAGTGAAAAACAAGGGAGGGGATAACGGTGATTAAAACAGGAAAAAGGCAGAGGCAAGTTGGACAAGTGGGTTGGAGGATAATAGGAAAAATAAGATGCCTCTAGTGGCAGACCAGTATAAACTGCAAATGGGAAAATGGGCAGAGGAATATGATCGACCCGTTCAACTAGGTAACAATAGCAGTCAACCAGGGAGGAGCAGTGGACATTGTGTACCTGGATTTCAGCAAAGCCTTTGAAACTGTCCCCCACAGAAGGCTAACTAACAAATTAGAGCATACAGGAGTCAGTCATAAGATAGTGAACTGGATCACCAACTGGCTGCAAGAAAGGATGCAAAGAGTGCTTGTCAATGAATCATTATCAAGGGAAGGCAAAGTGACCATTGGTGTTCCACAGGGGTCTGTGCTGGGACCTATCCTCTTTAACATATTTATCTGGGATATTGCAAACAATTTGAAGGGGAAGGTTTGCCTGTTTACAGATGACGCAAAACTCTGCAACAGAGTAGACACACAGGAGGCAGTGAAAGGCGTGGAAGCAGACGGGAAAAAACTCGAGGAATGGTCCAGGGATTGGCAGTTGAAGTTTAATGCCAAAAAGTGCAAGGTTATGCATATAGGAAAAAGAAACCCAATGATAAAGTACACACTGGGAGGGCAGTAGTCATTGTGGATGACTTAAAGATCGGAAAACAGTGTGAAAAGGCAGCACAGAGGGTGAGTGGCATCCTTGGATGCATTGGTAGGGGAATTACAAGTAGAAAGAGCGAGGTTATCATTCCTCTCTACAGGTCCTTGGTGAGGCCACATTTAGAGTACTGCAGTCGGTTTTGGAGGCCCCACCTCAAAAAAGATATAGACCACCTGGAGACAGTACAGAGAAGGGCTACAAAGATGGTGCATGGACTGCATCATGAGCCATACGAGGCAAGACTCGGGGAACTAAATCTGTACACCCTTGAGCAGAGAAGAAACAGGGGGGACATGATCGAAACTTTTAAGTATATTAAGGGAATCAACATACACAACACAAGCAGGAAACCTCTTCCAGCAAAACATGGATACGCTTACAAGGAGGCACAACTTGTGTCTGGTGGGAGGCAGATTCAAAAGCAACCTCAGGAAGTACTTCTTTACAGAAATGGTCATAGACCCATGGAACAGCCTACCTCAGGAGGTGGTGGAATCCAAGACAGTACGCAAGTTTAAACTTGCATGGGACAGACATTGTGAACACATCAGGGTACAATCTAAATAGGCAGGGGGTAGAAACAGGGGCAGACTAGATGGTTCATGCAGTCCCCATCTGCCAACATGATTCCTATGTTCCTAAGCCAATGGATGTAGAAATTCAGGAGGCTTGCCTCTCAAAAGCCAATGCTGAAAAGATTGACAGTGACAGTGTTTAGCTGGTTGATGTGTGTAAACTTCTTGGAGTTCAAAGGAGAAAGTCACAACAATCACACTGCTTGTTTGCCCATCAGCCAGCTAGCAGACGCCATCAGGCTTTGAAGATAAAAATCAAGCCTCTCACTGTTTGTGTGTGTGTGTGTGTGTGTGTGTGTGTGTGTGCGCGCACGCACGCATGTGTTTCTCTCTAGTTACAGACAGAAAGTGCCTATCTGAAAGTACTAAACAGAGTTGAGAAAAAACAGCATGTAGAATTCAAATATAATAGCTTCAAATATGTTAACATCATGTCAATAATGAATACAAAACCCCAGCAATAGTTGATTTAAATTACATGTTTATGTCTTCTTTAAGGAGCCCCTGATACCAGTTGGATAAATTTTAAAGAACGTGACAGTCAAACACAAATCAGTTTGTCTTTCAATTTTTTTTGCAATTCCTTTTTATGTGTGTGTATGTGTGTGTGGACTTCCTGTCCCTCCCATTGGCCCCTTCTGATGTAGACAGCCAACCCCTTCACCCCACCAGCCGGACTTCCCACATCTACTTCTGACCTCGTTGTGTGAGTGGGTGCCATGAATGGTGATGGTGCCTTTAGGATTGCAGCATCATCCTGCAGACACAAATAGTCCAGAGTAAAGCAACATCTTAAGGGATGGAGGAGTACACTGTATTTACGACACATGCAGTTGTCACATGAGCAGGATAAAATCAGCAGTAAAGGCAAATCTGCAGTTGAAATGGAGAATAACTAGGCAATCAGGACAAGTCCAATTGCAGACACAGTTGGCCTTCAGGTAGGTGGTCCTGGTGAGATCTCCTGAACAGAAAGTATGATGAGGTGCTGTGAACCAGTAGTGGTAGAGTTCCAGAGTCTGGATGTACAGATACCAAAGGCCTGCTGCCCCCATATTGGTATCAGCTTTAGGGACAACAGGCAAAGAGTCATCATTGCATTTGAGGGGATATGACTATGCAGAGAACTTGACTAAGTCCGCAAGTGGAGCAAGGACGAAGGATCTGATAAGCTATATAAACGCGTTCCCTTTTAGTGTAAATGAACATTTTATTATAAAACCTAGGAATAAAACCGAATGTGTTATTTCCTTAAAGCAATTTGTTTTGTAGCAGTTTTGAGTTGCCAGTGGTTTGTAATGGTTTTTAGTTTAGTCGGTTCCTTAAAGAAAAGGAAGCTCACTGTCTAGTCATTTAGCAGTGGTCTCTCTTTGATTGTTTAATCCCTGCAAAATAAAATATACAGTCAGTTCAGAAGCTGTATATTCTTCATGTATTGCCGGGGGCATGTATGATGGTAACATTTCTGAAGCTAGTTTTGTAACTTTTGCTCATTTTTACTCCTAGAGACAGTCCAGTAAATGTTATTTGAGAACTTTCAAGTATTGTGATTGACAAAGTAGGTGATTTGATGCTCTTTCTTTACTGTGCCATTTGTCTTCATGAGTGAGGGAGTCAGACAGACAGTAAGTTAAGTAAGTCCTGCACCTTTAGACGTGATGGTAAGTAGCATGTTATGAGCAAGACCATTGTGTGTCTAATTCTTACAATGTATTTTAAATGGGAAAGCTTTTTTATTTTTGTTTATGAAGGTTTAACAGTTTCAGTTTGATTTCACGTCTTCGTTTGAGTGCAGCAGAGGCTAAGGTGATGTCATCACACATTGCGCAAGCTACTCTCCCACTTGCTACAAGTTATTTTGTGATCTAGTTAAAGGGGACAGGTAATTTCATGGAATCATAGAATCCTGCCGGTGAAAAAGGACCATTCAGCCCATCCAGTCTACCTGTCTCTCTTACCTCCGTTGCCTAGTCCCATGTAATTATCCCATGCCCTTTTGAATTTCTCCACTGTTTCCACCTCCACTGCCCATTCCGGTAACCTGTTCCATGGGTTCTACAACCCTTTGTGAGAAGTAACCTCCCCCTTACATCCCCCCCAAATCTGCCCCCCTCCAGCTTGAGTGCATGACCTCTAGTGATTTTGTTTTCCTTCAGTCTGGACATTTTGGAAATTGTTTGCAGTGTTTTTGTTTACAGAAATGAAATTCATACAACCAAATGCTTCATTTTTATTAGTACTTAAATGAACAATAGTGTGAAAAACTATGGATTTTATTGTTTTTAATTTATGGGCAGCATTGTTTAGAGAGCTTATCATGGAACCGGGAATTTGAAGTTTTCACTACTGGTGTATGAGTAACGAATAGTATTTCCCTGAAACACATGAATAATGTACTGTTCATTATCCAGATACAAATAAGGAATATGGCATTATTCATGACTATTCCTATTTGGGAAATACTTAACAAAACAAACAAAAAGGAAGAAAGAAAGAAACAGCCCCCCCAACCTCCTTCCCAGCTCAATACATTGACCCCCCCCCATCCACCACCCTGTGCTACAAGCTCAGTCATGCCCTTGTCCTCCCCCCACATGCACAGTTTGATGTTTTAAGGAAAAACTCCCAAGATGAGTAACCGGTACAACCCGCCCACCTCCATGGCCAACTGCTGTCTTTAGTGCTTAGTTTTCTTTTTGCAAAGCAATATCTCCCTTCCCCCAGGCAGCATCCAACTCCCACACTCCTCCCCTGAGCACCCCACTTTTCTTTTAAAGGCAAAGGCCCCCAGTGAGTGACAAGGAAGGCAACCATCTGGGGGATTCCAATACCATCTCGGTGATGAAGTCTGCAACTTTCAGGAACTCACTCCCATCACCTGGTGGACGGTAAATGAGAAGGGTCCTGTAGTATACGCCTGCACCCACTATACACTCAAAGGAGATGGTTGCTTCAACTGGCATTTTGCTGAGACCCAGTTCCTGTCTAAAACAGACAGCAACCCCCCCCACCACCACCACCACCCTGACGGTCCTCTCTTGGGCAGTGAATCACAGAGAACCCGAACAGAATGGCAGAAACATAGAAGTTGATGGCAAATAAGGACTGCAAGGCCCATCCAGTCTGCTCATTTCTTTTTCTGCCTTATGAATGTGCCGTTGGCCTTTGCTCTGTCAATGGCCTATCTATTCATACTCATCTGTATTGCTCCCTTATGCCTATCTCATGCCTGTTTGAGGCCCTGCACTGTATTCATATCCACCACTTCCTGGGGTAGGCCGCTCCATGCATCCACCACCCTTTCTGTGAAAAAGAACTTCCTCACATTACTCCTTAATTGGCCTACCTCTATTCTCATGCTGTGTCCTCATGTCCTGCTATTTTTCTTATATTGAAACATGTTAGACTCTTTCACCTTATTAATGCCCTTAAGGTGTTTGAATGTTTCAATCATATCACCTCTCTCCCTTCTTTGCTCTAGGGTATATATAGTGAGCTCCATTAATCTGTCCACAGACTCCAAGATGGGGCTGGCACTTTCATCCAGCCAGGTCTCGGTGATACAAGCCAGGTCAGCAGATGCCACAAGATCTGCAACCATTGTGATCTTATTTTTAATTGACCTGGTATTGCTTAACACCACCTGAAAGGGACTGGAGTCCAAGGGTGGCCCCACTTCCTACATGACCAAGTCATAACCCTTGGGTATGGGCACAAGACAAGGATAACCTTGTTCTCATGTACATCTTGCCCCAGGGTGCCTCCTAGTCCTCACTATCCCAATCCGTCCACTCCTTCCCCATCCCCCTCAAGAATTCCAGGCCCCCCCCCGCTCCTTCCACTCCCTCATCTCCTGAAGATGCAGAGAGCACGACATCTGGAGTAAACTTAAAACGGGAGGGGCGGATGGTCAAACGGGCGGAGGTCCCTTAATCTCGAGGAGGAGTACTGCCTGACCATATTCCTAATTCCCCAGCACATGTCTCAGGTACTGCCACACACACCAATATTAACTCAGTCACACCCCCTCTCACTCTCCCCCTCCCACCTAATCTAATTCTTCTTAAGCTCTTACAAATAAATATACCCCTATTCTAAGCTAATACATTAACCCTTATTACAATTTCTTCCTAACCCCTCACAGTGCTCTCACTACGGTAGGGTAAACCTTTAAGACTCCCCAACCCCCTCCCACAAGGTTGAATTTTAAAATCCCAGGAAATCCTTAAAGCACTAAAGTCAACTTATCACAGCTCATTTAAAGATGTATTTCACCAGCTCCACGTGCTCAGCAAGCAGTCAAAGTCTAAATTTGAATTCCTTAACCAGAGATCTTAGTTGAAATAAAATCATCTGAACAGTGTTAAGTGGAGTACAGACCCCCAGGCACTCTCACTACTTGGGGGCCAAAGTAAACACAAGCACGCTCACTGCCCAGAACAGTAGTCATTTGTATGAAAGAGAAATCTCAAATTTAAAATGTGACCATCTGTTTTCTTGCACACTTCCTGGTAAACAAATCCTCCAGACGGTAGTCCAATTTTCCAGGTGATGACAATAGCCTGGAGGCTCTCTCTATGCGGGTCACCACCTGAAATATCTGCACCCACAACCGCGACTCCCACTGGCGTCAGCCCACCAGCCGACACCTGTATGGATTCTAGGAAACTACAGACCCACCTGCTGGCTCCCCGGCCAGTCCAAGCTCAGTTCTCCTGAGTAGGGACAGACTCATGTGGCTAAACCACAACGCAGAGTTCTATTGCTGTACTGGCAGAGGTTCAGTCAGATTCAATCAGGAGTCCAACATCCAGATTATTTCCAACCAAAAACAGAAGCCCTGGTTGTTTCAGCAGTGCTATGAGATATTGTTTTTATAGTCATTTGTAGTCAATGACCTCTTGTACCAAAACTCAAGGCTTTGCCACTCATGAGGGTCAAGAGGCACTGACCGCTCATAAACATAAAAATGATTATCTCATAGCTACCCATCACATATCCCTACATACCCAGCTCAAAATAAAATGGTATCTTGTGAGCTGGGCAAAGCTACCAACTTTCTGAGGCCTAAAACTGGGATGGTCCATTCTGACCATGACCCCCCCCCCACCGCATCACTCCCCCGGGCACCGCCGCAGACAACGCTGTGCACAGTCAGTTACATTTTTCTGCTTGCTCTGGCCATGCTGCCCCACAGTAACACCAGTAGCAATTATTCAGATTAAAACAATACATCATTATGATACAGCAAGTTCCAAATCATGATGTACACTAAGTTCATTAGAAGCAAACCTGTGTTAAATTGTGATCAGACATTCGAGCTGCATATATTGCTCCTCCTGACAGTCCCATCCAACCTGCTTACACTCACCTCATGTGCTGCGCAAACTTCACTACAGTGACTCCCACCACCTCATCAGATTGTTTTCACACACCTTCCTACAGCTGATCAGGTTCGGATACCTTAGTTCCCTGCTGCCAGTCTGTTCTCCATCTGGAGACCCTCTCAGCTGCTGGCAGGCAAACATCCACATGTGCTTGTTTGCACTACTACCCAGTCTAATCTAACAAGAAGGAACATGCTTTACTGTGCTCCCACTGACATGCTTGCAGTGCAACACAGGTGCAGGGGTTGAAGTTGTAAACTGCTTTCCAGCTTGAGTAGTGCCACAGTGGTGCTGAAATAACTGTCACTCACAGATTAGCAGTCAGCAAAAAAAAAAAAGGACAAAACTGGGACAAGTATGCAAAAAAAGGGAAAAAAGTGATATTTTGAAAAACTTGTGGGGACACTGGGACATGCTGCCTAAAATAGGGACTGTCCTGGGAAAATAGGGACAGTTGGTAGCTTTACAGCTGGGTATATCGCATATAATATGCTTCTCTGTCCTGTACATCATAATGGAATACTAAACCAATCAGTGAGCAGTTTTTGCAACACTGACAGCATCCCAGTGGCCATGTGCAGCACTGAACCCAACAGTTCAAATCCAAGAGAAACAGTTAAATCTTCATGCAAACAACATATTTATACTCCCCTATTTATTTTCATTTTGAATGTTTCAGCAGCTAAAATAAATAAGTTGTTTGTAAGGGTTGACTGTGTTGAATAACTAGGGTATACATCATAGGTTGCAGTGGAATAACTCATTTATCTCCACTAGTGAGTGGTAAGACCCATAATTCATGAGTGGCAACGTGCCTTATTTGGGCACCAGGAGTTGGGGTAAAAATGTCAAAATAGAAGTGATGTCTTGGATGATGACAACACTAACCACATGATATCAAAAATACGTTGCCGTTGGTGTTGTCATAATTGATACATAGGTTAGAAACATCACAGTGGAAAACTGCACCAATCAGGGAGCAGCTTTCACAATGGAGTATTGAACAGATCAGAGTGTGACTTTCACAGTTCTTTTTTTTAAATTTAGTATGCCTTATAATCCCCCTGTCTCTCAACCGGCCCCCCCATTGGTCCTAGCCCACTCACCCAGCCCCATTACCAACCTTCTCCTGGAATTACCTCTCTCCATTTCCACCCTGGCTTGCCCTACTGGGTGAGGCTGTCAGGGGTGGACCCTAGCCCCCAACAGAGACTTCATCAATGGTACACTGGACAGAGCGCCACGGTCCACAGTGTAGGGCCTGCGGTGAGGAGTGGATGTCCTCCTGCAGCGATCTCTTTTTTTTCCCCTCATTTCAGTTGTTCCAGCCCCAAAAACACTGGAATGAGACCCTGAAGCATGTGCATGCTGTTGCCGGCATTGTGCACAAGAGCATGTTAACGTCCTCCAGCCTCGATCCTTGGCTGCAACTGCACCACCACCTGTAGTCACCTAGGTGGCAGTAGTGCAGCAGAGACCAAGCTCCCTCCCTCCCTGGTGTGGAGAGTATCTTCTGGGATGCTGGTCTCACCTCCTGTGGCCGGTCCTCCAATGACTCCTGCTCATTGCTGAACTTGGGTTGTCTGCATCACTAATGGTAGCACTACTGCTGCACAAGAGGTAGGAATACTGAGTCAGTATTCTAAAGTTATGTGGCACACTGCAGCAACACCACAACTGCTATTTACCAAACAAAGGAAGCTTATCTTACTGTATATCTCATTCATTATTAGTGCAGTAGAAAGGTGTAGGGCAAATAAATATTCCGAAAGCTAAAGTTCAGACGCAGTACTTATTAGGACATGGTTACAATCAAATAAATAACTACCGACAATAAACTGGCATTCCCAAGTGGATGTAGGTGGCCTGTAAGGCAGTGTGCATCCCTGAAAGGGTCACACACAGCATGCTGATGTTTCGGCTAATTGCCTTCCTCAGAACTGTTTCAAAGTGCTACTGCTGCACCAGCAGACAAGTTTTCACAGTTGTGAAGTCATAATGATTACCCAGTGCTGCACTGAAGTCTGCAGTTGAAATCAAAGAGAAACAGTGAAATCTTCAAACAAACATCAGATTTGAAAGTTACAACTAGTAAAACGATGTTGTATGCATTGTATATGCAATGGTCTGAATTATATAGTTAGTCATCACTTTTGTGGGGGTACTTATAGCTGTGCCACTTGTGAGTCACGGTGGCCTGCCCACTCACAATAGACGATAACTGGCATATCGTATGTAGTCAGGTTATTGCATTGCCCACAGCGTAGGTGAGAATGAAACCTTACAGATAAACCTTTTTTTTCTATGGCTTGAAGATATAAAGTTGTGATGATAAATCATTTATCATCACTCTAAGTGGGTCGCTACCATTTATCATCACTTGAGGTTGGTTACAAAGGCGCTGTTAACCAATAGAAGAGCAGCTTGAACAATGCCTGATGACATCACAGTGACCTCTGCTGCACTCACAACACAGCAGTGAAATCAAACCGAAACAGTTTATTCTTCATTATAAAAAGGGTCTGAGAAATGGAGCTTTCTGATTGGCTGCAAACATTCTAATAGCCTTATGTTAATCTTTTATTAACATACGTGCAGAACTTAACCATATGCTGGACAAGGTTTAACACTGTTTAAAAACATTTTTTATTATAATAGCAATAAGGCACTCCCAGGGATTATGTTAATGATCAGTTAATCACCCTCTAGGGGCATGTGGCACTCGGCTACACCTTGTGCCACAGTACACCCCTAGAAGGTGATTAACAGACCATTAACATAACCCTTGGTCATGCCTTATTGCTTAATTAAAGAGCAGCTGACACAAGAGAACTTTAACAAAACATAACATTTAGATGCAGTTCAGCTTGTATGTCACATTAGTTTTGTATTCTTCCTCCCCATTGTTTATTACTGAGGTGATCTGCATGAAAACAGGATCTTTGCTCCTAAAGAGTTAATATATTCCTGTTACTTTCTCCCCACCTGAGGTCATAATGCACTGCTTGTGACATCACAGTTACTCCCATGGCAGCAGATTGTGATGTCACAACAGACCATTATGACTTGAAGTAGGGAGTAAGCTAGAGAGGCAGATAAACTCTGAGGGGAATCTAAGGGATAAACAATCATGTACTCGTGCATCTTTACTCAGTAATAAATAACAAGGAAGATACATATATAGAATACACATGGAATGCAAGCAGAATTGTACCTAATTATTATGTTTTTCAAAGTTTTCTTTTTGGTGTCAGTAGCTCTTTAAAATAACTAATCTGAAAGCTCTAAAATTCAGAATACGTAGTATAAATTGGACACACAATGCTGTCACTCAGAATATGACATTTATTGTCACTTGTGAGGGGGCAGGACTTTCATAACTTACTTGTGATTGAATTATGGTCCTGCAACCTCTCTCTCATGACAATAAATGGCATATTCTGGTCATGGCCGTTGTGTATTCCATAGTTATACAATGGAGTGAGCTTGTTTTGTAGGCTTTCCATACCATCTGGGGGTGGAGGGAGCCTGTCATCATGATCCATATGATAGCTGGGGGATTTCTACCCCTTTGCACCGTCCTGTCTCTTCCTAGCACAGCTAATATGCATTTGTGACACGCTTCCTGTGAGTGGGAGTGGCTAATGTCACGCAGTCCCCAACAACATCAGTGCCACCACTTCTTCTGCCGTACAAGCCATTGCTACAGCAGGGAGCTCAGGACCCCTCCCCGGGGCTGTCACTCAGTGCCTCTGCATCACGCACCGAACCCCACTGGCCATCACTGTGGGAGTCAGAACTACAACTTGATCCCAGGTCTCCCATATGCATCATGCACCGAACCTCACTGGCCATCACTGTGGGAGTCAGAACTACAACTTGATCCCAGGTCTCCCATATGCATCACGCACCAAACCCCACTGACCATCACTGTGGGAGTCAGAACTACAACTTGATCCCAGGTCTCCCATATGCTGAAGCAATACTCCACCACCTGGCACCACCAGGCTGGGCTAGTGATCATGGTTTACATTTTACGGAATAATTCATTTCATTGTGGCTGTTTGATGCATGGATGTCTATGATGCATTTAGCCACCCTAATTTAATTTGAAAATGGGCTCTGTTCTTCATATTTTTATTTGAAAAATGAATAAAGATAAAATGTAAAAGAAAAGCAAAAGTCTGTTAAAAATGGCATCGGCAGATTCAAGGTTTCTGATGGACTGGCTGGAGCTTCTTACACATATTCACAGTGATCTGGACATGTTCCTTGGTAAAGAGCGCCCTCTGGTGGCTGACATTGAGACTCCAATAAGCTTAGCTCACACTGGCTCTGTAAAAATTATAACTGATGAAGAACTGTTGACTAGTTTATAAAGGCTACAAAAAAAAATCTTAAAGAGTCCTGTAAGATAAAAAATCAAGCGAACTTAGTGACACATAGCATAATCGTTTGGCAAGACAAATACAGTATGTATATCAGATCTCTATGGCCACTATTTTATAAACATAAAAAAGAGATGGGGATCCCAGTGGGAATCAGTATGAGCTGATGTATCACTGTGTGGCATCTTTCAAAGTGTGGAAAGACCAGCCTGGTGGTGCTGATGGCTGAGGCACTGGATGCCTTACCTTGTGCTGCACCGGTGACTCATGTTCGGGAATGAGCATGGGCCACCGAGGGTTGTGAGGTGAGAAAGATTGAGCGTCCGATTGACTGCTCTTCTTCTACGGGGAGGGAGGTCCTTACAAGTCGGTGCCCGGTCACCCCCTGGCAGAGGCTGGGGAACAGGGTGCTGGGTAGCAGCTTGGGGAAGAGCTTGGGGCAGACGCCTGGAGGGAGCGCATGCGAACGCATGTGCGCTTCCCTCTGCCAGTGTCATTGCATGCCCCCAGACTTCAGGGGAAGGAAAAAGAAGAAAAATAGATGGCACCTGTTTGTGCGGCTTGATGGCCGTCTGTGCAAGCACGGTGACCGAAGTTGCACCCGAACTGGATCCATGTTGGGTGGGGAGTTGGGGGCTCCCTGCCACCCCACTATGGGGGAGTAAGCCGTAGGAGTTTCAGGGTGTTGGCAGAAGTTGCGGTAGGCAGATGGCGGCTGGATTGCCTCTAGGATGCGAGGACAGGGGAGCAGACCTGGTTGTCAGAGAGGAGGTAAAAAAATAGTAGCAAAAAAAAAAAGTGTGGAAAGACATTTGAAATCTCTAACCTACCCAGTATCTCTCACTTCCTCAGTCAAGTGTGAAAAATACTCAGAGTTTTACTGTTGAAAAAGAAACATTTAAAGCTTTTGGGAAAAGATGCCGGGTGTCAGACAGCAGAGGAGCTAACAGATAGCTTAATCAGCCAGCTTTATGATACTAAACTGCTGGGTCCATACACAGCAGAGTCCCTTATCCATTCAGAAAGTCTGATCCCGAGTCTCTCCTTTGCTGTCAGAGGGAATACTAAGATGCAGAGAGTGGAATGGGGTGACATCAGGCTACAATGAGATGAAAACAACAGGGAGTACCTTGAATTCTGCAAAGAAAGAGAAAGACCTGCACAGATAAAACTCCTAAGGACAGTAGAGTAATAAACTCCAGGGCATATGCTCTTTTGGGGGACCCTAGTAAATATCTATTTTGAAATTACAAGAATTACTTTTCACTTCAGAGAGGCCACACAAGGCACATCACAGAATCTCTGTTCTCTCCGGCTGTGAACATTGATTCCCTCATGAAAGCAAACCAGATGGCATGGTTTAAATGCCAGCCAAGAGGCTTAAACAAGATCGCCACTGCTGCTAAGACAATGGTTGCTAATGCCAATCTCAAAACAGACAAGAGACTCTTGGCCCAGTCATCCCAAAAACATTTGATTTAGGACTTATGTGACTCGGGTGTGACTCCAAATAATGTTATACAAATATTAGGCAACAAGCAGGTTTGAGGCGTGGACCGGCACTTTAGCTCAGTGGCTAGGCTGCCAGTCACAACACACTTGGGATGCTGTGGGCTGGCTGGGGGGGGGGAGGGAGAAGGATAGAACAGCCCTAAGGATGTTCTCCTCCTCCAGAGATGGAGTTAGCCAGCATCTTCTGTGCTACTGCCACCTGGGGGACAGCATGTGGCAGTGCAGTTGGTGCTGTTGCAAGCACATGTGGATGCTGATTGGCTCCAGTGTGCAAGGCACACTGCATGCACATTCCATTGAGCTGCTGATTGCTGCCCAAAGCGCAGGGGAGAAAGCAAGTAAATTCCACTGCAATGCAGTATGACTCTGGCACTCTCTGGCCCCACAAAGCTGACTGCCCACTCCACCAGCCAGAACTTGAGTGTCCTGCCCCCGGGCCTGCAGAGGTAAGTACTGGGCTCTGAAGACCCCACAATGGAGAGGCAAGTCCTCAGTAAGAGGTGGTGGGGTATGAGTAACAGAGAATGCCATATGGGACTGGGGGGGTCGCCTGGCTGAGGTAGGGCCACTCCAAGAAAGAAAATGCAAAACAAAAAAAAGGTCAGATTCTTAACTTACACTCTGAGCTAAATGAGGAGAAGCAATTAATTTATGTGTTCAAGTTTCTGAATCCAGTATAATCTGTCCAACACCAGCCCCAGTGGAAGCTACTATAACCATTCACAGAAAGTCTTTCAAGACGTGTTGTCGTCATGTGTTTATAATACAGCCACTAACAATGGTAGTTTATTCACCTGGTAAAGGTAAATTGTTGGGGTTATACTTCTCTGAGGCTCACATGTGACTTCAAAAGAAGTACGACTCACCTTGTCCCATAATCTAATGAGACTGGTCCAGTTTTGATGTCTTCCAAATCTGTATCCAGAATACAACTGGTTATTTATTGACTTGTGACTACATATTACGCTGCAGGCCAGATGTTTATGTATCCATTATGCATTTTTATTACCTCATTTTACACTCTAATGGTCAGCCAGTCCATACAGCATACTGGCCAAGTGTCCTGTCTTCTCTGAATATGAGTGTCTCCCAGGGTGGGATGTAGAGTGCCTCAGAGATGTATACCCCAACAATTGCTTTTACCAGGTGAGTAAACTACCACTGTGGGGATAATCTCTGAGACACTCCACAATCTTTACATCTGCGGTTCTAAAATGCAGTACCCATAGTTGGGGAGGGGGGTGGTAGATGAGTCATCTTCTCACTGAGCAGATGTGGTCACTTGGAGTACTGAGCGGTTGAAACTGGTTTTGGCATCATGTGCTGTATTGAGTCTATAGCGTCTTGTGAAAGCATGAAGTGATGTCCATGTGGCAGCTGCACAGATCTTCTCTGTTTTGGCCAGGTTTCTTTCAGTCCATGATATGGTTAGTGCTCTAGTGGAGTGAGCTTTAAAGTCCACTGGTGGAGTTTCGGCACTCGCTCTGTAGGCCTCTAAGATGGCTGTCTTGAGTGAGGATGCTGTCCTGGAATGTGATGCCAGGTGTCCTTTTCTGTGCCCCTGGATGATAATAAACAGTCTGCCCGTCTTGCATATGTTCCTCGTTCTGTTGATGGAAGTGGTGATAACCCTCTTTGTTCCCAGAGTGTGATGACTGAGGTTCCCTAGTGCCCTCTGTAGCTGGCATTTGAGCTGGTATTTCAACTGTCTGTCTTAGATGAAACTGTGAGACGATCTTAGGTATGAATGACAAAAACATTCTTAGTGTTACCCCATCCTCGTGGAAGATCAAGTATGGTTCCCTGCAGGATAGGGCTTGTAATTCAGTTGTTCTTCTGGCTGCACAGATTGCAACCATGAATACTGTCTTAAGATTCATCCTTTTTGTATCCACTGTGGCTAGTGGTTCGAACAGCATGGTAGTCGTAGTCCTGAGCACTAGGTTTAAGTTTTAGGGGACTATAACCTGTTGACCTTAGGCCATATATTCGTGGTGGCCTTCAGAAAGTGAAGTATGTCCAGATGAGTTCCTGGCATTGCTCCATCTATTTGTCCTCATGCTGCTCCTATTGCTGCCAGCTGGACTATCAGAGAACATGGTGAGAGCCCCTTATCTTGGCCCTCTTGAAGCAATAACAGTATGTCAGCTATGGAGGTGGTCTGTGGGACTAATGCTCTCTGGAAGCACTAGTTCATGAAGATGGACCATTGGCTTTTATATGTTGTCGTGGTAAATCCCCTCCTGGGCATTGTCTTGGTATCTATGATAGAAAGTTATAGCCAGCTTGCAGCAGGTCTCTCCCTTTCAAATGCCAAGCTGTCAATCTGAGGTTATGAGGGTTAGGTGGCAGACTGGCTCATGTTGCAATATGTCACGTCTGATTGGTGGTCTCCATGGATGGTCCAGGGACATGGTCACCATCGTAGTGAACCGTGACCTCCTGGCCAGTATGGGGTGATCAGGATTACCCACACACGGGACTGTTGACTCTTCTTTAGGACTTGTGGAATCAGGGGAAACTGGTAGAAAGATGTATGCCATGTTGAAGTACCATTCTGAGAACAGGGCATTCACTCCCAAGGATGGGTTGTCTTTGAATGAGGAGAAAAACCTGGGGCATTGAGTGTTCTTGCTGGTTGTCATGAGGTCCACTTGCACTGGCCCTCAACACCTGCTGATACAGCAAAACCTGTGTGGGTGGAGTTTCTACTTACCTGGGTGGATCTGTTGGAGACTCAGCCGATCTGCTGTTGTATTTAGTGTACCTGCCAAGTGTATGGCTGAAATGCAGGCTAGGTTGCTGCTGGCCCAGTGCAGGACCTTCACAGCCTCTTTCTGCATTGCTTTGCTCTTTGTCCCGCCTTGCTTTTTAGTGTAAGCCACTGTTGTCCAATCTGATGAGTATGTGTTTGCTTTTGATTAGGTGACTGAAGTGCAGTAGTGCTAAGAAGATCACCCTCGACTCCAAGATATGCATAATTTTGACTCGGCTACAGAACAATTCCCCTGAGTTGCCTGATGGCCAGTGACTGCCCCCTCCCATCTGTTAGGCTGGCATCCATGTCAATTATTGCCTCATATTGAATATCTAGAGGCATCCTTTTGGACAGGCTGTTCTTGTTTGTCCACCATTTTAGTGAGTGAGTTACCCAAGGTGGCATAATCAAGGTAGTCGAGAGGTTGTGATTTTGAAAGCCTCCATGTTGGATGGCTAATAGGAGAAGCTGTCTTATGTTCCACCTGGCTCACAGGACCAGGTCTATACATGATGTCATTAGCCCCTGCACTCAAGACACTTGTTCCAGAAGGGTTGCCTGTATCTTTGCAGTCTGGACACTTGTTGTTGATACACTTGTCCGAGGGTCATACTAGGACTCCTGCTATATCAATTATGGTGCCCAGATGCTGTACTGACTGGCTAGGGTAAGGCTGCTCTTGTAACGGTAGATCACCCAGCTGTGTTTCTCTAGGCATTGTATTACAGTTTTTGTCTCTCGTCTTAATGGTTGGGAACATCTGGTCCTGATTAGCTAATCATCCAGGTAAGGAATTACTTGAATGCCCTGTTCCCTCATCTTGGCCACTAGAACCATGGGCGCCTTTGTGAACACTCAGGGTGTCAATGCTGGGCTGAAAGGTTGTGCCTGGTATTGATAGTGTTTGCCCAGAAGGTGGAATGTGAGAAATGTGTAGTAGGATGGCCTTATGGGAATGTGAAGATAGACATCCTTCAGGCTTATTGGTGTTAGAAAGTTCCCTAGGCGTATGACTCTCAGAGTGGACCTAATTGTTACCATCTTGAATGATTGTGTTGTACTGTGCGATTTAAGTATTTTAGATCCAGTACCAGCTAAAGGTCTTCCATTTTCTTGGGAACTGTAAAGAAGATAAAATATATTCATTGTCCTGTTTCATCTGGCACTGAGTACCTCTGCTATCACTCTGTTTTGTATTAGGCCCAGAAAGATTTGACGGATTTGCAATGTTTGTATCTTGTACTTTGAAACAGGTAAGATGATCAGACATTTCATTCTGGGAATCTCCTTTAGTTCTATGGCATATCCCTTGGGTTACTAGCGCCAGTGCCCATTTATCCTCTCTTGATTTTTTCCATTTATCAGCAAACTGATGAAGATGTGTTCCTATTGGTAGAGATGTGCAAAACTGGCAAATTTCATTATGTGAACTATTTTGCGAAATTCGCTTGTTTCGCGAAATTTTTTGCAGAACCGAAATGCGGAATTTCGCCAGCGGAATGTGAAATTTCATCTGCAGAAGGCAAAATTTTGCCCATGAAACAGTGAAATTTGCCTTTCGCCAGTGAAATTTTGCCGCTTTTCCAGTGAAATTTCACATTTTGCACCCCGCTAAATATTTCGCGTAATGGGCGAATTTTGCTAAATATTTCACACTGCGAAATTGCTGATTTTGTGGAAATTTTGCTGGCGAAATATCATTTCGCAACATCTCTATTGGTGTGTGGTGCGATTGCGGGTGTGGGATATAGTCATTGCTTTGCCTGTGTTTTGTGGTTGAAGTTATTTGGGAATGTGGCCCTGCTGGATCCCCCCAACCTCTGACTCTGTTGTTGGGGATATGAGTGTCAGAAATTGTTTCCCTTATTACTGTACTGGCCTCATCGTCTGTCATGAAAGGGGGTCTGAGCGAAACCTCTGCCTGGATGAGAGGCATGTGTACCTGTTGGTCTGTTCCTTTCCTAGTGCTTTTGTACCGTCCTTCCCTTTGTCATATTTTCCAGCCCTTCCCCAAACAGTAGTGAACTTTTAAAGGGGAGCTGATGGAGCACTGCCTGTGATTAATTTATTTTGTCTGCATCCCATAACTTAACCCACAGGGTCCTTCTGTCAGATTGATCAGTGACGTGGCCCTGGTGTTGATTTTGAGAGTTCAGTGCCATGTCTGCTAGACATTTATTGGTTAACATAGCATTTTACAATAATTGAGTCTCTGTAGATTTTGGCGCTAGCCTCTTATGCACATCCTGTATCCAGGCTAGTTGAGCCCTGGTGGTGTAAATTGCTGTTCTTGCTCCAAGCCCTGCCAACTCGAAGTTCTTCAGTATGTCCTCTAAATTCCAGTCTGTTGGATCTTTCAGGCCAGGTGCACATTCTGACAGGAGGAGTCTTCTTGTTTAAGGACACTATTTGTGGATCAACTGCAGGGGGTGTGCACCACAAGTGCATCTTGTCGGCCTGTAATGGGTACATTTTGTCCCATGATCGGCATTCAGGAATGCAAGCAGTTGAGTCCCATTCTTTGGTTATCACTGCATCAGTTAACTTTGACACTGGGAATGTGGCAGTCTGTTTGGCCACCAGGAAGAGTGGGGGCATTAGTTTCGATTGTGGTGGTAGAGGATGGGCATCAAATCTTACTGTAGCCATAATATTTATTTATTTATTGAAATGTTTCACCAGGAGGGACACTGAGCAACAAGTTGCTCGTCTCATGGTGTGACCTGAGAGGAGGGGTTACATGGGGTTGAGAAGGATGATCAGTTACAATAGTATGTGGGTAATACACACAATACAACATTGTAAGATTGTGCAACAGTTGGAACACAAGGTATTGCACAATAAACAGTAGTGGAACATTGGGTAAATTACAATACATGTTCAAAATCATACAAAAGAACATATAAACGTACAAAACAGTAATAATGCAATAGAACCATTTATAGTGCATGAATGTACCAGGAGCAGGCTTGAGGTAGTACACAAGTACTGTTGGAGTAAAAAGGATGGGGTTAGGTTGTGCACACTGGTGACCCAGAAGGGCAGGTGGAGAAGAGAGGGGGGAGAGGCAAGAACTGAATATGAGGAGAAGGGGTAGCCATTTCCTGATTTCCCCCTTCAGGATGTTGAGAACCCTGCCGGGTGGGGGTTATGAGGGGTAATATTGTGTACCAGTGCTGGTATTTGGTCTGGGAAGCACCACTTTGCCTTCAGGTACTGAGGGTCTTTTTCCAGGTCTGCCTCATCCGCGGATTCCTTCCCTTGTTCGGGCTCTGGGGAATGTAGTCTTGGCTCCGCAGGTGTTGGGTTGATTGGTACCGTAGGTGGTAGAAGAGGTGCTGGGCTAGCCCAAGTGGGATTGTGTGGCCTGGCTATTTCTGCCAGTTTCTCTAGCATGGCCACCATGAAGTGCTCCTCTGCCTGAATTATCTGCTGGTTCTGTAGGATAATGGTGGTGTTGTCCATTATTTGGCCTGGTGTATCAAAGGCAGTGCCGAGTGAATTATTTGTTTGAGATCTAGACCTTGAGGGCTGTTGGGACAGTCTGCTGGAGCTGTCACTGCTGACTGCATCCCTGGATAATTGTGAGGGCTCTTCAGCGCAGGAGGGTAGGGTCGTTTCAATGGCCGTGTTGGTAGTGGGATGTTGCAAGCTGTGCAGACCTTTGTTTTGCTCATGATCACCCTGTGAGGAGAATGAACCAGAAATGGAAGTGCATGATAGTGAATTTCATGGCTCATGTATCTTTTCCAAAATTAGCTCAGAACAATCAGAGAGCTATTAATTATCGCAACAGGGTGTGCAACTGATTGTAGTCCACCTATATGTTTGTATCATGTACTGATATGGGGTAGCCCTTGTGTGTACAGGGCTGTCAGACCTCACTGAAACAAAATTAGCTCCAGGTAATGTGGCCTTCGGAAGTGGGGCAGTATTGTTTCCCATTTGTGTAGTAGTCCAATAGTTGTTACAGTCCCTAGTAAGAGGTGACACCTGCATCCTTTAAGTGCCACAAACTGAGATAACTGTGCATCAAAGTTATACTATTTTATAAGTGCTCTAACTTTCAGGTGCAGTTTGCACGAATATGGCAGAGGGTGTCTAGTGATATGAGTGTGTTTTATTGAGCGGCTCAATAAGAGCGACTCAATAAAACCGCTCGTAGTTTTGTGTGTGGGATCCATAGAGGAAGCTGGATATTAATTTATCTTTTCTACAGGTATTGTGAGCAGCTTCTAGAAGGTTCTGTCTTTCTCAGCCAGGATCAATTTACAGCTCTTAGAGGCTTAAATACCAGGGTGTCTCACATAGCAGTACTGCAGAAACAGTTGGGGCTGGTAAAGGGTTGTGGGAACCTGCTTTTGCTGAGCAGCTGGGGATTTCAGTAGCTGGATAAGCTTTAAATTCTTATTGGTCTGTAGACTTTTAAGCAGGACTGCTGACTTGTTTAATAAGTGTTGTTTTGTGTGTGGGATCCATAGAGGAAGCTGGATATTCATTTGTCTTTTCTACAGGTATTGTGAGCAGCTTCTAGAAGGTTCTGTCTTTTAGGGTTGTCAGAACCCTCTGAAGTTCTGGGTTCTAGTTCTAGTCTAGAACTTTTGAAAAAGTTCTAGGATTCTAATCTTTTTTAAAACTTTTTAGAACTCGAACCCTATTTTTTAATTGTGCTGCCAGTAATGAAGATAGTAATGAAATACATGTAAAGGAAAAACTGTTTAATGTAAGGGGGAGATAAATGATCATGTGTGACATTGATAGAAATACAACTAGGTTTATCTATGGTTTCTTCTGTTTGCTAAAGCCCGCAACTTAATATGTAGCAGGCCCACGCACCCACCCTTATGATAAAAGTTTTCCTGCTGCAGCTGCATCATAGTTCCTTAGTGAAAGAAAGAGGCACATTAGCCATTTATGTACTCAGTTATATATACTCATCGTCATGAATTATTAGAAAAAATAACTGATATTACCTAATTTCAGCTATTTGCTGCTTTGTGTTTTAAATGAGTAAATCAAAATTTGTTATGTTTAAAAGAAAGCTTTTATAACAAAGTCAAGCCAAGGTACTGCAGCTGCAGCACATGGAAGTGTTGCAAAACATATTATGTCATAATGTAGTCAGTCAAGACATTTGCATAAAAAAAATGCAGGCAATTTTCTAAGATAATGCATACATATACCAACATTCTTGCTGGCAAATTGAAGTAATACGTACAACTTTCTAAGACGATGCATTTTTCCAGCTGATACATCAATAAAATGTGTATTTCAGTCACATAAATAAAAAAAGTAGTTTCCTCACCACATACTAACTTAAGGAACATTTAATGTAGCTGCAGCAGTTGGCATGTGATGTTTAAGAGGTAGTGTCTGTCAACCCCATTATGTATCAAATTATCACTACTCATAAAGTAAAAACACTTTATGATAGGTCACATTCTGTGAAAACTGCTGATGCAGATTTTCTTTTATTTCTGATTCCTTTATTCTTTTTTTTAAAGGAGACAGGACACTTGTGCTAGGTGGCAGCAGTTTACAATGTATTTAATAAGAAAAAAATATATGTATATACAGTATATATATATATATATATATATATTATATCTATAGTAGGTTTCACAGTGGGCAATCGGTGTAGCCCTCCCATACCATCTGTCTGTCATCATCTTTTTCCTCACCATCCCCAGCCGATCACGAATCTGTAAATGAAAGGACTAAAACAACACCCACCTTTCACCCCAGCACCCATTCCACTTTTCTTCCACCACCCATACCACCCTTACACCCATGTGTTAAAACCAACCCACAACCCTCACCCCCCTCAAGCACCTATTCCACCCTCCTTCCTCACCCAAATGTTTAAACTACCCCCACACTTAGTCATGAACTACCATTCATGTCACCCTTCTCCGTCCCTCACCCATGTTAAACCCACTCCCCCAACCATCGCCCATATACTAACAACTATGCCATGTTTCTCCCTCCTGCATCCATGTTAAAACCAACCCCCAACCCTCACCCATGCACTAGCATCCATGCCATCTTTCTCCCTCTTGCATCCATGTTAAACCAACCTCCAGCCCTTTCCCACCCTCCAGCACACATTCTACCCTCTGACCCCTCTCAAATGCTAAAACTACCACATGCTTACTCAAGAAAAATGAAACTCTTGCCTCCAAATGAGCCATACTTAACTGTTCCTTAATTAACAACACTTATGTGAAAAACTGTCTTTTCAATTGCTTTCTTCTTATGGACAACATTCTGTACAGTCCTCTTCATGGAACCAGTAATTTGAGAGTTGTTGCTTTTATGCCATGGTTTGTGTACAACAGAATGTTAAACACGAGCTATTGTGGTATGAGACCTATGCTTACAGAATATGTGCTCAACCATGACATAGGTAAAACTCCAGATGACTCTGTTTCCCGGAAGAGACTTGTAACAGGATGCTGCCCACAGAAACATAACAATACAAAATACAGTTTTTACCATAATTTTTTATTCAGTAAGATAAGTTACATATGGATCATTTTGGTTTATGGCTAACATTTCTGTAATTGAAAAAATAATAAACAGCTACCAATTAGAACTCATTGTTTTGTCCTCTTTAAAATTGAAAAATAGACCACCCCCGGTCCCAGCCCATACTGATGCACCACAGAGTCACAGAAGGTAAATCCAAAAATATATGTTTGCACTTTAACTATAAATAATATGATGCAGAAATGATTGACATGACAGTGTCCCTTTTATGCCAAATTTGGGCCTGTTCCCACTGACATAAAATTGCCCTGTATATAAAACGTGTTGACTTTAGACCCTAGCTACAAAGCAGTTTGCCATGAAATGGTGAAAGTTTTGTGTGGTATATAGTCTAAGGTAGTAGATCGAGAAAGGAGAGAGACAACCAAAGTCATCACAGTCTGTAAAAGTTTCCTTTTTGGTGCAGAGAGACTCTGTCCCACACAGTATTTACCAGCCATCACCATCTGAGTTGTCATCACTATCAACATCCACAACATCAATCACTTCAGGATCAGTTTGTATACTCTTGTAGGGATATGAAAATCTTGACTTACTAACTTTAATAAAAGTTAACGTGTGGACATTTTCTGGCAGCAACCCATTTCTGGTGTCTGTCACAATATTGCCAGCTGTACTAAACATGCGTTCTGAAGAGACACTTGTTGCAGGACAACCAAGGTATTTACAGGCTTCATCATACAGCTCTGTACAAATTGACTGTTTTGATCTCCAGTATTCAAAAGGGCATGCAGCAATAGGAATAGGCAGTTCTTGCAGGTAACTGTCTACCATGATGGACAGAGTCCACTCAGAAGAGGAATCAGCATAAGCTGGTATGGCAGCAATTTGGGAAAGGTTTTGCCACAGATTTAGCTTGCTACTAAGGGTTGAAGAAGTGGCAGTTGTGGAACAACTACTGTTAATGTTTGGTGACTTTTCCAGTTCTGTATCCCTTTGTGAAGATGAACCTGCATGTTGTGGTGATGACAACTTGAGGATACTGTGCGTGTCGGTGTTTGACTTCTGTGAGTGCTGCAGCTCATCTAGCAACAGACATTTGTACTGCTCTATATCACCTATTTTTGGAAGATGTATAGCCTTGAACCTGGGATCTAAGAGAGTTGCAAGGTTGTAGTGTTTTGATTTCGTCATTGCAACTAATTTGTCATTGGTTTTGAATCGCTCGCTCATTCTCTTTATGAGATTCCCATGATACAGGCGACATGTTGTCTGAGCTTCAGATCTGTCTTTTTCTATTTGTAGATTTAGAACACTAAGATGATGTGAAATCAGCATTATGAGTGGGATAACCTGACTCACAGATGCGCCTGCAGAAGACATGTCCCTTGTGGCTGTCTCAAAAGGAGCTAGGATGCAGCACACTGTCTCCATTAATTTCCACTGCAGCACAGACAGCATAATGCCATCTCCAATAATGTAACTGGAGCAATACTCATGTACAGCTTACTTTTGCTTCAAGAGGTGCTGCAGCATATAAAGCGTTGCGTTCCAATGAGTGGAAACATTTTGAATCACCTTTTGCTGGGGCAGCTTGTGGTTTTTTTTGCAGTTCAGACAATGTCCATATAGCCTTGGTTGAATGTGAAAAGTGAGTCACAATTTTTTTGCAAACAGCAATCATACCATCCACTTGTGTTTCATTGCTGAGAAATCCCGTGACAATTAAATGTAAGCAATGTGCAAAGCAAGAAGCATGCATAAATCCTCCATCCTGTACTGCTTTCAAGATGTTGACTCCATTATCACTTACTATGAAGCCACATTTTAGACCGTGAGACTAAACCCATTCATCAAGGAGGTCATTTAGTTCCTGCAAAATGTTTGCAGCTGTATGACTTTGCCCAAACTTCTTTATATGCAGCTAAGTGCCATCTTCTGGGGTGTCTTTGTTTTTAAAGAACCACAAGAAAACGTGACCCAATGAGTGGTAAGGGACATGTAATCTATGTTTTGAGTGCTGGTCCACATATCTGTTGTGACATGAATAACCCCACCCTCTGCAGTTTTAAGTACAAGCATCACTGTCACTTTTAAAGCCTGATTAATGTTTGGTATTTCAACACAGGAAACCAGAGCAAGGGGTGAGACCGGTAGAGACCAAGGGCCCTGATGGGTCTGGGGAAAGGGAGTGGCCAGCACAGACAGTTGGGGGCCCAGCAGTGCATAGTGAAATGGGGGAGAGCGAGGCTGAAATCTCAGTAGAGAGAGAGTAAGGGAAGCCCTCAGGTCTCTACGGATGGAGAAAGCACCTGGGCCAGACGAGATACATCCCAGGGTGCTGAGGGAACTGGCAGATGTCCTGGCAGTCCCTCTAGCGGAACTTTGTCCCAAGACTGGAGGTTGTCCCATGTTGTGCCAATCCACAAAAGGAGATCAAGAGAGGAGGCAGGAAATTGCAGGCCCGTTAGCCTGACATCAGTGGTCGGCAAGGTGATGGAGGGCATTGTCAAAGAAAGGCTAGGGGGGGTTACTGGAGCAAACTGGGGGCTTGGACAATAGGCAGCATGGCTTTGTCATGGGAAGATCATGCCAGACAAATCTTGTTGAGTTCTATGACTGGGTGATGAGGGCCCTGGACCAGGGTAGGCCAGTGGATGTCCTCTTTCTGGATTTTAGCAAGATGTTTGATTCGGTACCCCACAGTGGCCTGCTGGCTAAGCTGAAGGAAATGGGGGTAGGGAGACAGTTGTTAAGATGGATAGGAAACTGGCTCTCTGAGCATACTCAGAAGGTGGTGGTTGGAGGGTTAGCCTCATCCCCAAGGTGGGTTACTAGTGGGGTTCCCCGGGGGTCAGTGCTGGGGCCACTCCTGTTCAATGCCTATATCTCAGACATCAGGAGAGGGATCAGGAGTGAGATGAGTATCTTTGCAGATGACTCAAAGCTAAGTGCAGTGGTGGATGGGGAGGAGGGGAGGATGGCCCTGCAGGAGGACCTGGAGGCTCTGGAAAGGTGGTCAGGAAAATGGAAACTAAAATTCAATGCAGGGAAGTGCAAGGTTCTGCATCTGGGAGTCAGAAATCCAGGCCATGGGTATACCCTGGGAGGAGACATGATTCAAGTTACGGAGGGTGAGAGGGACCTGGGGGTAGTGGTAGATGTCAAAATGAACAACTCGGAGACCTGTAGGAGGGCAGCGGCAAGGGAAAATAGGATGCTGGGATGCATCACCAGGGGGATTACCTCCAGAAAGGTGGAAGTGATCCTTCCACTGTACAACTGCTTGGTTAGGCCACACCTTGAGTATTGTGTACAATTTTGGAGACCACATTTACAGAGGGACATTACACTCCTAGAGAGGGTCCAAAGGAGGGTAACCAAAATGATCTGGGGCCTGGGGGAGAGGACCTATATGGAGAGGCTCAAGGAGCTCGACATGTACACCCTGGAGGAGAGGAGGGATGGGGGGGAGACATGACAGAGGTCTTTAAGTACATGAAAGGGATCAATAAAGGAGGTCCAGTCAGGGTACTCCAAAGGAAGGAGGGTGGGGCAACAAGAGGTCATGGGTGTAAGCTGGAAGGGGCAGGCTCAGAGGGGAGAGGAGGAGATGTTATTTCACTGAAAGGGTGGTAGAGCCATGGAATGCACTGCCCAGGGAGCTGGTAGAGATGGAGACTGTGGACAGGTTTAAAGGAGGATGGGACCAGTATGGGGGGAGGGTAAATCTGACCAGGCACAATACAGGTGGAACATCTGGGACTGGGGACAGTATAACCCAAGGGGAAGGGGGAGACACCAAAATCGGCCTTCAATGCGGGTGCTGAAAATCAAGCAGACTCGAGAGACCATTAGGCCTATTCTGCTGGCGTTTTAGTATGTTAGTATAATACCGAGGAGTAGGTTACAGCGAATGTAGCAGTGAGCTACACTCGCTAGAAGAAGATATGAGGAGTAGTCTGGCCAAGTTCTGCCAAGCTGGCCATTTGGTGTAGTGGCTTAAGCCACTACCTATGGAGTTGGTAGACCTGGGTTTGGGTCCCAGTGTGGGAGGAAATTTTTTCTTACTGCGTTTTTTATATTTTTCTAAGTAATCCTTTAGTTGAGGGATGCAGGGGCAAATATAAATTATTTTTTTATTGCGCCTGAGGGAAGAGGTAAGCAACTGTTACTGCTCGCCCTTTTGATGTCGGGCGCTCTTTGGTTTGCGCTTTATGGTCAGCTACATAAAGGAATCGCCGTTATCACATAAAACCATGGCAAAGCCATGCCATGAAGCCCCACAAGGGCTTTAAAATTTAGGCATATAGATGTAGCCCCATAATATAGAGAATACTGGATGGGCAACTGTGTGCAACCAGTGTATTCTGCCTCAGAGGGGTTCTGATTCCCTCTGACCTCAAGAGTGAAGCTGAAGAGCATCATGGGAATCAGATACCTGAAGTAGCAGAACCATGCTCTATGGAATACAGGTGGACAGCCTTCTGTTGTTCTAGCAGCTGTTCCATTATATAATAGGTGGAATTCCATATTGCTGCCACATCCTGTTTTAGGTGATGGAGGAGAAGGTGGTTCCACTGGTGAATGTTTCATAATAGCTTCTGTGTCATTACAGAAGGGCTAAAATGACCACAGGCATTTTTTGGCCAGACCTACAAATGTCTGCACAGTGGTGCCTTCCTCATCTAGTTATCCCTGTACTACCAGAGTTATACAGTGAGCAAAACATGGAATGTGTATAAACCCCACCCTCCACTGCCTTTATGATGTTCTTTGCATTATCTGATACTGTAAAACCTGGTGTTAAAGAGTGTGGTATCAGCCACTCATCAAACTTCTGTGGAAGGAAGTGTATCACCTTTTTTTGCACGGTGGTCATTGTCAAAGCCAGCAATACAAAAAGCTGCCTACCTGTGGAGGTTGGGGTCACCAGTGAGTTGAGGCTACTGCTGCTGACGGCACTTAACCCAGAGGAGGAGGATGAAGAAGAGGAGGGAAAACTGATCCAGTGGGCAGCCACTGTCATGTAGTCTGACCACTGGTCCACATGTCAGCAGTGATGTCCATGGCTGGAACAAATTATGCTTTTGGGGCACGTGACACAGTCTTTTAGACACCGTGATACAAATCAGGAAAAGTAGATACAACTGGGCACTTGATACCTTGACACAGCAACTTGCATTAGCAATAAGAAAACAGCATTGCTCACAAAGGAGAATGGCGGAATGGCTGCAAGTCAATGACTAGCATTTCCACAGTTGCTCTTGTTAACTTTTTTGCCTCGGGTCTTTTTGCTTTATATTTCCGGCCTATTTCCAGGGACTGGACCAGTGAGAGTTGAGTGCTTTTTTTCCTCTCTGTGACAGTTGGTTACTATTTTTTCTGCCTCTCAGGATGAAAGTGACTGGGGATTTGCGGCCCCTCAGAGGTGTGGGGGTCAATGGGCTAAAGAAGTGATGAATGGAAGATGTTGATGTCGTGCATCGGTTATCACTTGAAAGACTTTCATTCTCCTCCTCTCTGCCAGGTCTCCTAATTTTCTGCTTCCCCTTGCTAGCATCAGCAACAGCTGCTTCACTGCCTGTTGATGCTGCTGCTAAAGCTATGTGTTAGCACAGAGACATCCGCGGGACTTCAGCAAATGCCTTCTCATGGTAGATATTCCCAGCTGTGTCCCCTCCTTTCCCTGCCAGCCTGTCGTTACATAAAAGACACAGTACACTACACATGTCCACTCTACAGAAATCCCACACCACTGATGTCATTGGTTTGGTGTTTCCTACTGGTGCTCATGGCTGGGTGGGCTACTGTGGGCGGTCTTCCACATCAACAGCCTCCCGTTTTTTTCTTCCTCAACCAAGTGTCCTGAGCCACCAGTTTTACCTATGTCTTCTTTATCTGCTGTCATTTCAGATACTTGTTATATTTCCCTTTGTTTTGTGTCCTTTCTTTTTTTTTATTTTGCCATAACACCAGTTGTGATCTTTTTTGACCTTTTATGTGTGCCTGCTCCAAGTCAAGCCCCCACCTGTTCTACCTCCTCTTCCCCAGAACTGCTACTGCTGCTATCACTGTTATCAAATGTATAATCACAGTCTATAACTCTGTCCCCAGGTTCCTCCTCCTCTGCCTGTGTCAATACCACCTGACACACTCCTTTTCTATTCCTTTTCTATAATGATTGCTCGTATTACAACCCTTGCAGCACCACTGCAAGTGTTTCCTACAATGTGAGATACTTTATGGACTTTTCAACCACTACTGTCATCTTCCTGTATGCTTGTAGTTCCCACTGAGGCAGAGCATCCATTACCAAGCTCACCACACTTTTGATTTTCTTTGCAAGTGGACAATCCCATGCCACCATCTCCTTGGCGTCTCTGTTGCTGCATTTCCTAATGCTTGCAACAGCACTCAGCCACTTGGGTGATGAATGATGAAGAGTAAGGCTTTATTTCTTGTTTTATGTTCTTTTTTGTTATTTTTAATTTTACTTTTTAACTTTTATTTATTTTTATTTTAGTTTTTTTTTTTCTTCAGGACTCAGGAGGATGGAAATGCTACAACTTGGGAAGAACGTGAAGTCTAAGCTTCCATTTGAAAACTGCCACAAAAAAAAAAAATCAACATATATGAGATACTACCACAGTGCTACCTACTGGGGGCCAGGCACCAGCATGCTGCCAACTGGCAAATACTTGCTGCCCTGCCAACTGCCCAGATCGCACTGCAACAGCATAACTCAGGATGACATATGCACAGACTGCTTCTGGACTGAGGAGGAAGGAACTGCTGCTACTTGGAGGCATGTGAAAAACACAAAGCTTGCAGTTGAAAACTGCCACAAAAAGAAAAAAAATGTAATTGGATGCCACCAAGGTGCCAGCTACCAGTGGCCAGGCACTGTCCTGATGCCAGCTGGCACACTTCACTTAAATAAAGTAAACCCCACAGCCCCAAAAGTCACCGGGTTTCTCCCAGGGCTTAAAAAGTTCTGAAAAGCCGGCCCAGTAGTGGTGAGGGCTTAGGCACTGGATGCCTTACCTTGCGCTATGCCAGTGACCCAGGCTCGGGAACGGACTAGGGTTGTTGGGGTGCTGTCATGGGGGGAGAGTAGGAGCAAGAGTGAGCAGCCAGCAGGCAGTTCTTGTCTTCTGGGGTGGTCGCTGCCCCCCCCGTAGTCCCACTGCCACCGGATGGAGGGCCGGCGGCTAGCGTAGGTGGAGGGGGTGACATGTAGGGAGGGTGTCTTGAGATGGGGTGTGCGTATGACTCCATGTGCACGTGTATAAAGAAAAAAAAGTTCTGAAAAAAGGATTCCGCACTGCTATGATTAAATTATTTTGGCAAGTTAAGTGGGCACTGGCACACTGCCATCTTATGCACCATCTGCCCACTGCCCAGGCCCAAACACACTCCCTCCTCCTCCTCCAGTCCCCAGAGAATGCAGCCATTCTCCCCTCTCAGGCAAGCCGTTTAATGAATGGTTGAAAAAATGGTTCAGAGCGCAGGGGTTTGGCTTCATTGGGGACTGGGGTTCCACCTGGAGGGACACCAGCCTATACTGGCAGGATGGTCTGCATCTGTCCAGGAAGGGAACAAGTCTTTTGAGCAATTGGTTTAAATGCTTCATTGGCAAGCTTTTAAACTAGTCAAAGGGGGAGGCACTGACAAGCAGCAGGAAAATCCCAGCCTCTCCCTACAAAACAGGGTACTAAATGAGAAAAAGACTGAGGTAGAACGGTCAGTGGGGATGCTGCAACAGAGGTAAAGCCATCAAAAAATGGAGAGCAATGAGTACTAATGCCCGTAGTCTGGGTAACAAGCTTCCTGAATTAGTGGCCTTGATGGAGGAGGAACATCTGGATATCGTGGCAGTCACAGAAACATGGTACACACAAAACCATGACTGGGACATAAACATACCAGGATACACTTTCTACAGGAGGGACAGGGAGGGTAAAAGAGGAGGAGGAGGAGTAGTTCTTTACATAAAGGAAGGAATAAAAGCAACAGAACAAAAGGGTAAACAGGGAGGAGAAGAAGCACTGTGGGTAAATTTGGAGACAGGCAATGGCACCACAATACGCACAGGGGTTGTATACAGACCCCCTTCTCAGGGGGAGGAAATGGACAGGGAAATGATAGAAAGTATACTTAGAATGGCAGAAAAAGGGGAGATATTGCTGATGGGTGATCTGAATATGCCAGATGTTAACTGGAGTGCAGTTGCAGCTGCCACTTCGAAGAGTGCAGTTATTCTAGATGCCCTACAGGGGGCATGCCTTAGACAACTAGTACTGGAGCCCACTCGAGAGGGAGCAATATTAGACTTGATTCTCTCAAATGGAGATGGAGAGAGGATCACAGATGTAGAAGTGGGTAGCCATCTTGGAACTTAGCGCTCATCGAACAGTATGGTTCACAATAAACACAGCAATAGAGTCGAGCCATACAAAGACAAAAGTACTGGACTTTAGGAGGGCTGATTTTGCCAAAATGGGTGAGTGCCTAAGGAATGCACTAGTAAATGGGCAGGAAGGAGGTGGAAGAACAATGGGAATAATAAAAACTGCCATCACAGAGGTAACGAGCCTTTGTGTGAAGCAAATAAACAAAACAAGACGATGTAAGAAACCACTATGGTTCTCAAAGGAAGTGGCAGTGAAGGTTCAAGAGAAAAGAAAGCATTCAGGAAGTACAAGGAATCAGAAGGAGCAGGACAGAGAACTGTATCAGTTAAAGCAAAAGGAGGCTGGGAAGGCAGTCAGAACAGCAAAGGCCCAAACCGAGGAAAAGATAGTCAACTCAGTTAAGAAGGGATAAAACCTTTTATAGGTACATCAGGGAGCAAAGGAAGACCAAGGAGGGATAGTGAGACTTAATAAAGGGAGGGAGGGTGGGCAGAGGAGACTGTGAAAAGGCAGAGATACTAAACAAATATTTTTGCTCAGTATTTACAAATGAAGAGGGGAGGTACATAAAACAAACAGTAGTAACACTCTGGATACAGAAGTTGATACCAGCCCATTTACAGAAGAAAGGGTTCTGAAAGAACTCTTAAAACTGAAGATGGACAAAGCAATGGGCCTGATGGGATTCATCCCAGAATTCTAAAGAGCTAAGGGTAGAACTAGTGACACCACTGACTACCCTTTTAACAAATCATGGGAGGATGGGGTGGTACCCAAGGACTGGAGGAGGGCAGATGTGATTCCCTTCACAAAGTGGGAGCAAGGCAGAAGCAGGAAACTACAGACCTGTTAGTTTAACCTCAGTGATAGGGAAAATGATGGAATCACTTGAAGGAAAGAATTGTCGAGTATCTAGAGGCCAGAGGGCACAGGACCCTAGGCAGCATGGATTCACAGTGGACGGTCATGCCAGACAAATCTGATAGATTTCTTTGACTGGGTGACCAAAGTAGTAGATCAGGAGGGGCTGTGGACATGGCCTACCTAGACTTTAGCAAGGCATTTGACACAGTCCCACACAAAAGATTAATATACAAGTTAGCCAGCCTGGGAGTGGGTCCCAAGATGACAGCCTGGGTAAAGAATTGGCTGGAGAATAGACACAGAGAGTAATAGTAAATGGAGTCCACTCAGAAGAAAGGAGGGTTACTAGTGATGTACCGCAGGGTTCAGTATTAGGACCGGTCCTCTTCAATGTCTTTATAAGCGACATTGCGGAAGGACTGGAAGGAAAAGTATGTCTCTTTGCAGATGACACTAAGATCTGCAACAGAGTTGATGCACAGGGTGGGGTGGAAAGGGTGAGAAGGGACTTGGCAAGGTTAGAGGAATGGTCAAATGTATGGCAGCTTAGATTCAATGCTAAGAAGTGCAACGTAATGCACCTGGGAAACAAAAACCCAGGGGAAGAGTACACAATGGGGGTGAGATACTAACAACAACAAAATGGAAAGGGACCTGGGGGTAGTCATATCAGATGACCTAAAGGTGGAGCAAGCAATGTGAGAGGGCAGCAAGGAGGGCTGGGGGGTTACTGGGATGCATAGGGAGAGGCATCACCAGTAGAAAACAGGAAGTTATTATCCCTCTGTACAGACAGCTGGTGAGACCCCCATCTGCAGTACTGTGTGCAGTTCTGGAGACCCAGTCTCCGCAAAGACATAGACAGGATGGAAGCTGTCCAGAGGAGGGCAACTAAAATGGTGCAGAGTCTGCACCAGAAGACATATGAAGAGAGACTTAAGGCGCTTAATATGTATAGCCTCGAGGAAAGGAGGGAGAGGGGGGACATGATAGAAACTTTCAAGTACCTCAAGGGAATCAACAAAGTCCAAGAGGGTAGCATCTTTCAAAAAAAGAGGTGTGCAAGAACAAGAGGGCACAATTTGAAGATGGGGGCAGCTCAGAGGTAATTTAAGGAAGTATTTTTTCACAGAGAGGGTTGTGGATGCATGGAACGGCCTTCCGGAGGAGGTTGTGAAGTCAAAATCAGTGGTGGAATTCAAGCATGCATGGGACAGTCATAAGGCAATTCTGGGGGTAAGAAGAAGTAGGCTGCTGGTTAACTAGGATCTGCAGCTTATCCAGTAGGTAGGGAAATGGGCAGACTGGGTGGGCCAAGCGGTCTTTATCTGCTGTCAAATTCTATGTTTCTATGTTTCTGTTTTAAGCCCCCGGTCTAACACTGCTGCAGATCAGTATGCCTTCTATTTATTTTTTCTTCCTTTTCCTCTCCCCTTCAGCAGCCATGGTAGTAGGTTGAATTATTCAAGCAGGATTTAAGTATAGAGTCAGTTTTTTTGGAACAATTTCCTAGCTTATCTAACTAATCTGAATCTGATAGCCCTGCCTCTGCTACCTAATAGTCTGGCGGCAAGCACTTGAGTGAGCTTCCCCTGTAAGTCATGTGATTGCACATTGAGTCAGGCAGCTACAAAATGAGGCTGGAGCCTTACAGCAAGTTAAGCCCTGCAGTACACCGTGTATTAACTCTTTCAGGGGCGAACTGAGATTCAACTGGCCCATGCCATTTGGACCAAGACAAACCATTCGAAAACCAAAGTCCACTGATTTTGGTGGAAAGTTTGCCTCGGTCCACAAAAACTGAAGACCCGAAGCTTGAGATGTTCGATTCTTTGTAGAACCAAACTTGCAGCCCTAACGCTCATATGATTCGTAGTCATTTGCCACACTGAATCAGAGCCAATCCAAAGAGTTTGTCCATGTAAATAGCCCTTTCAAGAAAAGTCAGTAAATTTAGTTTCTTCTGATAAACTGTGTTAGGACCATTTTACTGTGTAAAAAAGAAAAGAAAAGATAAACTCAGATACAATCACTCTAACCAAATTTCTTCTGCCTGTTTCTTTTAGCCTAATTTTTCCTCCTCTGGTCCAACTAGTCATAGAAGGATTGAGTACATAGTTAGGTATCAGAACACGACTGAGTACTAACACCTTCCGTGTTGGCCTCCTAAAACCATCCATGCACTGGTTTACGTACAACAAATGCTGTGCTGCATCCTCACATCTCACCCTTCTCAAGAACTGGATGGCTGTGCAGCCCACAGCCTCGCTTCACTGCAAGAAGAAATGTGCCTGGGTATTGACATAAAGCTTGGCAGCCAAGACGGTGTGAGGGCATTGAATGTTGAGCGGGGTCACTGACATTCTATGAACAAATACTGCACTTCAGGGTAGACATGGGATTTGATGAAGCAGAATAACCTTGACAGGGGAAAAAAAACTTCGGATCATTGACTTCGTCCACTGGCTGCGGCCTGGCAGCACTAGGTAACCTTTGCCCAAACTGCAAAATTCTGAACTATTTTTCCAGCAGTTTCAAACCTCCAAAACAGCCCCTTTCGTAGCAAAATTAGTTTGAACCTCAATAGACAAACTCATTCCTATAGTGATGAATACTGTGCATTCCTCCGGAGGTGCCTTATAGTATTAATTGCCCCACGATGCTGGATGGTGCGGTGGTGCCTCTGTTTTTGAACACAGAACAGTTTGCCCCTTTTAACTCAGAAGAGACATGCCCAGTTCTTTGCTTAGAAGCCTTTGCAGTTGCTGCAGGCTCAGCTTGCAGCCTGTACCTGTAGTTATACATCTGTTCTTGCATTGGGACTTGTTCCATTCTGTGTACAGTATCGCTGGCAGACCATGGTGGTGCTTTGCAGATTGGGGAAGAAACATACTAAGGCTGGACTTCCTTAAAATGCTGAGGTTTCAAGGGTGCAACAGGCAGCATGCCTTGGTCACTGCCATTACTGCACCTTGGTTCATGGCGCAGCAGTCTCTGCAGTCATTCCAAGGATTGGACTGCATTCAGGGAATAGTGTGTGAGCTGCATATCCTGTCTGTGCCACCCATGATGCAACTGTTTTGCTGGTTATCGCTCTCTACTGCAGAACAGGGTAGCTTTTCAGTTTCACATTTTGCTGCAGGATGCCATTGAACCAGCTAATGCATCCCCTTGGACTGCAACTTGGTGGTTGGCAGAGCGAAAGGATGGTGGCATTTGTTTATGTGTAGATTCCAGGTCAGTAAATAAAGTGGTGATCTCAGAGTGGTGTAGAGTACACCAGCACAACCTCTGTCTCTGTAGAGGAGAAAACAAAAACACTTTCTTTCATGGAGACATTTGCTCCAATTCTGGCTAGATAACCAGAAATGCTAGTGTGCTGGAAAATATGACTCATTCATTACGCCAGAATTTAAATAATATGTATTTTGCATATGGTAACAGGAAATGCCTGCTTGGCCCACCAGCATTTCAGGGTATGACAGCTCCCTTCATCAGAGTGGACGGGTTATTTGCTACCTCCCCCTATCAGTTTTCTCTCATTACTTCGCCTCATCCTACTCTCTGAAATCGTTATCCCTACCCCCAGCTCTGCTATTCTGAATCTTTCCTCTCTGTTTTTTTGTGCTCTCCTTCAACCCCCACCTCTGCTGTATCTAATTGCTCTCTATTGTTAGTCTGGAAACACCCCACCCCCTGCTGATGGTCTGCCGCCAGCCACCCGCCCCAATCTCTTTCTCCTCCCATACTTAATCTGTTTCTCCGCTCTCCTCCCCAGGGACCTGCACCAGAAGCAGCGCCATCCAAGTGTGAGGTGGTTCTCTTGCCGCCTCCGGCAGCTGCCGCCCGACTTCCAAGGATTTTTTCTACCACCCTCATGGTCCTCTAACCAGGATCCCAACCCCAGGTGCTGCCGCAAGCTAAAGTTTCAGTGCTGAGGCCTCCGATTGGTGCGGCTTTATGCAAGTGGGTCCTGATTGGTCCGTTCTGCTATCCAAACCTCTGCCGATTGGAGCGCCTTTTTCCATTGCAAAATCATTGACTTTTCTGGACTGTTTAGCCCTTGCTTATTTTAAATACTACCTAGTTATCGCTTACTGAAAGTTTGTCCGGCCCCCCACCTCCTCCCGGGCCTCCTTTAAATACTTTATCTGCTCCTCCCACTGTGTTATTTCCTCTCTCATTGGCCCCCAGCAACCTTCATTTTCCTCCCTACCACTGGATAGCCACTCCTAGGCTTTTCCATCTAGTTCTCTAGGCTCTCACCTCTTTCTCGGATCCCCTATCAGCCCTATCTCTCTCTTTTTCTATTTCCTCCTACCTGCTCCTGGTTTCCCACCTCTTATATGTGCCTGTCCCAGGCTGTTCATAATTAAACTTTACATGCTACTGTCTCTTCTTGTGGCATCACTTGCTTTGCTTCACCTATCCTTCCCTACTTCTCCTCTGCACACTCATCGATCCCTCACTACCTTCCACATGATTACCTACACTCGAACCTTCTTCTATTGCCCACACTCTGATGTGACCCTACCTCACTTCTGTTGAATAGGTCATGGATCCAACTAGTTGCATATGTCCTGAAATACCAACCCTTGTATATGAGCACGTTATGTGCCTTACTGCACCCCAAACTCTGGTATCTCCTCCTATTGGCCTTCTTGCTCTCCGGTGATGTACATCCCAACCTTGTTCCCACCTATGATTCACACAGTCCCCTTTACAAAGCTAAGGGTCTTACTGTGGTGCACCATAAGATAAGGAGCCTGCTGTGCAATTTTGCTGAATTAGAATCCTGGGTCAGCCTCTATAAACCTGATATCATATGCCTTACAGAAACCTGGCTAAAACCCTCTATCCAGGACTCTCAATGCTCACTTCCCTCATACGATCTCCTGAGACTTGACAGACCTGCTCCCAAATGAGGGGGTGGTACAGCTATATACTTTAAAGAGCACTTCCGACTCTACGTGATCTGCTCATCCCCACTAATCCACTGTGAAGCATTTCATGTTCTTCTTACTCTCGGCTCAAAAAAACTTCATATTGTATGTGCCTACAACTCCCCTTCTAGTGGCCTAAAAGGTCTTGACAAGTTACTTGATCAGACCTCTCTTCTTTCAGGGAGAATTGAGGTTCTTATTCTTGGTGATCTCAACCTAAATTGGTTAGGCAACTCCCTACCCGCGCTACTGTCCAAGATTCAAATTTTAACTTTCACCAAGTAATTAGTGAACCCACTAGAACTGCGTGGCACACAAACTCTAGTACCCTCCTTGACTGGATAATGACAACCACCTGGAAAACATTATCTCCTCTGGCATACTAGCAGATGCCATAACTGACCACTCCCCCACCTTCTGTATATGGGGTGAGACTAGGCTCTCCCCAGCTAAACCTCGTTTTGTCACATTTCATAACGTCATACTTTGACCTTCAGTCCTTCTTGCTGGACATTGTTACTATTGACTGGAACCCCCTGTATGAAACTGATGATCCTCAGACTTCTCTGAATCTACTCCTCACTCGCCTTCTGGCAATTCAAGACAAACACTACCCTTCTGTTACCCGTCATGTAAAAAATAAACATACCCGTTGGCTAAAGTCCAACCTTCTTTCTAAACTTCATCAGTGTGACAAATGTTGGCTACACTACAAAAAATCTGGGCTACCAGCTGACCTAAACATCTACCGAGCACTCCATAATTCCTGCAAGAAGGGTATCAAAAGGGCCAAAAGAGATTACTGTAAAGACCTCCTAACTAAATCTTACAGTGAGCCCAAAAAAATTCCGATCCTATATTAAATGCTTCTTAGGATCAAATCTTGCTCCCACCCCATCTGATATGGTTCTAAATGGTGTCCACTGCAATAATCCTTATACTATTGCAAACTTTTTCAATGCTCAGTTCTCAAACCTTACCATCTATACCTCGGCCTTCCCAACTAAACCAAATTTTAACATCCAACTTGATGTGTCTAGGCCCCAGTTTCTTTTAAAGTCTATCACTCGCTGTGAAGTACTTCGGCTGCTGAACAATATCTCTGATCTCACTGCTGTGGTGGCTGACAAACTTGAGCCTAAGCTCCTAAAACGCACTGCCCCTTTCATAGCTGTGTCACTAGCTAAGATCTTCACCCTATCCCTCCCCCATAGCTATGTTCCTGACATCTGGAAGACAGCCAGGGTTACCCCTATCTTTAAAAGGGTGACCGCAAAAATCCCGCCAATTATAGGCCAATTGCCATACTGTCTGTTCTTAGTAAAATCCTTGAGAAGCTCGTAGCCACACATACCATTGACTTCCTTTGGAAACATGATCTTCTCACGCATGCTCAGCATGGCTTCCATAAGGGTCATAGCACCACTACTGCGTTACTCAGATTTACAATAGATACCCTAGCTGCCATGGATTCTGGCTTCCTCATGGGCAATGTTTATAGATATGAAAAAAGCAGTTGATCTTGTTGATCACCCCATCCTCCTAACTGCTCTTAGAACACTAGGCTTCTCACCCAGTATCGTTGCATGGTTTGGCAACTACCTTTTGGATCGCTCGCAACTAGTTAAATTCAATTCTACTCTGTCGGATTCTGCTACCATAAACATTGGCATGCCTCAAGGCTCTATTCTTGGTCCCCTACTTTTCGCTATCTTCATAAACGAAATCTCCTCAAACACCCTCTTGACTGTCTCCCTGCTGTACGCGGATGATATTGTCCTGTATGCCAGTGCGAAAGACATTTATGAAATTAACCAAAGACTTTCCCATGACTTTCAACAAATTCAGCAGTGGCTGTCCAGCCATAAATTTGTCTTGAATGTATTCAAGACTCAAGCTATGCTGTTTGGCACTAATGCCAAACTCAAACTCTCTCAACCTTTTTTTAATGTCTCCACCATAAGTGGATCTTCTGTTGAAGTGTTTCCTGCCTTCAAATATCTGGGTCTCACACTTGATCCAGCTCTTACTTTTGATCTTCATATCCAAAAGACCTGTAAGACTTCCGACATGAAACTTGGTATGGCCTACTGTTCCAGCTATATGCTTACCCACTCAGCTAGGCTTGCTGTTGCACGTGGCCTACTCCTTCATCACTCACATATGGGTTGCAGCCTATGCCTCTGTGGGTAAAACTAGCCTTCAGAAGTGGGATGTCACTTACAACAATATCTGTAGATTTGCATCATCTTCACATAGGCTGAAACAGCACTGCCTCCTCTATAATGAACTTGGGTGACTCTCCCCTGCAGCTTCTAGAGCCTACATGTATAGCTTGGTTATTGATAATATCCTCCGAAATTAAAGGCCTAAGCCCTTGGTAGGTCTATTGTTTAACCAGACATCCAGCTATAGTCTCTGCTTAGCTGCTAACATCCATGTTCTCATCCCTAGACACAACTCCTCTAAAGGAGTCTGTGCCTTTGCCTGTCATGCCCCACTGCACTGGAACTCCCTCAACCTAAATATACGACTACCACCATCCCATGCCTCCTTCAAAAAAATGGTCCACGACTATCTCGCTGATTCCTGCACTTGCTCCTGCTTCAAACCCCCTTAGCCCATTCATCTCCCCTCTTTTACCTTTCACCCCCTAATTAACCCTTCCGAGTTCATTCCTCATCACCTTGGCTCAGCTTGTTTCCACTTCTCCCCCCCTTGGCCTTCTCTTCCCTTATTATCTGTGTCTTCATCCTCTGTCAGACTTTCCTATCCCATCCTCCCCTCCTACTTTTGCATCCCTAACCTATTACCATCTCCTATTTTTCCTACTTTCATCCTATATAACCATTACAATTGGTTCTCCTCATCGTATGATCTCACTATACCTGCTACTTGAAAGTTGCCTGATGGCTGTATTTTACTCTCGTATTCTCTCTGTGTTATACATGATAGTTGTATTTATTGTACATATTGTTTTCTCCTGCCTACACTGTACTATATTTTGTCTGAACTTTTCTGTGTAATGATTGTACTGGCTCTGTTTCAATAATGTATTGTTTCTGTACACTCCCGGGTCGTGCCTGAAAATAGTCATTTCTATGGCTAGTGCACCTTAGCCGGTCAACAAAAAATAAATAAATAAATATTGCCACCTATGCTGTGCACACTGCAATATGGTCCTTGCATGCATTCTTCAGCTGTATGCACCAGCAGTTGTGTCCATTTCCAGTCCTGCTCTTCAGGTTCATGTTGGTGTTCTTTTATGGTTTTTGTGTTGTTTTTGCTTAGATGTATTGTGTTTACATCTGTTGTTTGTCTTATGTATTTATGAGAAAAGCTTAATGAAAAGAATTAAAAAAAAAGAAATTTTCCTTAGATGTCACTAAAGTGGGATGCAAGAGCTTGTCTCCTGATGCTACAGAAGTCAACAACATGTTCAAATGGGCTGATGGGCAGGCAAATCTCTAATTTTTATTTACAAAAATAAATTTTGCTTCTGTAAATTAAAGTCAGCTATAAATTCTGTGTTAATGGAATACAAATTCAGGAAACAAGGAAGACCAGAGACCTGTTCCGTTCTTTCCTCACCAACTCAGTGGGAGCGCAGTGGCAACCCTTTTTCTTCCAGGTACTTACAGTGTCTAGTTAGAGTCTGAAGGTAGAAACAGTGCTGGATTACACCACATAATGTAATGCAGCAGATCTGGTGAGTAAGGATGACACAGCAGGCTAGAATTAAAGTACAAAGTCCTGCAAGATAACACAGTTTACTGAGATAAAATAAACATCAACCCTAGCAGTAGCAATAATACAAGAGTTATTCTCAGGTCAGGCTTTATACAAAATCCATATATACTCTTTTCAGGGGGAAAGTTGACTCTGTGTATTGGATTCTGTATATCAAAGCTTAGGCTACAGATGACAAGCAGGATTTCTAATGAGTCAAAGCAATGCCAAGATTATACAATGGACATAAAAAATGATGTAACCTGATTTGTCTGTTAAGGTCCCCATGGGTAAATCCTGCAATAACCCACTGAGGAAAGACATTTATAAAAAAAAACAACTAACCACATTTTTACATTTTTGTTTGGCGGTAGAAACATTCAGCAAGAGGAACTTTGGGGCCAGTATCCCTGAATTTCATGGCCACCACCATCCTGAAGCTGTCAGACCTGGCCTGAAGGCCAATCAGAGGGCAGGATTGCCAAGGCAACCTGCAGAGGCTTCTTGGATGCAGGAGGACTGGCTAATTCTGTTAGTCTTTTCTTGGGCCAGTGGACAAAAAAAACTGAGACTTCCAGGACTGCCGGCCATGATTGACAGCCTGATGAATGGGCTATTCTCTCTAACACACAACATGGGATACATAAGATGCAACCTAGCAAACAAATCTGATTGCCTTCTTTGAGGCGGTAATTGTGTTTGGACCATTACAGACATGGTTTGGTCTCTATACCCAGGGGTCCCACCAGACCGAGTGGGCAGGTAGCTGGAGGGACGACTACACCCTTTAGTCCTCTTCAGGTGGTGCTCTGCAATGCCAGGTCAATAAGGAACAGACCGCTGTGTTTGCGAGACTTGATTTCCTCTGTTGACCTGGCTTGAATCACAGAGACCTGACTGGGTGACAATGATGGCCCAGTTTCAGAGGCAGCTGTCCCCGCTGGGTACTGTGTAGTGCACTGCCTGAGGAGGGATTGCAGGGGTGGGCATTGTTTTTAGATCCAGCCTGGGTTTCACGGTTCATCCAGTTGGTAATATCAGATTGTCTGAGTGTGTTGCCATGCGTGGCGGTCCAGGTGCAGGTTGCAGGATTCTCCTCATATACCAACCTCCTGGGTCAGGGGGAGAATTCCTGCAGGAGGTAGTGGACTTTGTGGTTGACCAGGTGTTGGAGTGCAGCAGTTGTTTAATCCTGGGGGACTTCAGTGCCTGGGTTGATGATGAACCCTCACATCCTGTTACGACCTCCTCATGTTGATGTCATCACTGGGTCTGGCACAAGTAGTTGCATCTGTGACCCACTAATACGGTCACATGTTCAATCTGGTGTTCCAGCTGGGTCTTGAGGTTGATAGCCTCAAGATTGATCAGGTCTTGTGGTCTGATTACTGCACTGTGATATTCACATTTGGGGCCCGGCCCACAAAAGTTCTTCCCCTGCGGAGATGCTCAGCTCTCACCCATTAAGGGGTTTGTGCCCAGAGGGACTACTGGTGTTAGTTGACCTATGTAGAGTGGATGCAGCCTATGCGATTGGCACCATTGAGGCGGTGGTCACCTATAAAAGATTTTTATCTGAGGCACTGGATGTCATTGCTCTAGTTCATATATGACCCAGGTCTTCTCACTTGAGATCCCCCTGGTTTGATGGGGATGTCAAGGTCATGAAGATCAAGGGTTGGAAGTTGGGGCACTGCTGGCAGAAGATCTGGTTGGAGACCGACAGACTGTCCCTGAATGCTCACTACGGTGAGTACCAGGAGGCAATTTCCCATAAGAAGGCAAAATTCATGTCCAGGGAAACATAGAAATATAGAATTTGACAGCAGATAAGGACCGCTTGGCCCACCTAGTCTGCCCATTTTCCTACCTAACAGATAAGCTGCAAATCCTAGTTAACCAACAGCCTACTTCCTCCTACCCCCCCCACTAGGACTACCTTATGTCTGTTCCATGCATTCTTGAATTACCCCACTGTTCTTGACTCCACGACTACCTCAGGGAGGCTGTTCCATGCATCCACAACTCTCTCCGTGAAAAAATACTTTCTCACATTACCTCTGAGCCATCCCCCCATCTTCAAATTGTGCCCCTTGTTCTTGCACATCTCTTTTCTGAAAGATACTACCCTCTTGGACTTTGTTGATTCCTTGAGGTACTTGAAAGTTTCTATCATGTCCCTCTCTCCCTTCTTTCCTCAAGGGTATACATATTAAGCTCCTTTAGTCCTTCTTCATATGTCTTCTGGTGCAGACCCTGCACCATTTTGGTTGCCCTCCTCTGGACAGCCTCCACTCTGTCTATGTCTTTGCAGAGATGGGGTCTCCAGAACTGCACACAGTACTCCAGATGGGGTCTCACCAACTGTCTGTACAGAGGGATAACAAGTTCCTGTTTTCTACTATTGATGCCTCTCCCTATGCATCGCAGTATCCCTTCCTTACTGCCTTCTCACATTGCTTGCCCACCTTTAGGTCATCTGATATAATTACCACCAGGTCGCTTTCCATTTTTACTGTTGTCAGTATCTCACCCCCCATTGTGCACTCTTCCCCTGGGTTTTTGTTTCCCAGGTGCATTACCTTGCACTTCTTTGCATTGAATCTAAGCTGCCATACATTTGACCATTCCTCCAACCTTGCCAAGTCCCTTCTCATCCTTTCCACTCCATCTTGTGTATCAACCCTGTTTCAGATCATTGTGTCATCTGCAAAGAGACATACTTTTCCTTACAGTTCCTCTGCAATGTCACTTATAAAGACATTAAAAAGGACCAGTCCCAGTACTGAACCCTGCGGTACCCTGCTAGTAACCCTCCTTTCTTCACTGTGTACTGCATTTACTACTACCCTTTGTGTCCTGTTGTCTAGCCAATTTTTGATCCAGGATACCAGCTTGGGACTAACTCCAAGGCTGGCTACCTTGTGTATTAATCTTTTGTGTGGGACTGTATCAAATGCCTTGCTAAAATCTAGGTAGGCCATGTCCACAGTCCCTCCCTGGTCTACTACTTTGGTCACCCAGTCAAAGAAATCTATTAGATTCATCTGACACGACCTTCCCATCATAAATCCATGCTGCCTTGGGTCCTGTGCCCCAATGGCCTCTAGGTACTCAACAATTCTTTCCTTCAGAAGTAATTGCATCATTTTCCCTACCACTGAGGTCAAACTAAATGGCCTATAGTTTCCTGCCTCTGTCCTGCTCCCACTTTTGTGAAGAGGAATCACATCTGTCCTCCTCCAGTCCTCAGGCACCACCCCATCCTCCCACGATTTGTTAAAGAGAGTAGTCAGCGGTGTCACTAGTTCTACCCTTAGTTCTTTTAGAATTCTTGGATGGATCCCATCAGACCCCATTGCTTTGTCCACCTTCAATTTTATTAGTTCTTTCAGAACCCTTTCTTCTGCAAATGGGCTGATATCGACCCCCATCTTTAGAGTGTTTCTCTTGTTTGTTTTAGGTACCTCCCCCTTCTCTTCCTTTGTGAATACTGAGCAGAAATATTTGTACAGTATCCCTGCTTTTTCACTGTCACCCTCTGCCCACGTTCCCTCCCCTTTATTAAGCCTCAGTATCCCTTCCTTGGTCTTTCTTCGCTCCTTAATGTACCTAAAAAAGGTCTTATCCCCCTTCTCAACAGAATTGGCTATCCTTTCTTTGGTTTGGGCCTTTACTATTCTGGCTGTCTTCCCTGCCTCTTTCTGCTTTAACTGATAAAGTTCTCTGTCCTGCTCTTTCTGTGTTTCCTTATATTTCCTGAATGCTATCCTTTTCTTCTTAACCTTCCCTGCCACCTCTTTGGAGAACCATAGTGTTTTTTTTTCTTCACTGTGTTTTGTTGATTTGCTTTACACAAAGGCTTATTGCCTCTGTGATGGCTGTTTTGATTACTTCCCTTCGTTCCTCCACCCTCTCCTTCTTGCCTGTTTGCTAGTACTTTTCTGAGGCACTCTCTCATTTTTCCCAAAGTCAGCCCTCCTAAAGTCCAATACTCTTGCTTTTGTATGACTTGATTGTATGGCTGTGTTTATCGTGAACCACACTGTTTGGTGGTCGCTTGTTCCCAGATGGCTACCCACTTCTCAATCTGAGATTCTTACTCTGTCCCCATTTGAGAGTACCAGGTCTAAGATTGCTCCCTCCCGAGTGGGTTCCAGTACTAGCTGACTGAGGCATGCCCCCTGTAGGGCATCAAGAATGACCCTGCTCTTGGATGTGCCAGCAGCAAAGGTGCTCTAGTTAACATTTGGCATATTCAGGTCCTCCATCAACAATATCTGCCCTTTTTCTGCCATTCTAAGGAAGCCTTCTATCATTTCCTTGTCCATTCCCTCCCCCCTGAGATGGGGGTCTGTATACAACCCCCATGCGGATTGTGGTGCCATTTCCTGTCTCCAGGGTGACCCAGAGTGCCTCATCTGCTCCCTGTTTACTCTTTAGTTTTGTTGCTTTGATTCCTTCCTTTACATAGTGAGCTACCTCTCCTCCTCTTTTACTCTCCCTGTCCCTCCTGTAGATTGTGTATCCTGGTATGTTGACATCCCAGTCATGGGTCTCTGTGTACCATGTTTCTGTGACTGCCACAATATCCAGGCAACCCTTTTCCATCAAGGCAACTAGTTCAGGGGGCTTGTTACACAGACTACGGGCATTGGTACTCATCACCCTCCACTTTTTGATGGCCGTACCCCTTTTAGCCCCATCCCTGTCCTTATTGCCTTTGCCTTTTTTTTACATTTACCTCTGTCTTGCTCCCTAATGACTTCTCTACCTTGGTGTTTACCTCACTAATTACCGTGTTTTGTGGGGGGAGGCTGGGCTTTCCCTTCTCCTTTTCATTGCCTCCCCCCTTGGCTAGTTTAAATGCTTGCCAATGAAGCATTTAAACCTCTCACCTAGGATCTGTTCCCCCCCCGGACAGATGCAGACCATCGTGCCAGTATAGGCCTGCATCCTTCCAGGTGGCTCCCCAGTCCCCAATGAAGCCAAAACCCTGAGCCCCACACCAGTTTTTCAACCACTCATTGAATTCCCTGGTGAGGAGTACCCTAGCATCACCCTTGCCATGAACGAGCGCTGCCTCCGAGAAGGTTACATTATCGCTACTTGTCTAAGGCCCTCCCCAATTCTACAAACTCCTCTTGCAATGCTCTGATCCCATTCCTAGCCAGGTCATTTGTCCCTAGGTGGACAATGACATCCAGCTCCCTCCTCATGCAGCTGCTCCCACGATCCTGAGGATTCACTTCCTGTCCCTCCAAGCCGTGGAGCCAGGCAGGCACCCTATCTTCCTCTCCCCTTCCTCCTCCAGTTCTACCTTCCTAACAATGGAGTCCCCCACTAGGAGTTGTTTCCTTCCCCTATGGGGTCCCATGCCACCCTCCTGTGGGTCTCCTTTGTGAAGGTTCCCAGCATCCTCCTCAGTCTCCACTGCAGGTGCCTCCATACAGGAACCACTGTCCACCAGAACAGCGTATGAATTGTGGAGAGGTACAGCTGGAGGGATGCAACTCTTTTCCACCACCCTCTCCCTCCCTGAGCCCACCCTGGTCCAGCCGCTCCACTTTCTTGGCAACCTCTGAGGTAGTGGCATTGGCCCTAGTGGTCCCTGGGTGGGGGAGGAGTTTTCACAAATCCTAGTCAGGTCAGCCTGGAGACAGGCAATCACCTCCCTCAGACCAGAGAGGTGCCTGCAAATAGCACAGCATCGCAGCCTCCAGAATGTCTCCCGGAACACTGCTGCCCCACAGCCATTGCACTGCACCACTCCTATCATGTCTTATTTTGTGTCCCCTCACCTGTTTCTCTGTATGCTTACTCTCTCCTCTCCTTACAACTCTCACCCTTCCTGTTCTGGGACAGCAACTTCCTATACTCTTCAGTAGCCTCCTTCTTCCTTGCTCAATGTCAGACCTCCAGCAGCTGGGGAGAGGGGAGAGTGAGCTACTTTTTTTTCTTTAGGGTTGACAAAACTAATGTTTCTCTATGATGCTTCCCTTCCTACTGCCAAACAGGAAGTTCCTGTTGTCAGTCAAACCTAGTGGCTATAAAAATAGAACTGGCTTAGGCTGGGTTGTTGGAAGGCAATTAGCAAGAAAATGGTAGCTTCTTTTAGTTAGCTGCTTTCTGCTCTACAAGCACGATTTCTGTCTTTCAAAGGCTAGCAACAGGAAGTTGTAATTGGAGTCACCTGCTTTTATATTGTCTAAGCCACAGCCCCAGTTAATCTCTCTCTCCTCCTACTGATTTAGCAAAGTAAGTTGATACAGTACCCTTCCCAGCACAACACACACACTTACTTTCTTTTCTTTGTTTTTTAACCCTAAATAAGACCCCTTCTACTTCTAATAAAGTATCTGTCTGCTTAATCTCAACAGACACTGGCTCCTGCTGAGATAGAAGTGTTAAATTAGTAAGAGAATGGCAGCTTCTTTTAGTTAGCTGCTTTCTGCTCTACAAGCATGATTTCTGTCTTCCAAAGGCTAGCAACAGGAAGTTGTATTTGGAGTCACTTGCTTTTATATTGTCTAAGCCGCACCCCAAATTAAGCTCTCTTTCCACCTTCTGATTTAGCAAAGTAAGTTGATACAGTACTCTTCTCAGCCCAGAACAGACATTGACTTTCTTCCTTTTCTTTTTTAATCCTAAATAAGACCCCTTCTACTTCTAATAATGTATATGTCTGCTTAATCTCAACAGACACTGACTTCTGCAGAGACAGAAGTGTTACATTTGTAAGAAAATTGTAGCTTCTTTTAATTAGCTGCTTTCTGCTCTACAAGCAATATTTCTGTCTTCCAAAGGCTAGCAACAGGAAGTTGTAACTGGAGTCACCTGCTTTTATATCATCTAAGCCACACCCCCAATTAAGCTCTCTCTCCTCCTACTGATTTAGCAAAGTAAGTTGATACAGTACCCTTCCCAGCACAGAACACACACTGACTTTCTTTCTTTCCTTTTTTTAACCCTATATAAGACCCCTTCTACTTCTAATAAAGTATCTGTCTGCTTAATGTCAACAGACACTGACTCCTGCTGAGATAGAAGTGTTAAATTAGTAAGAAAATGGTAGCTTCTTTTAGTTAGTTGCTTTCTGCTCTACAAGCAAGATGTCTGTCTTCCAAAGGCTAGCAACAGGGAGTTGTAATTGGAGTCACCTGCTTTTATATTGTCTAAGCTACACCCCCAATTAAGCTCTCTCTCCTCCTTCTGATTTAGCAAAGTAAGTTGATACAGTACCCTTCCCAGCACGGAACTCACACTGACTTTCTTTTTCTTTTTTAACCCTAAATAAGACCCCTTCTTCTTCTAATAAAGTATCTGTCTGCTTAATCTCAACAGACATTGATTCCTGCTGAGATAGAAGTGTTAAATTAGTAAGAAAATGGTAGCTTCTTTTACTGTAGTTAGCTGCTTTCTGTTCTACAAGCAAGATTTCTGTCTTCCAAAGGCTAGCAACAGCAGGGAAATTGCAGCAGGGAGAAACAGACCTTTTCAGCTTTTTCGGACTGTGGATAGGTTACACCATCCTGCCTGTCTATAGCTTAGAAATACTTTTTCATCCACTTTATGTAAAGAGTTTGCTCTGTTTTTCTCTGATGGAGTGTCATCTATACAGTCAAAGATTCCGTCTGCCAGGTCATTGATGCCTCATAGTGGCTGGACTGGGAGGAATGAAGGCACTCTGTTGGTCTGGGAAGAGGTTTATTTATTTATTGAAATGTTTCACCACGAAGGCACACTAAACAACAAGTTGCTCATCTCCGGGTGTGACCTGGGGGGTAGGGGAACATGGGGATTGAGTACAGAGAATTGGTACAAAAACTCCAAATATACAAATGAGTACGTATAACAAAAATGCATGTGGACTATAAAATAAACATTACTGATTGGAAGTTAACAGTTTTAAAACTAAGAAACAAGGGGATTGACTACTCAAATAGTTACAGAACACAAAATACAACAATTGATGCAAGCAGCTATGAAGCATGTAGCCAGTGAAGGTAAACAGTGAGTGACAGGAGAGAAACAGTTGAACTAAAGTCATGTTTACATGGCTGACCTCACTCCTTTTTTGGAGCATTGCAGAGCTGCCCTGACCCAAAAGATGCTTTGCTAACACATCTACACAGCCCCCCTCAGTGCCAATGTAAGACGTAGTGGAGAGGGGCTGGGAGTCAGGGCAGTCAGCTGATGGAAGTACTTGGAAGTGGGAGCAAACAGTGAAGCCTGTCCACACAGCCACTTAAACCACTCAGTCCTGAATGTGTCCCCAAACTTTCTGGGACTGCCGAGCATCACAGGGAGTGGCTTACCATGATCTGGTAAGTGTCCACATGGTGGCATTTGCACCACAGCAACCCGAGCACTCAGGTTGCTGTGGTGCAAATGCCGCTGTATAAACACAGCTCAAGACTAGCTAGTAGGGGTTAGGTGCATAGCTAGGTATCGGAATATGACTGAGCACTAACACCTTACATGGCCTCCCTAAATCCATGTATGCATTGATTTCTGTATGGCAAAAGTTGTTCTGCACCCTTGCATCTCACCCTTCTCAAGAACTGGATAGCTGTGCAGCCCACAGCCTCTCTTCACTGCAAGAAGAAAAGTGTCTGGGTATTGACATAAAGTTTGGCAGCCAAGGAGATGTAAGGGCCTTGAATGTTGAGTAGGGTCACTGACATTCTATAAACAAATACTGCACTTCAGGGTAGATGTGGGGGTAGAAAGCTGTGGGGCATTTGACTTCGGGCACTGGCTGTGGCCTGTCCAGTACTAGGTAAAGTTTGCCAGAATTGCAAACTTCTGAACCATTTTACCAGTAGTGTCAAACCCCCAAAACAGCTCTATTGGTAGCAGAATTGATTTGAACCAAGATAGACGGACTCAGTTCTTCAGTTGATGAATGCTCCGGAGGTGCCTTTCAGTATTAATTGCCCTATTATGCTGAATGGTGTGGTGGTGCCTCTGTTTTTGGACACAGGCCAGTTTGCCCCTTTTGATCCAGGAGAGACATGCTCAGTTCTTTGCTTAGAAGCCTTTGCAGTTCCTGCAAGTTCAGCTTTCGGTGTCTGTTCTTGCACTGGGACTTATTCCATTATGTGTACAGTATGATCAGTACACAACATACTAGGGCTGAACTTCCTTAAAATGCTGTGGTTTCACCGGTGAAACAGGCAGCATGCCTTGGTCACCACCGTTATTGCACCTTGGCTCATGGCTCAACAGTATCTGCAGCCGTTCCAAGGATTGGGATTCATTCAGGGACTAGTACATGAGCTGCATGTCCTTCCATCTGTGCCGCCTATGATGCAACTGTTTTGCCGGCTACTTCTGTCTACTGCAGAACAGGGTAGCTTGCCAGTTTCGAGTCTTGCTGTAGGGTGGCACTGAGCCAATTAACGCGTCTCCTTAGATTGCAACTTTGTGGATAGCAGAACAGAAAGATGGAGGCTTTGCTTATGTTCAGTTTCCGGGCAGGTAAATAAAGTGATCTCAGAGTGGTGCAGAGTAGACCAGCACAGCCTTCGTCTCTGTAGTGGAGAAAACAAAAGCAATTGCTTTCATGGAGACATCTGCTCCAATGCTGGCTAGATAACTAGAAACGCTAGTGTACTGGAAAATATGTCTCACTCATTATGTTTGAATTAAAATAATATATATTTTGCATATGGCACTAGGACATGGCTGCTTGGCCTATCAACATTTCAGGGTATGGCAGACCCCTTCATCAGAGTGGACAGTTCAGCTGTCTGCACCAGCAGTTTTGTCTTTTTTCAGTCCTGCTCTTCATGTTCATACTAGTGTTCTTTCATGATTTTTAGAAAAAAAAACATATTTCACAGATGCCACTAAAGTGGGATGCAAGAGCTTGGCACCCGATGCTGCAGAAGTCAGCGACACTTTCAAACAGGCTGCTGGGCTGGCAGATCTCTAATTGTTATTTACAAAAAACATATTTTGCTTCTGTAATTTAAAGTCAGCTATAAATTCTGTGTTTATGGAATACAAATTCAGTAAACAAGGAAGACCAGAGCCCTGTTCCGTTCTTTCCTCACCAACTCAGTGGGAGTGCAGTGTCAACCCCTTTTCTTCAGGGTACTTAGAGTGTCTAGTTAGAGACTGAAGGTAGAAACTGTACTGGTTACACCTTATAATGTAATGTGGCAGATTTAGTGAGTAAGGATGACACAGCAGGCTAGAATTAAGGCACAAAGTCCTGCAAGATGACACAGTTTATTGAGATAAAAGTAAACATAGACCCCATCAGTAGCAATAATACAAGAGTTATTCTTGGGTCAGGCTTTATACAAATTTCATCTATACTCTGTTCAGGGGAAAGTAGACTCTGGATATTGGATTCTGTATGCCAAGGCTTAAGCTACAGGTGACAAGCAGGGGGTCTATCCTGTTTTAGTGCTCAGCACAACAACAGTCCAAGCAGAGTTAAGCAATATACCATGAGAGGATGTTGGTGATGCCAGGATTTACCCACACCTGGGGTGGTGTTTGGTCATGAGGTGCAGCCGAGTGGCCAAAACACACTAGGATGTGGGTAAATCCTGGCATCACCAACATTCTCGAGTGGCATATTGCAATTATACAATGTCATCCTTTTTTTGGCACATAGAACAATAGTAAATAAAACTTTTTTCCCCCATTTTAAAGTATTTTTACTGTGTTTATTGTTCTGCTGGAAAAAAAATATTCCCTGGTTGCTGGAGCTATGCTGCTACTGTGCATGTGCAGTATTGCCTTATCATTCCCGATTGCAGTGTGTTTTGGAGAGGACAGGAAATGTTGAAAACTGTGCATGTCTTGGTGTCACTTATGAGTCAGCTATGAGATTCCCTTTAGCGGAGATGTGGGATTTTGATTTTGTGTTTTGGGGGTAATACTGCTGTTGGTGAGGATAGTAAGTGTTCAGTGGCACGATTTCCCGGCTGCTAAAGAGCAGGGATTTTCACCATCTTTCTGACTGCTGTGTTGGTCATTGTTGGAGTGATTTAGGGGGCATCCTGATGCAGCTGCCAGTGGCTGGCACCTCTTCTCATGGGGTGATGCTGCAGTTTACAATGGGACAGGGGTGCCAGTCAGCCAATCAGGATGGAGGATTTGCATTTTTTTCCGTGACCATTATATAATCAAGATTATACAATGGACATAAAAAATGCTCTAACCTGATTTGTCTTCTAAGGTCTTTCCCCATAGGTAAATCCTGCAATAACCTATATCCGATGGAAAACATTTATAAACTAGCATTTGTCAATGCCGAATGTTGGCTTGCTGGCATTGGCATTGGTAGTGCAGGAGTTAAAAATGTAAAATAGGATTGGCAGTGAAGTACTGAAGTAATGTCAACCCCATCCCCACCCCGCAGAGACTGAAAGGCATTGGGAGTGTGGTTTTGGGTCTGCCATAATGCTTGCAGCATTCCACCTCACCCCACCCTGCAGAGTGTGACAGGTGTCGGGGGGGGGTGCATTGTGGCCTTCAATCCTGATGTTCATCCCATTCCATAAAGAAATAAGCTGAGATGGGTGCAATATAGGAGAATGGGGTGAACGTTAGGGTGACAGAACCCAAGGCACACCTCAATGCCTGTCAGTGGCTGTAGGGTGGGGGGTTGGGTAGAATTCTGAGAACATTATGGCTGACGAACCCAAGTTATGTCTCCAAAGCCTGTCAGTCTCTACAGGGTGGGTGTTTGGTTGGAAACCTTAATGCCCTGAGTGTTTGTTGGTATTTTCACTCCAAATTTTCAACAGTGGCTTTTTGGGACCCACCTCATGAACAGTGGTGCTATCATTTCGTTACTCAAGTGATTTTGCACAGCAACTATGCTATTGGGAGCCACAGGTGCAGAAACACATTTTGGGCAGGATGCAAAAAAATGACAGCTGTACTGTTCATGAGGAGGTGTAAAAAAATGGTAATTTTGAAAATCTGGAGAGAAAATATGAAAGATTTGCAAACTTACAACTATGCGTAAATACTGTGCAACGCACACCCTTAATGCAGTCCTTTTGGGGATTTCTCAACATGGGCATTTTGGGATCTCTTCTCATGAACAGTGGCACTGTGATTTTGTTACTCTGTCCCAAAAATTGATTTCGCACAGCGACTGTGCCCATTGTGCGCCACAGGTGCGAAAACATGTTTCGGGCAGGAGGTGAAAAATGACAACTGTACTGGTGTGAAAAAATGGCAATGTTGAAAATCTGGAGTGAAAATATTAAAAATTATCGAAGTTACGAGGGTGTATGAAAACTGCGCAATGTACGCTCGTAACAGTCATTTTTGTTTTCCACCAAATTTGCAACATAGGCTTTTTGGGAGCCCACCTCATGAACAGTGGCACTGTCGTTTTCGGTCCTGAAAGGTGATTCCACGCAGTGATGGTGAAATCTCCTTTCGGGACAAAATAACAAAATAACAGTGACTGATTTCATGAGGTTGAGTCCCAAGAACCCCATGTTGAAAATTTGGAGCCAAAGGTCAGAAAAATGGCCGCGATATCCACTGAAGATGACCCCCCCCCTCCATTGATGCCATTGTACAGCTTACTGTGATTTTCTTCACGGTCAGCTTTTGAAGAGTTCAGATGTCTCCTGCTCCAACAAAGATCGCCGTGCTGGGCCTCCAGAGGTAAGTATGGGGTGAGGGGGGTGCAGGGAGGTGGGATGCACAGTGAGTAGGTGCAGGTTGGGGGAGGGGGCATCATGACCATGAGAGACCATTTTCTGTTTTATAGGAAAAAAAACAAAAATAAGAACTTCAGGGGAAAGGTTTTTTTTCCACAGGTTTCACAAATACATTTGGGCACACTGGGGTGTGCTCCCAGTGTGCCGCCTTTTTTTTGCGGGGGGACTGAAGTCGATGGGGACTGGGCACTCCGTCGGCAAAGAAAACATGTCTGTGTTTGGGGGGGCATGATGATGAGGGGGATTAGGCATCCCCGTTGGCAGACAAATGAAACTGGGGGACTTTATTCCGATGGGGATTGGGCATCCCATTGGCAAGCAAATTGAACTGGGAAGGGGGCATGCCGACAGTGGGATTGGGCAATCCCAAAGTCAGTTTTCTAGAGATTGTAAGAGGCAGACAACAGCAGCTGCCACCATGTTTGTTGAAATGTTTCACCAAGAACGGCATGTAATGGAGGCGTGCTAGATCTGCCGCTGTAATGACGAGCCTGTCTCTTATTGCAGTGGTGGATTTCTTTCAAGCTGGTGACACTCTCTGAAACTGCTGTCATTGGCAGCATGCTCACTGGTTGGCAGCTAAGGGACACACTGGCTAAAGCATCCCCTGGATTCGCCACAACACTGACACACATTTGAAAGTGCCAGTACGGTGTTACTACCTCAAAATGTTGCTTGCACTTGCGTGCGCAAGCCAACATAAAAACATAATGGAACACATTTTTACATTTTTGCTTGATGGTAGGACCATTCAGCAAGAGGAACTTTGGGGCCAGTACCCCTGAATTTCATGGCCTCTGCCATCTTGAAGCCCTCTGACCTGGGCTGGCAGCCAATCGGAGGGCAGGACTGTCAAGGCAAGCTGCAGAGGCCCCTAGGATGCAGGAGGACTGGCAGCCTTTTGTGGGCCAAGGGCCAAAAAAAGTGTGAGACATCTGGGACTGCCAGCCACGACTGATAGACTGATGAATTGGCTATTCTCTAACACACAACATGATACAAAACACACAGTCAAGCAGAAACACCTGATTGCTGTCTTTGAGTCTGTAACTGCATTAAGACCATTCCAAAAGTTTTTGTAAAAAAATAAATAAAAAAAGTGATAACATCAGACGCAATCACTCTGAATGAATTCTTCTGTTTTTTTTTTGTTTGTTTGTTTTTAGCAATTTTTTCTCCTCTGGTCCAACTAGTTAGAGAGGGATTGGGTGCATAGTTACATATCAGAATATGACTGAGCACTAACACCTTCCATGTTGGCTTCCCTAAACCCATGCATGCATTGATTTCCGTTAAGACAAAAGCTGTATTGTACTGCATCCTCACATCTCACCCTTTTCAAGATCAGGATAGCTGCACAGCCCAAAGCCTCCCTTCACTGCATGAAGTAATGTGCCTGGAGAGTGACATGAAGTTTAGCCGGCAGATCTCCCATTTTTATTTACAGAAGACAGTGTGTAAAAGACTTTTAGGTTTGTTATAGTTACTAGCTTTAATGTACTGATAACTCTCCCCACTGGGTTTATTCTTGGTGACGTACTAACATGAGGTAACGTGTCAGCATATTATTATCTCAGCTAAATGATCTTGGTTATGGACATTTTGTTACTGTAGAAAAGGTATAATTCTAAAACAAATGGTAAATGTTTCAGGCTTTTCATACACTATATACTATAGTAACTAGTACATTTATGTACAGTATATTTTTGGGAAAGACACACCAAGCTGTGAAAGTTTGTTTCCAGGTGTGTGCTGAGGTGTGGGTTACATAAACCTGTTTTATTGGTTGGAGAATGTTGCCCATGAAGCTGGGAAAACTATATACAAGAAAAGGCACTCAGGCAGTATTTAATCTTTTAAGAATCATTTTATGTTTTTGTATTTGTCTACTCCCCTAGTCTTTGGTAGGGGACACCAGACAGTCAGTTTGACAGTATGGTGGATCCTAAAGTGGAGGAGGCAGCAGTAGCATCCAGAGGGGTGGGGGGAAGGCCTCCCTCCCTCCCCCAGCTTTGCTAGATGTCCAGCGAGGGTCTTGTGATACAGACCCTGGGAGAGATGAAGTGGAACTGGTGAGGGCAGATCCAGAGCTGGATTCGGCTATGGATGGCTGGACCCCAGAAGAACAGCCACTTAGGCAAGAGACAGATGCCACAAGAAGGGTGCTATTTGCATGTTGGAGAAAGATGTCATAACCTCTGAGAGGGAAAACAGAAGCTGCTACAGGAAAAAAAAAAAACAGAATAAATCCCAGGCAATTGTCCTGGACTCACCTTCTATGGTAGCCGAAGCTGGAAACTCCATGACCTCCCAACCCCTCCCAGGATGAGTTAAATAATGTCTGTGCTTCACCAAGAAAGGATAATAGATGACCAGTCTTTACCAAACAAAGACCAATATTTACAAACAAGAATATGGACAGTGGTTAGGAATGTGGCACCTCACTACAGACTGCAGCTATCTGGCTGATGAGGACTGGAGCGTGGAGAAGACTTTTATCGGAGTTGGCTGGAAGAGATCCCTGGATGGCAAAAGATGGGTTGCAGACACTTGGCCTGATGTCAGCATTCAAAGTAAACTGCAGGACCTACCAGCAGCTTTAAGGGAAACTGACATGGCAGGACAAGAGAATGACACCACACCTTGCACAACTGATCCTGACAGAACTGCTGACGGTGGGGCCGACATGGAAATTGACACGAGCAGTGTAAATGTCGACTCCATGGTAAGAAAAAGTTTCTGTCAAGTTACCTTACAGATTGTTTCTGTTATTATGGAAATACTGGTAAAACTGATACAACAGACTGTTAGGGAGTGTGGGATGGTAAATGAAACTCCTACAGAGGGCACTTGGGGTAGTGCACAGACCTCTTTGCAACAGGTTTTCTCCTGAACAAAATGGTGCCCCAAATTCATCCTGGGCAGACATCCCTCCAGAAGAGTAGATATTTCCAAACCCAACTATCCTACCTTCCAGTAACAAGCCCCAAGATGTTACATGGAAACATAGAAACATAAAATATGATGACAGATAAGGACTGCTTGGCCCACCCAGTCTGCCCATTTTTACCCCTGACTATACTGTCACTGCAGACATTACTTGATCTCTGGCTCCCTCTCCACCCTTGCTTCCCAACTAGGATTTCCTTGCACCTATCCCATGCAGTCTTGATGCCACCACTGTTTACGCCCCATCACCTCCATTGTAAGACTGTTCCAGGCATCCATCACTCTTTCAGTGAAGTACTTCTTCACATCTCTCTTAACTTTACCCCTTCCAGCTTCATTGCACACTTCCTTATTCTCATGTACATTTTTTTCTGAAAAATACTCCCCTCCTGTACCTTGTTTAACTCCATGAGGTAAGTATAAGTCTTTATCATGGCCCCCCTACCTCCTCTCTTGCAGGATATACATATTGAGGTCATTCAGTCTCTCCATCTAGGGCTTCTGATGCAGCCCTTGCACCATTTTAGTTGCCCTCCTCTGGAAAGTCTCCACTTTGTTTACGTCTTCCCTGAGATGTGGTCTCCAGAACTGAACACAGTATTCCAAGTGGGGTCTCACCAGCGATCTATACAGTGGCAATACCATCCACGTCCTGCTGAGGATACTCCTCCCTATGCACCCCATCATCCCACTGGCCTTACCTACTGCCTTGTTGCACTGTCTCACCACCTTGAGGCTGTCAGATATGATTACTCACAAGTTTATTTTCTGTTTGGTGACTGCCAATAGCCCTTCCCCCATTTTATTCATTGCTTCTGGGGTTCAGTGCCCTAGGTGCAAGATTTTGTACTGTTTCATGCTGAAACCCAGCTGCCATGCCCTTGATCATTTCTCTAGTTTGCTGAGGTCTCTGCACATTCTTTCCACCCTTTCTGAAGTGTCTACCCTATTGCAGATGTTGGTGTCATCAGCAAAGAGATATAGATTCCCTTTCAGCTCATCTGCATGTCACTTATAAAGACATCATGTTGGAGAAGCTTTTCGGACTTCTCAAAACACACAGGGCTCCTTAGACAAGGAGTGGGAAGAAGATGGTGGGAGATGTAACCAGGTTCCATGTGGTAGTAGCCATAATGATTCAGGACAGTCTGATAAAAGTAAAGAGCAGTCCAGTGGGAAAGGGGATCCTGAGGGATCTGGATGTAGAGGGCCTTTCCGGAGTGGACCTCTTTGCCAAGATGGAAGAGCCTGCTAACCGAAAAAACACAGTTCGTTTAAAATACCAATGTTGTTTAGAGAACAGCCAGATAGAATTTTTGTAGTGAGAAAGCTGTTGAAGGAATCACTGTAAATCCTGGCCACAGTCATATATGCTTTAATTCATACTTCTGTAGTGACAGTATTTGACATCCACTAAAAAAGAGCACCGATTGTGCTAATTTCAGTCTACTGCCATAAGCCCCCTGACAGTAACTTATCAGCTCCAGAGTATAGTTCTTCATAATTTAAATTTTTTCATTTCATATTCTGTGTAGGGGAATGGATCATAAATGAGAACTGGATGCCAGATTCCTTCCCCTTCCCGGTCCTGCTCTAGTCCAGCGCTGTCCCTGTGCTGCCGCCATGATCCCCCCACACTCCTACACTTTGTGATGTAGGAGTTTTATTTTATTTAGTTTTTGTTGACCGGGTAAGTACACTAGACAAATCCTGCCTATTTTCAGGCACGACCCGGGGGAAGGGGATACAGATGAATGCCAACTGACCTTGAACCAGATTAAGCTGTTGGTGGTATTTTTAGTGAATGAAGGAAATTTGGCCAGCACACCAGGGAAATTCCCCTACTCTTTTCGATAAGTGCAATGGAATCTTTAACATCCACCTGAACTACCACCAATCCAGGCAGATGGGACCTCGGTTTAATGTCTCATCCGAAAGACGTTTGTAGAGCACAGGGGCGCGCTCCGTTGATAGCAATGGAAGCATAATTTAAAACATCTATTTTGATATTTTAGAGAGCCGCTGAGGGCAAGTCTATACCACAGTTGACTAACAATACTCTTGTTAGTTGAGCTGTGGCTTTGATTTTCCCTCATTGGCCCTCTAAAATATAATTCAGTGTTTGCAGAATAGTGAATGGCGCTTGTGTAAACTTAACTTTGGCTTTTCTCAATTCCCACCCTCAGTATAGGAGCTGAGTGGTGATAGAGAACAAAAGGCCTGGCACTAAGGGTGAGAAGACTTCCATGAGTAGTGACAACTTGATACATTCTAGATTATTTAAAGCAGAAGTGCAACGAAAAAAGTTATTCTGAAAAGCTAATTTTCTGCTATGTTTATAGAAAATATTGGCCTAGCTGTTGATTTAGGTTTTCTAGGTGCCTCCTATGCTGTGTACTGTACCTTTGCATTTTTGTCTGGACCCTTACCTCCCTCTGGTCCTCAGTATTATTTCCATGCAAAAATGAGGCGACCATATTTTTTTTTCTTGAGAATTAATGACTTTAAAACTTTCACAAAATGCTTAAATGCTAATAAAAACTGAAAATGTTACCACCAAAATAAACTGGAAGACATATGGCATCAATTAGGAAGAAAAAAGGTGGGGTCAAATTTTAACCCACTTTCGTAGCACTGCTGCTTTAAGACACAGTCTAATTAAAATTCGGACTTGGAAGATTTCCCCAGTTCAAGTATCCTCCCTTACCTGGAAAGCATTGTATAAGACTGTTTTTGATATGATTTGCTCTGAACCCATAACCTTTACGGAATGTTCCCCTCCGGACCATGCTTTGGTGTTAGCTTTACTGCAGGATAAAACACTGCCTGCATCAATGTGGAACATCACGTGATTATGTAAAGTTTATGTTAACACTGCTGGTACTATTAGCTGGAGATATTGAACCCAATCATGGCCCTGACTCTGCCACTCTCTTACAACTTCCCTGCGGCCTCAAGTTAGCTCACCTAAACTTCAGCAGCCTCTTCAATAAAATCTCGCTACTCCAACCATTAGCACTCTCCCTCAAACCTGATGTTCTAATCATCACAGAAACTTGGCTAAAACCTCACAACCAAAATGACTGTATCTCTATCCCTGGCTACACCCTCATCCACCAGGACCGGCTTGGAAATGGTAAAGACGGAGGAGTAGCCATGTATGTAGCCTCTTCCCTTACGCTCACCCCTATATTTGCAATATCCATCCCTCAGGCACATGAGTCTTTGCTGGTGAAATTCAACTTTCCTTGCTCCATACCTATTTTCATTGCGCGCTCCTACTGCTGCCCCAGTGCACACACATCATCGATCACTGGCCACTTAGCCACCCTACAAACTCATGCTACTAGTGGCAAACTCCATGTTCTGAGTGATTTCAGTGTTAATTGGCTCACTCCTTCTAAGTCCAAAATTCGGCAAGACATTGCTGCCCTAAACCTTACTCAATTGCTCAAGTGAACCCTTCCATCTAAATACAAAATTCATAAACCAATGTCTGATAGACTGGGTCCTCTCTTCCCTCCCACATCATATAATAATGACTGGTCTACTCCCTGACTCATTAAGTGACCACCACCACTTGATCCGTGCAGTTAGGAAAATCCACTGCTGCAAATCCCCCCCAAAACACTGATGCTACAGTCCTACAACTCCCTAGATATTGCTTCTGTCCTACATGATTTGGCTAGCATAGACTAGTCTTTTATCACCTGTGCCCCCTCCATTGACTCTGCTCTTGATTACTTCAAATCAAATCTTCTCTCCTGTTACTGGTTTTGAAACAGTACCCCATGACCTGGTTAAATTAAAATTCGATCCCCGGCCAGTAAAGTAAAAAAGAAATCTGACCTGAGCTGAGCTCAACGAATATCGAGCCTACTCGATGAAGGGAGGAAGATAAAGAAGGCGCTCACACTGGTTCCCTAGGTGTTGTGCCACTGGGAAACTACCTCCCTTCAAAAAAGGTTCCTACAAGAGCCCAAATGCTACCAGGGTCCCCCTCTGAGTGCGACACCACCCTGCCCCCACCCTTCAGAGTGAAAACCAGCCGAATGTCCCCGGACAGACCCAGCACCACCCTGTACCAATCAGACCAGCAGGTAAGCAATTACATAAATCCCCTGTCCATGATTATAAAGACACTACAGTCCATTAAACAAGGAATCATCCTTCTTTAAATAAACTAGGTAGCTTCATGGAGAGGTCTGCAGCCACTTGTTCAGGCGAGTCATATGAGAGCCAGGAGCCCTGAACTGAAACACGCAGCTTGGCTGGGTACAGCATTTGAAATGGAATACCTGCAGCTATTAACTTCTTGAAATTAGGATGGAAAGCGGCTCGCTTCTGTCGGGTCTCCAGGGGTAAATCTTGTGATATTCTGAGGGTGGCATTTTCCCACATTATTTTCTGGAACTCTTTTGCTTTGTCGATAACATGCTGCTTCTCCACAAAACTCAAGAACCTCACGATGATTGGTCTTGGGGGAGCTCCTAGAGGGGATTGCTGTCTGAGGGAGCGGTGTGCCTGCTTGATTTGGTAGCTGGCATTCAGGGGGGAGGAGGGCCCCACTACCTTCTGTAGAAATTTCTGGGTAAAGGACACAGAGTTAGCACCTTCCTCAGCTTCTGGTAGCCCCAAGATCAACACATTTTTCCGTCTGCTCCTGCCTTCCAGATCTTCAGTTTTAAGTTGCAGCTTGTGTATTTGCTGGCGCAGCTGCACTACCTCGGGCTCTGCTTTCTCCCTCCACTTCTCTGCCGACACCATACGGGCCTCTGCATCACCCACCCTCCTTGTAAGGCCGTTAAGATCGCTATGGAGGGATTTCATCTCCGAGGCAATATCAGCAAGGGTTTCCCTAAAGGGCAAGATTTCCTGCAGAAAGTGGTCCTCCATTAACGGGGTTGCAGCTGAAGTTGGGGACGTTGCTTTGCCAGCAGCAGCACCTTGAGCCCTCTGCTTTTTAGCCAATTTCTCTGGCAAGGCTGGTAAAGTATGCCTGGGCAGGGCCTGCTTTATTTTGGCCTCCATCGTGGTATTTAAGCCACCCACAAAAGTTAATTTCGGCTCTAGCTTGGAGCTGTGTCTTCAGAATTAGCTTGTGATGAGTTTGGTTGAAAACTCTTTAAGCTGTAGCCTAAAAATTAAGCAACAGAGAGGCGAGGTGACAGAGCTCCACTTCAGTGCTGCTATCGGGAACCCTGCATCATGTGATCTTTAACTCTTTGCTTTTAGAAATACATTAAATGATGCCCAACTCCATCAAGTCAGCAAGGAATCTGAAAGACAAAACACTAAAACTGGAAGCTATACTCTTCTTGACTGGGTACTGGTAAGTCGTCTTGGCAGAGCCCATGCATCTGGGATCTTCTCCGACTCCCAAAATTACCACTCCCCAGTATACTACATCTGAAGCAATAGTATTCCCAGAGCTTCCCCTAGAATTACTCTGACCAAGGACTACTCAAAGTGGAATAACAGTGCCTTTCTGGAGGACCTCTCCAGTGCAAACTGGAAGGACTTAGGGACCATGCAGGATGTCAACCTTGCCCTTGACTTTCTAATTAACAATTTCACTGCCATAGTAAATAAGCGTGTCATACTGGTACAAAGGAGATACAAAGGTCTCTGCTTAAAGTGGCTTACCACCTCCCTATGTAACTTAATGACATTGAGGGAGAGGGATTGGGGCTCTTACCCCTGGACAACAGCAGGACTGACAGGCTTACAGACAACCTTGCAATTCCTGCAAGTCATCCTTAAAAAAAGGCTAAGTTTAATTACATAAAGGACCTGCAACTGAACAACTTGCAAAACTCTAAGAGCTTTTGGACTCGAACCATCTTTTAGAAGTCCGAAGCAATAATGAATATGTAAGTGATCCACTTTTAACTGCTAAAGAGTTTAATATATTCTTCATGACTCTAGGTGTCTACAAAGACTCTTCTGCTAATCCCCCTCCCTTCTGTACCACTTCTCTCATTGAGCACCCTAGTTTTCACTTCAAACAAATTACTATAAAGCAAGTCCTGGAGCAGCTACTAAAGATGATACCTGATAAGTCAGCTGGCCATGATGGACTTGAACGCAGGCTCCTATGACTTGCTGCTACAGTACAGCCTCCCCTCTAGCCAAACTGTTCAACCTGTCTCTTCTCCAAGGGGAGGTACCCCAAAAATGGAAAATAGCCCATGTTGTCCCAGTCCGCATGGGAGGAAGCAAAGCAATTAACGTCCCATATCAATACTCAGTATGCTTTCAAAAATCCAAGAGAGGATAATTTATAAATGACAACCTATACTGAGTCAAAGTCCTTGCTCACTGACATCCAACATGGTTTTCAAAAGCATCACAGAACTGGTACAGCACTTGTTTGGTTCACCTCAGATGTCTTCAGGGCCACCGACAATGGAAAAGCTACAATATCTGTATTCATCAATTTAACCAAGGCTTTCAACTTGGTTAACCATATATTCCTGCTGACAAAATTGGAGAGATTGGGACTTGATCAGTTATCCTCCACCTGGTTCATTAGCTATCTCACAGGCCATAGCCAATCCATAAAATTGGGATCCAGCCTCTACTGAAGATGCAAAATATATTATGGAGTACCAAAAGGCTCCATCCTTGGGCTCTTACTATTCTCCCTATATATCAGCAATCTACGCTCTAACTGCTGTAAGGCAAAAGCACTACTGTACGCAGACAATGCTGTGCTTTACAGAACTGACTCTGATGTTAAGTCAGCTGAAGCTGGCCTAAGTGCAGAATTTGCGCTAATGGAAAAGTGGCTTATGACCAACCTCCTTGTTCTAAACACCACGAAAACAAAGACAATTCTCCTTGGATCCAGAAAACTACGTATAGATAGGACAAAGTTCCTTAGCACCATTACCAACAGGGGTAATACGTCTGAGGTAGTCAACAACATAGAGTACCTAGGCCTTTTAATAGACCAGGAGCTTTCCTTTAGGATCCAATTACAATCTGCTACTAGCTTAGTCTCTCTCAAAAAACTAGGTTTATTCAAGCCAGCCCAGTGGCATGGAGGGTGAGTGCTCAGCGCCTTATTTCCTGCCACACTGGTGATCCAGGTTCGGGAACTGACTCGAGTCATTTGGGGGCTGGCTGGGGAAGGGAGAATTGAGCATCCCAAGGATGGCTCTCCTCCTTCAGTGGAGGGGGGGGGGTTTGTGACCCCCTGCTTGTCAGCCTCCCGGAGGTGTTCATGTGGTAGCACAGCCTGGGCACACAAGTTAATAAACCAGTCGTCAGTATTTGAGGATGTCTCCATGTTGGTGGGGCATGTCTGTCATGCCATTGCACGTGCGTGGCTCAGGGAAAACACAACAATAGAGGAAAAGCCCATCTGGCCACAAGATGACGTCTGGGCCTTCGCAGGCCCTGCACTGATGACCAGGCACCCTGTCATAAATCCTGCAAGCAGAGGACGCCAGGCAAGAAGGTAAGTCCCAGGGTAGTTGGGTGGCAGGGCTGCGGGGACCAGACAGCAAAGGGCAGGCCAGGGGCAACAGGGAATAAAATACTGATTAAAAAAAAAACTAGGCCTACTCTTCTGCCTCAGTGCCTACCTTATAAATGAGGCCCGCCATTCAATTGCCTGCTCACTACTACTTCCAGCGCTTTTCTACAGAGCTCCTATTCCTAAACCCATAATGAACTTGGTAGGTAACTGGCTAGTGGGGAGGCAGCTGAGGGTGGTGTTCAATGGGGATAAATCAGGGGAGAGGGAGGTTATGAGCAGTGTTCCACAGGAATCTGTCCTGGGCCTAGTCCTCTTCAACATGTTCATTAGTGACCTTGGAGAAGGAATACAGGGCAGGTTGTGCCTCTTTGCAGATGACAGAAAACTATATGAGAGGGTGGATAGTTACAAGGACATAAGAGAAATGCAGATAGTGCTACAAAAGCTAGAGGGGTGGTCAAAGATCTGGCAGTTAAAATTCAATACTAGAAAGTGCTAGGTAATGCAGCTAGGGAAAAAGAACCCCAAGATAGAGTACTGGGTGGTAGGAGAGAGACTTGGTACTACAGCCGAGGAATGGGATCTGAGAGTTATCATTAGCAATTCACTTATAGTCAGTGCAACAAGGACTATGGCAAGACTAACAGGATGCTGGGATGTATCAGGAGGAATATTGATAGCAGAAGAAAAGAGGTAATACTTCCCTTCTACAGATCCCTGATGAGGACTCACCTAGAGTACTGCACCCAGTTCTGGAATCCTCACCTCAGAAAGGATAAGTATAAGTTGGAGACAGTGCAGCACAAAGTAACAAAAATGATTCGGGGCCAGCAGGGCGGATCCTATGAGGAGCACCTCAAGGCATTAAATATGTATTCACTGGAGACTGGAAGGGAGAGGGGAGATATGATAGAGACCTTCAAGTTCCTTAAAGGAATTAGCAAAGTGAACTGCGGGGAACTATTTAGCCTGAATACCAATTTGCGGTCATGTGGACATGAATGGAAATTAACAAGAGGTAGGTTCAGGAGAAATGTGAGGAAATACTACTTTACAGAAAGGGTGGTGGAACCTTGGTACAGTCTGTCAGCTGAAGTAGTTGGAGCAGAAACAGTCAGGGGATTCAAGCAGGGCTGGGATATAGTGAAAGGTATAGTTGTTATTGGGGTGACAGGACAAAGAAGGAGAATAGAGCGAGGATGGGGAAGGTTAGTACCCTGGAGAAACAGTAGGTTTCAGGGATTCTAGGGAACTTGTGCAGACTGGATGGACCTATGGTGTTCTTCTGCCATCATTGTCTATGCTTCTATGTTTCCATTTTCTCCACATTTAGGGAAACTGAGTTAAGTTAACTCAAACAACTTTATTTATTTTTATTTAGTTGTTTAACCAGGAGTAGCACACTAAGCTGAAAGCTTTTTTACAAGAGTGACCTAGGAGCACAGGGAAGTTAAGTGACTTGTCCAGGATCACACAGTATGCAAATGGAAGCTGTGAGATTCAAACCCAGGTCTGGTCTGTTGGATATCACCAGATTTGCAGCTCAGAGCCTTAAACCACTGTGCTATACTTTACCATAGGGTAAGCAGGTTTGTGGCATATACTGATAACAGGGAACACCATTGTGCTGTCCTTACTTCCCTCTAGTGGTTAAACTTCAAAGAGAGACTGAGTTAACTCATGCTTTGCCTCACATTCAGAATCCTTTGTGACTATTTTCCTAGCCTCAAGGACGCAGTGGTGTAAAGACACCATAAGAGAAACCTGCACTCTGCCCAACCTCTCCTGAAAGCTCCCAGAGCCAAGTCCTCAACAGGCCAGCAACCTTTCTCACACAAAAACTCCTGTTCTCTATCCAGGAGAGTACTTCGTTAGACTCCTTCAAAGGTTTGACCAAGGAGTGCTCCCCCTTGTAGCAGCGTGCATCTGTACCCACTGTGTGAATGGTGTGGGTGCTATATCTCCACCTTTGTCCCCCCCATGAATCGACAAGCCCAATTGTGTCTTACACTTCCAGAGTTGTATGATTTCATTACGGCACTTTGAATTCCATGTGGTGTATTGTACAACTTTATGTAGTTCAGTTAACTGCTATGTTGTTCTCATGTCACTCGTCTTCTTGTTTATTCCTGCTGAACTGAACATTGTTATCCGTGTATACGGGAACTGTTCCCCCTGTTAACTGTAACTAAATCTGGGTCACTCCTCCTGAAAAAGGGATGTCTGTCTCAGTGAGCCGACCCAGTTAACAAAACTCAGTTAATAAATAAAAAGAAGGGGACATGCTGTCAGTATGGCACTACATCTTGCAATGTAGTATCTCCCCACCTCCCCAAAGGATCACCATATCCATGAACCAATGCAGTGCCAGTGCAGTATGTTACCCCAAACTGGCATGCAGCTTATACATTAATGAGGTGCTAAAGAAGTAACATGGCTGTGTTAGCCTCAGCATAGCTCTGCTGTGTCATTCTGGTTTTGTTCTTATTTTCTGTTGGGCTAAGAGATGCCTAGGAATTCAAAACTTAAGGAAGGAGCAAGACGGAGCTTGGAGCAAATTGAAAAATACTTTTCTCCAAAAATGGCTTCAGGGAAACAAACTCAACAGCGTGGTGTTGTCGGTGTGCAGCTTTCACCGAGAGAAATGGCTTCCCCAGCAGCAGTGCGCTTCGACATGGGCGCAAAGGTGAAGGCCCCTCAGAAACCAACTTTGGCCACACTTCAGGCTTTCCTAGTGGAGTTCCAGGCAGAGATGAAGTTTCACTTACAGACATTGTATCCTGTAGTGAGGACATTGAATTGAAGGTAATGGCAGTTGAAGGGTGGGATGCCACCTCGGAAAAAAATGTTCATCAACTTGCTACAAGAGTCTTGGTGGTCGAGCGGGCTGTGAATGCTGCCCCACATGAACAGATGAGCACGTTGGGAAAGCTGGAGAAGATAGAAAATACTTTACTTTTAAAGAACCTTCATTTAATTGGGCTTTCTGCAGTAGTTCCCGATTCAGACTTAAAATTAGAAATAGAAAAAATACTCTCATTTACTCTTTCTCCCAACCAATCAATTATTTTGGAGTCAGTATTTCCACCAAAGCAACAAACAGTTGCTGTTTCAGAAACATGGGAAGGTATGTGATATGTACTTGTATTACAGTATCACAAAGAAACAAACTGTCACAATTTACCAGAGCTAAAAAAGGGTTTATGTTTGAGGGGATTAAAATGCACCTGTGCCTGGTTTTTTGTTTAATAACCCAATGTCTGAGAAAGCATTTTTTGGCAATAAAAAGTGAATTTACACAGGCTGGTGTGCGTGCAGTACTCCAGGCTCCTGCTAAACTTAAAGTGACTGTCCAGAATAAGGATTATTTTTTCTATGTTGTGGAGAATTTGATCAGAACAATACAGCACTGCCTACAGAGCTGGAATCAGATCAAGAAGATGAAGACGGTCTTGTGGACAATACGTAGTATATGCCGATGCCTGAGGGAATGAAGAATAAATAATAAATGGGTTTATTAAATAGAAAGTCTTTCAGTTGGATACCCCATTGGGAGTAATTTGTTGGAAAGAGGGACTTTCACTTTAAAAGATAACTAATTGTCTTTTTATCTGTAGTAGGATGAATTAAAGCTTGGAGTTAGCTGAGGGCAAACACAGTACATTTTGTCATGAATGATTCATGTAAAGTTTATTACCCACCTAAAATGTTTTTTTTATGCTTCCAATTTTTTCTTAAGTTCGGGGTTTATGTTTTCTCAATTTATTCATTAAGATATAAATATAATCATGACATTTTATTCTTGCTCTGAATAAAAAGAAAGTATAAAAAAAGAGCAGTTCTGCACTTCATCGGGTACTTTCATAAACATATTTCAGCTCTTATAGTTCACTAGAGAATACATTTTTTTTCCTTGTAAGTTTTCTGCTTCAGGGTTTATACCACACCTTGGTAGCCTGTCTAAAACATCAGTCTAAAAGTACTTGACTGCTGTCTACTGACCTCATAGTGCTTTTATGACATCACTGTCCTCACCATGACAACAAATTGTGATGTCCCAAATTGCAATTGTTGGGTAAGTAGAGCATGATAAAAGTCATTTTGAAAGGCACAGTGAACTGAGTACATAACACATTTAAGTGACCAACAGCAGGGGGAAGTAAATAAATAATTAAGAAACACTAATGTTAAATATATTTTGTTGTAAATATAATTGTTTTATTTTTTTTTTTATTTATTACTAGGATTCCAAATACCTTTGAACCAAGGGTTCTTTTACAAAGGTTCCGCATCAGCAATGGGTGCAAGCAAAGCAGTGGTACGGTACAGTACAGGTCAGAAGGTTAACTTAGTAGCAAAATACAGTACATGTGTATAGACTAGCACAGTAGCAAACAGTCAGTGGCAAATAACAATGCACAATTAACAATATGGGTGCATATATAGCAAGACACAGATACAAATGAAAACCATCCTAGGGGTGACATAAGTGGAGCAAGGGGTGGGGGATAAGAAGGGGATGGGTAGGAAAAGGGGGTAGGTAGTCAAGGATTTGACTTTGTCATAAGTGCAAGAACAGAAAGATAAGTGCTAGGTGTGACGCTTGGCCAGCTGGTTATGATTGTTCTATGATATTTGCAATATAGATTGTGGTATGTGATAGTCTCCATCAGGTAGCTGTGCCATGTCCCCCTTTCCCCCTAGGTTTTAGTGAGAATAACGGGATATATTAACCTGAAACCATGAGGTAATTAAAGAACCAGAGAGACCTAAATTGAACTGATCCAGCTGTCCGGATGTAGGGATCATAAACGTTTATGACGTCTTAAGAGGAAGAACATTTAAATCAACTGGTGTTAAAAAGCTATATTGCACATAAGGGAGATATGGCAGAGTTGTAAAAAAACCTTTGATGTCTGGGGAGCAGAAAACCACGCAAGATCAAAGGAAAGGCTTGAATTAAAGACTGTCATAATTTGGGAAATTGGTTTTTGCTGAAGTCATAGTATTTAAAATATCTCCTGACAGGAAGATCACTGTTTATATCATTTTTATATTCTAAAAAGAGCTAGATGACCTCATGGAAGGGGTGAGGAGAAGTACAGTTTAAGCTAGGAATGTGTCTGATCTTAGACATTTCTTTTTTTGGGCTCTTAAGAAACAAGAACTAACTTAAGCAATGTACCGAGGTAATACAGTAGATAGAAAAAGTCTAATTCTATTGTTGCAGGAGTTTGTTTTGTACATTAACCTTGTTCTTTTAAGTGATTGTATCCTTTGTGATTTTTTTTTGTGTTTTACATTTATAATATTTTTAACCATATTTTTTTAAGTAAACCTCTTAT